>BSYO01000022.1:4509378-5109378 GCA_033239525.1 Nepenthes gracilis | reverse complement strand
TAGGCAGATGACCATTGTGACTCTGATATGGACACGTGGATCTATTGATGCCTGGGTCACATGAGTCCTTTAATTCAACCAGTCTACTGGCTGCTTCGGAGTCAACAAAAGCGTTGACTGTTCTAGGCTTTAATGGGTCGTCCTAATCTTGGGCCTCTATTGGCTTAGTTTCCTTTCGTCGAATCAATGATAGCGTTGATTGTCCAGGCAGATATGGCTCACTGAGGATTTAGATTGTTTCCTCCTTCGTGGCCCACCTCGTTACTGGCGTCCCTATCACTAGCCCCTCATGCTGGTGGTCTAAACTCCGACTTCTAGCATGTTCATGATGGGACGCGTCTAGTTGGAAAACTTGCTTGAAACAGCTTGGTGAGAAAGCTGCCTATGACTCTTGGTCTGCTCATCGCGTTGCTTACAATTGCTAACCGTAAAGGCGAGATTCGGAGAACAAAATTGTAGGAAGTATTGATCGGATTTGTTAACCGTCCTAGCCAAAATCTGGAGAACTGGTTATAGAACGCATTGATCAGATTTATTGACCGTTCTAATAAGTGTCTGGAGAATTAAACAGGAAGCGGAGTGTTAACCAGATTCATTGATCGTCCTGTCCGGAATCTGGAAAATTGAGTTGGAAGGCAGCATTGACCAAATTCGTTGACGATTCTGGTAAGGATTCGAAGAACTAAGTAGGAAGTAGAGCATTGACCGGATTTGTTGACCGTTCTGGTAAGGATCTGGAGAACTTGGCAGAAAGTGTAGTGTTGACTGAATTCGTTGACCATTCTGGTAAGGATTCGGTGAACTTGGCAGGAAGAGCAGCGTTGATCGGATTCATTGACCGTTCTAGTACGGATCCGAATAATTTAGGAAAATTAAATCGATGTGCCATCATGCCGCCAGTCTGTCAGTCAAAAAATTTGACATGTGTCATCATGCAGTGAATTTACGATCCCGATAATTAATTCTACAGGAGATCTGATTCGACTGGGCCTTCTCCGAAAGCAACATGTGTCCGCCATGATGGTTGTACCTTTTCGAGATGCTGTCTTATTCCAACGGTTGCGTAGCTTTATAAAACCAGTCCGTCCATTCAAACTTCTCACACTTTCCTTCTCTGAAAATTTCTAAGTCCCTGCTATTCTTCTTGCTTCCTTTTCCATGGCTCCTTCCATTTTTAGATTACTTTCGAGATTTCTTCAGGTGAGGTGAGAGAGTTATATATTGAGTTTAACATCCCACGAAAGATTATATTCACGATTCCCAATAAACACGACAGGGCCTACTTCCCTCCTAGTGACCACATTGTAGTATACAAAGCCCACCTTAGGAGTGGGCTATGCCTCCCTGTACCAAAGGAGTTGCTCATCATCTTTACAGCGCTCAAAGTTCCTATCGCATGGCTCTATGCCAACGCCGTGTGATACCTCTACTCGCTGTATATCTTCCTTCGTCACCATTCACGAATGCTGACGGTAGAAACAGTTAGGGTGATATTTCGATTCACCCAGAGTGGAGACTAGATCTCCTTATTCCCCAGAGATCTACACATCAACGATGCCATCTACGATTTCTTGAAGAACTGGAATGATGGCTTCTTCTTTGTGCACGTTGAGGATACGTGGCCCTTGTCTCGAGATTGGGGCAAGGTCCCCAGTGCCCTCACCAAAAAACCCAAGAAAGAGGAGGTGGCTGCTATAGAGCCACTGTTGTGGCTAGTGAGGGACCATCTCTCCCAATTTAGGAGAGACTACCTAATTTTCAAAGAAGAAACTAGGAAAGCTCATTGGGTCCTCCTTCTCCGGTCCAGTCCAAAAAGTCAAACCACTACCTCCAGCGGCCTCACAGTGCAAGAGGAAAGTCGACTCTATTGCCATCGATGCAGCCTATGCACTTTCCACCAAGTGATACTACAAGAAGTCCAAGGCAAAAGAGGGCCACAATGATAGAGACTTCCTTATCACCTTTCACAGAGCCGGACTATATAACTGTCGGACGACTCGCTGGAGTCAGAGAGCACTTAGGAGTAGAGGCTGCTGTGGAGGAGTATGAGGCCATGCTATGCATTGTTGTAAGTGGCGTTGTCGTGGCGCTATCGCAGCAGGAGGACTTGATGGAGCTGTTGGAGCCGCCTGTGGAGCTATTAGTTGAGCCTGTGGAGCCAACTATGGAGCCGTTTGTTGAGCTGGAAGAGTCAGCCACGGGAGCTCTTGTGGAGGCGGTTAACTTTTTTACCGAGCCTACCTCCGGAGCTCTTGCTGAGGCGGTTGACCTTGTTGCTGAGCCCCCACTGCAGGTCGCTACTCCCGGTCTTCTGGACGTCGTGCCATTGGAGCCCGCCGGCGAAGTGAGGGCGGAGCAACCTCAGAAGGAGCCCACTCCTGGCCCCTATTCAGCAGGTTCCTCTTAGAGGTCACGGAGACGGCCAAGAAGGCAACGAAAAGTCTTCGTAGTAACCTTTTGAAGCTCTCCTTTTCTTTCTCTTGGATTATCACTACTTGACTTCTTTGACTTTTTGCAAGAGGAAAAAATTTTGTTGGCAGTGTGTAAGGGCCTACGTCAGAGAGACTCCATTATCGGTGATCATGACAAGGAGATTGTCGGGATAGAGGCAAAGATAGACAAGCTGGATGCCCAAACTCAGCAGCTCTAGGAAGAGAAAGCTGCACTCGAGCAGGAGCTGCTAGAGCTTAGGCGCAATCAACTGGTCATCAAGAGAGAACTTCTTAGGCAGAGGAGAAAGCTTCCCGAGCGGAGGAGAGAGCTTCTCAAGCAGAGGGGTCTACTACTGAGCTAAGAGTGAATATCGTTAGATTAGAGAATGAGCTCTACCCGTCTGCACCCTCAGGAGATCACCTAGGTGCTGTGGGCCTGGCTCTGGGAAGGCATCCGGATTAGTCGTCACATTGCTAGGATCATGGATCCTAATTTTCCAACCAGCATCCTTGATCTTGCTAACCACGGTGCACAGCAGCGTGGAGAACTTGTTGATTTTGCACGGGGCAATGAAGGTCCTCTCCCGCACCCTCTTGGGAGCTCTGCTCCTTAGAGATTTTGTACCCCTTGCTTTTTATTTTTGGATATAACGATAAATACAACTTTATTATCAATAAAATAGTCATTTTGCTAACATATTGCATTCCATGACTTGGCTTTCATTAGCTGTTCCTTTAGTTGCTTATTGTTTGTATTAGTCGGCCTATTTGATGTACCTTGTACAAGTTGGCCATTCGTCTCACAACATTCGAGACATTTGTTATGCTCTCAGATGGACTTAAGTCCTCGAGAATATATCATGGGAAATCCTGATGTCGTATCAAGCAGGTAAACTAAAGCGTGAGTTGAGGCTTTGGTGGCGCTGCCCATGTATGACTTTGGGCGATCAGCTTTTGGACGAAGCACTTTGCTCCTAAGGTGTTGACCGTCGTAAACTAAAAGCGCTAACTCCTGTTGGAAGATGTCGTCACCCGTGCCGTTTGAGCCCCCTAAGGTTTGGAATTAGACCGCGAATAGGCCACTTGGATTACCAAAGTTTAATTTGACTGCTTATGGGCCGCCTGGATATCAGGGTTTAATTCGACCGCTTATGAGCTGCCTGGATGACTAGGATTTAATTGCTAAAGGATGAAAACCCGTCCGACTTAGAGATAGTCAAGTCATTTATTTCGTGTAACCTGCAAATAAGCATTCACATGGAAAAGGAAAAAAAAAGAAAAAAGATACATAACACAATGCGAGTGGAAAAGAACTTTCTTTTATTGATGATAATATATGTTACAAGTATGCTCATATCACACAGATGACCAACCTGGGTCTTCACTAAAAGTAACGCTTTAGGTGAATCGCGTTCCACGTCCATATGACCAACTTGTCATTCTGAATTCGGAGTTTATATGCTCACTTTCGCAGGATAATGAGAGTAGAAATGGGTCTTCCCGATTCGAGGAAAGCTTTTTTCAGTTGGTGGTCTTGCCCATAGCCTCTATGCTACGCAAGACCAAATCTCCAATTTCGAATTGCCATGCTTTTACTTTTTATTATAATAGCGGGCGAGTCGTTGCCGGTAGGTTGTTATCCACATACCTGGTTGCATCGTGGGCTTCTTTTAGTAAGTTTAGGTATTCCCTGTCTTCTGGGAGTTATCAAGTGGGTCGAAAACTTTGACCTTAAGACTTGGGAGCCTGATCTCAACCGAAATTATCACTTCAGTCCAGTAACAAATATTGAATGGTGTCTCACGAGTTGGTTCATTAGGAGTCGTCCGATATAACCATAAGATGGAGGGCAACTCATCAACCTAAGAGCCCCCTACATCCTCCAACTTGGTTTTCAGACCATGGAGTAGCGTACAGTTTGTCACTTCAACCTATCTGTTTGCCTGGAAATACGCCACCGAAGTGTGGACCAATTTAATACCCAAATTGGTGCAATATTTGGTAAAGTGCTTACCCGAGAATTGGGTTCTTTTGTCAGTCACGATGACCTTGGGAATGCCAAATCTGCTCATTATACTTTGGCGGACAAATTTCAAGGTATTGTGCTGAGTGATCTTCGCCAGCGGAGCGGCTTCAACCCATTTGGTAAATAGTCAATACCCGCGATGATGAACTTTCTTTACCTAGTCGCGATTGAAAATGGGTTGAGAATATCGAGCCCCAATTCCGCAAAAGGCCAAGAAGCTTGGAGGTATCTCAACTCCATGGGCGGCTAGCGGTGAAGATTATCATGAAGCTAACAATTCTCACACTTCTTCACAAACTCTAAGATGTCGTTCTTCATTATAGGCCAGTAATATCCCTAGCACATGACCTTGAACGCTAAGTTTGTCGGGTTCCGATCTCCATTTGCTAAACTTTGGGTATTGCACACTACAACTTCAAATAAGAGGTTAGATGACGGTGATATTTGATCCCATCGAAAATACTCCGATACTCAAGTTAGTAATCAACCTTTTAATGACAAGAAGGTGAATGTAAATGATACAATATAAATCAGAGAGAGAGCGCTAGAAGGCTCGTGAAAATTAGAGAGTTTCTAAGAGTTTGAGCTTACTTGAAGGCTTATACGGGCATTTGAGAGCGTGCCCCAAAGTGTCAGCTCCCATGGCCTTTTAAAGCCATGGCCACAAGATACTTTCCTTAAGCGGACGGGTTTGATAACTGCACTTTGTTGAGGATCGTTGTCTTTCTGGCACAGGCGTGATCGTCGTTCCTAATTGTAACAGTCAAAGAAGATGATCTCCTTCCTTCTACATCTTGTAACCGTTAAGGTTTTCAGCAGACTGCGCAAATTCTGGCACCTTCCTCCCAAGATGCGCATTGATTCTAGAGATGATCGTTACAGTGAAGCTTATCTTCTTGAAAATGTAAGAAATTATGACAGATGACCGTTGTAACTCTGAGATGGGCACGTGGATTAATTGATGCGTGGGCCACATGCATCCTTTGGTCCAATAGGTCTACTGGCCGTTTCAGAATTAACAGAAATGTTGACCGTTCTAGGCCTTAATGAGTCGTCCTGATCTTGGCCTCTACTGGCTCACTTACCTTTCGTCCAGTCAACGGCAGCATTGACTGTCCAGACAAAAAATAGGCCGTGAGGATTTGGATCATTTCCTCCTTCATGGACCTTTCGTCCGGTCAACGACAGCATTGACTGTCCATATAAAAATGGGCCGCTGAGGATTTGGTTCATTTTTTCCTTCATGGATCAGCCCGTTACAGACAGAAATAGGCCACTAAGGATTTGGATTATTTTTTCCTTTATCGATCAACCCGTTACTGACGTCCTATCATATATTTTTTTACTTAATTATAAAACTGATATTATGTTAAAATTATATTATAGTGCAATCGAAAAAAAAAAAACAGGGGATAAAAGGTAAAGAAGACGAACCGAAGAGTGCGGACTGGATTTCTTCCTCCTTCCATGCCAAGCAGAAGCCCTAGATTTCCGAAGTGTTCCAGTTTGTGAACTCATCTTCTCGGTGATCCTAATTACCGGAAAATAACACTAACAATGTCAGTAAAGAGCAGCAGCAATGGCGAAAACAAGGACGAACCGAGTACGGCCCCACAATCCGATCGCTGGTATACTCTAACGCTGGGGTCTTCCTTCAAAGACCCCCAGCCCTCCTCCAAATTCTGCACTCTACGATGTAAGAATCCCAATTTTTAACTCTTTCAAAGATATTTTCTTTCTTCAGTTCTTAATTGAGACTGAAGATTTACTATTTTGACTTCGATTATTTTTGTGCTAATTTTTCGTGGGCAGATGAATTCAAACCGGCGTCGATCGATAAAAGCCAGACGGGATTGCTGCATAAGAACAAAGAGAATCGTGTAACTGTTGAATTTCAAAACAATCAGCCTGGTAAGCCTAAGGTGACGTTTGAAGGTAGCAGCGAGGATTACAAGGAAAACGACGCGGTCTTGTTTTTCGACGGCGATACGTTTCGTTTGGAGAGGTTGCATCGAGCGGTCAAGAGGCTGCGGCATCTTCGACAGCCGGGGGAGTCCGCCACCGCGGCGTTGACTGCTTCGGTTGGTGTGGCGGCGGATGCGAGTTCGCCGCCAGCGGGCAAAGCAGTGAAGGGTCTGAATTTGAATAGGAGCGTGTTTAATCCATCTATGGTGAGCTCTGATTGAAACGATTGAATTATAAATCTATATTTTTAGTTATTTTGAAGGATTTGATTCCTATAAATCAGGAGCGGGGGTTCGAATAGGAATTCGCCGAAGTACAAAGTCTCTATTGGTTCATTACATATCTGCCTTAGCTTTCATCAATTTCTATGGAGTTTGATTTCTGAAAACCCTACCACACATGGAAAAAGAGGATCCCTGCTGATATAAAGCTTCAGGCATGGAGAACATTTGCATGACGATAGTCGTTAAGAACATATTACTGACCTAGCAGTGAACAGAGTGATGAGAAATCCAAAAACTTCAGCTTATGACTTATCTGCTAATAAAAGCTGTCTCAAACACAAGTTATGCCTGCAAATCATGGATTAAACGATTCAAAATTGGTGGTTGAAAAAAAGATGGACTTGATAGACCTAAATAGAACATTTTCAATGCAATAGTTTGTCAATTACATGGACTAATTTGTTAAAGTCTGGTTTTTTTACCTCTGTTATTCTCTCCTGTAAGCATATGCTTGCTAACATGACTACTTAATTTACCAAGTGGTTGGAACTTAATCCGTTGTTGTCCCCTTATGGCGATGCTATCTAAGCATACACTGAGCTCTGGGAAAACAGTGGTTTCTTTTTCTTTCCTTGCTAAGATAAACTCTTGCTTCATCTAAGTATTGAAAATGGGGATTGCTCTTTGCATCTTTATTAACTTAGAGAATGTAATTTGTGAGTAACTAATTTGCGCCTTTATCAACACAGAGAACTTTCCAGTTCCTTGTCCAGTTATGATGCTTTCCTGCATATCTTTTTAATCCCTTGTCCCTCTTTGAACTGATTATTCTTGATTCGGAGACCCATTCAGTCACAAAGATTTTTCTTTTTTCTTACTCTTCATGCCCTTTTGAAGTTGTATGACATCTTTTAGGATAATGTAAAGTTTTATGTAGAAAATGCACATCTTGTTGGCCTTGTTAAATGAGTTGTTTTAAGCTTTGACTATAATTACATACTTTGGGATTTGTTTCTGCAATTGCCACCCACAAATTTGAGCAAGTTTACTGGTGGGTAATCCTAATTACTTTGGGCTGCCTTTGTATAATTAGGGTTTTCATTTTTTTATTCTCTTGCAATTTTATGAGAATACTTGCAATTTTGCTATTCAACCGGGATCTCTGTGTTCAGCAGAATATACTTAATATGATTGGTTAAACATTATATTTCCATTGCACATTTGCCTCCACATTCTGCTACTAATTATTGGAGAAATTGTTTTGTGATTTCTGACTTTTAGATTATAGAGAGTAGAATCTATGTGGGTGTCTCCGTTTTACAAAAACACGCTCATTTTGTTTTGACATTTTGTTTGGTGATCTTAAAGCTTGGTTCCATGATTGAACTGCAGGTTGAAGTCGAGCGAATTGATATTGGTGACTTTGGCAACTCAGGTATGTCTTTCAATGCTACTGTGAACTTAGAAACCTCGAAAGAGTAGCACTCAAAAGGAGTAGAAAACCTTTCCTACAAAGAGCTAAGTGCTTAGAAAATTTGATGAAGTCTTCTGACTAGATCTTAATGACCATTTTTTGTATCCTCGAGTATTGGCAGGATCATTCTAGAAAAACAGTCCCGAACCCTGAACACAATACCTACAACTAGATATTAACAACATGATCTCTTTGCATATTGGCATGATCATTGTAGAAAAACCGTCCCAAGCCCCTAACGTGATACCTACAACTAGATCTTAATGACCCTTATTTCTGCTCATGTAAAACAAGGGCAGCCATAGGAAGCTTCCACTATGCGCAGGGTCAAGGAAGGGTAGGACCACTTTGGATGTATTGCACATGGTCTTACCTTACATTAGTCAAGAATTTATTTCCACTAATCTAATTCGCATACTGACGTGATAATTCTTTAAAAAAAGCCCAAACATATCAAGATGGTCCTACCTTGTCAGATACTTGCCATAGTACCTAGAACACAGAATGGAATAGGCTTGATACTTACACTTAACATCTTTCTTCAAAGGGTATCAATCATCCCTAATGAAATGCAATCCCCGTCCAATCCCTTAAATGAAAAAGAAAAGGCGGAAGGAATAAAAAGAGAAGGTAGAGCCAACTAAATAGGGTGCCCAGTATTGATGGAATAGAAAAAGACTTGTACACGGCGCTATGTCCTCGCTTAGTCCTTTCGTTAAAGTGTAAAAAAAAAGAGACTGTGAAAAGATAAAATAAGTAAGAAATCTATCAATTCACTCAATAATTTGCCATACACACTCCTAACTACGTGCTTATCTACATCGACTATTATGAGTGAAAATATATATATCAGCAAATAATTTATTCCATATGCTAGCAGTAAAAGAAACTAAAACTAGCCCAACAAAAAAGTTATACTTTATTGTTGTTAGACGTGAGGTCGAACATATTCTCCTTTGCTTTATTACACTAACTTTAGTGACCAAATATTTTTTCAAGAAAAAGGCATTCAGATGTGCTAACAGTCTTCTTGCTCTACATGCTTGCACTCCTCTTACTCTACCCCTACTTAAGGACTGGAGGGGCCTTTCTGCAATTCTAATTCCTAGTTTCTACATCTTGTCAAGGATGATTTCATCTTTATTTCTTGCAACAGGTACGAAGCCTACAACTGAGAGGCCTGATGAAGTTCCTCCTGCCCAACCAAATCATCCAACTGGATCACCAAACTCCAAAAATGACGATCTTGATGAACAACTTGACATTGTGAATGACGATGATGAGGAATGTGGTACGGCTAGCAAAGATAATGCGCCAAAGAAGGCATCCCACACCAGTATCGACATCAATTTGCCGCATCAGATGGACACGGACGAGATCGATGTCGATGTGGATATCAACGATGATGATGATGATGCCTTTGCCTATGCAGGTTTTAACTCGACGGAGGCTCCCGGACCTCGGGAGGACGCAGAGAGAAGAGAGGAGCAAACATCGTGCTCTAGCGGCAGCAGTGGCAGTGAGAGCAGCGGAACCAGCAGCCGGACTGGCAGTGGAAGCAGTAGTAGCGACAGCGAAAGCAGTGGGAATGCGGACTCTGTGAACTCCATTTGAGTGTCAAATGCCAAGGAAGCTCTGAGTTGGTGTATCGGCCTCCTTTTCCCTCAAGGTTCACAGGACAGAGTTCTATTAATGTTATTCCATTTTTTTTGTTTCATATTTTAAATAATGAGGATTTTATTTTTTGACAACATCCCAATGGATTTACTTTATTTCTGGTTCTCTGGGATGATAATTTCAGACAAAATATCATTTTGTCCCATGAAGTTTATACTATAAGGTGGTTGCTTGAGTATCATAGATTCTGATTCTTCTATTCCAGTGGTTATTTATTTTTTTTTTTATTTTAAAAATAGCTGCTTTAATTTTAACTATTTTGATTGATGAGAAATCATCATATTTAGGAGAACCCTTAAAAATTTACCTATTCTAATAACATAAAAAATTCCGTGTATAGCTTCTTTCTTCTTCTTTTTTTTTTTTTTTTTTTTTTGTGGTGGTTGAATTTACCATGTTCCAATTTCCATTTTTAGGAATTGCAAGAACTACACTATGTTCCATTTGTTTATTGAAAAATAATTTATTGAAAAATATTTTTCTTATTTTAGTTGTTTAGCACACATAGAAAAATATTTTTCATATTTCTATTTGACATGGGTAAAAAAATAAGTCAATAAAAACTTTTATGATATAAAAAATTAAGCTCTGTTTTTTTTAAAAAAAAATTCTTTTTAAAATAAAAAGTGGTTTCTTAGAACTCATTTATTACTCATTAATTATCACCAACACCTATTAATAAAAGTTTTTACCAAGATATGATACAATCACATACTGTGCAACACATTAAGCCACCATTGTCGATCATTGGCTATAAACAATGTCGACATTATTTCGAATCATCTAGGGTTAACTTTAGTTGGTATTGTTGTTTGTTCGATGGTACACATTGATTGCTACCCACCAGAGTTCAAATTGTCTGCACCTATCACTAATTATTAACATTTCTGATCTCATCATTGATCGCCAACTAACAAAACCCCCAAGGCTGCCATACCAATAACCAGATGGCTCACCCTAATCACAAATCGATCGTTGCCAACAACAATTGTTGATTGGTAACATTCCTAACCATGCCATTGATCACCAACCGGTGACATCCTTGACCTCACTCGTGAAACAAATTATCATTATATTAAAGACCAATCAATAGTCAATATAAATATTTTCTTAATGTGAAACACCACTATTAGTCAAAAATATAACCAAAAATCAAAAAAATCCTCGACATCTACTGCCGTTGATCGATTTTGTATAAAACATATTTTCTTATATATATCAAATGTCAAAAAATATTTCAAAAAGAAGCTACTTTATTTGAAAATACTTCTCATGAAAATATAAGCAATATTTTTAGAAAAATATTTTCAAACAAACAAAGGCTAAGAGGAATACTTTAAAACATTCTTGTGATATTTCAAATAATATAATATCTCATTTATACCTCTTATTTTACATAAATTCGATAATAAAATTAGATAGATAAAATAAAGCAAGTCACCTAAAAATATTCTTCACTTTAAAACGTCAACAAGCCACGAAAATGTAGCTGGAGATTACTCACCATTGCTTTTGAAGCATCCTCAGCTCTGCATCTCTTGATGCTTCCTTGTTCAGAAATTACAGGTTATAATTATCCCAAACATAAAATCTAATCCTAAAAATTTAGACTGCTAACATTATAATAATAAATTTATTTTATAATTTTTAGACATTAAATTATCGTGATAAAATTTTTACCATTAAAAGTATGTAAAAATATGAGAAATTACCTCTGCCGCCCTTTTGCAAAGCTCGGACCAAGCAGCCGTTAATATTTTCTATCATGACTTCATGATTGATTTCTACTCGCACCACTGACTGAATTTCAGATGCCGGTATTAAGATAGCTGTTTTGGCTATATTTTCTGCTATTTCACTTATTTCATAAAGTATTCGACATGATGGTTTAGTAAATGCAGTAGCTAAATGAAGATAAACGATATCAGTTATAGTTATACTTACACTTTGCGTTTATAGATTAGGTTTCGAGTCAAAATTGAAAGGCCTCGAAAACCCTACCATCCCCTCGGCCTTGCTCCAAGGATTCACCTAATCAACCTCTTCAACTACCCGCAATGAAATTGCTTTCGGAGTTTCCATTTCAGTGGGCCACCTTGCTCTCTTTTAATGGAAAATTGAAGTCGAAAATTTTTTGAAATCTTGTCGATTTGTTTCTTGAGGTCCTCTTGAGAGCCAGTGATAACAGAGAGGAACAATCTGCATCTGTCAATTATCAGATCGTATTGTCAATCCTCCTCTTCATTTGCAATACTAGAAATCACAAAGATTCTATTGCTGATGCTAATTTCTCTTCTGCGTAAGTCCTGAGAAGATATGATAAAGAACGTTGAAATTCAAAAGTTACATCCATAGAAGATAAGGTAATAGAAAGACGTCTAATTTAGTTAGAACATTTAAAACACAGGCCAAATGAAGCATTTGTAGGAAAAATGAGTTAGTTGTAATTAAAAGAAATAAAGGAATGTATAAACTTAGAAAAACTCAGATTAATATGATAAAAAATGATTTAATATTGCTACTATTCTGAGAGATATTATACTAAATCAAGTGAAAGAGTATATATATATATATATATAGTCAACGCCACATAGGCTATATTACATGTTTAACCACACCAGCTTGATTTAATAATACGGGTTGAGAAACGCAATCGATTTACCTGTGCTAATGGAACTTACGAAGCTGACTCAAAACTTCAGCAAAATCAGCAGGCGGAGGGCAAGAGAAATGCATGCTTTCACCAGAGTATGGATGCTTAAACCTGCAAAATAGAGGATCACAAGTTTGCTATACTGTGATCATATTCAACAATCAGCTTCCAATATGATACAAACAGAGTCATATATTATGATTTAGCTTCTAACCCAAGAACCATAGCGTGAAGACAAGGCCTTTCTATGGTGGAAACCAGATCAGTAAGTCGGGCATAACAGCTGGGTTGGGTTCTGGGTCGAAGCAGTGAAAGGGCCATGTCCTTTGTCCCTCCATATACCTCATCTCCCAGTAGTGGAATACCCAAGAATTTGGCATGGGCACGGATCTACTTCAAATAAAAATGAAAAGTTTAGGATAACTCTAGATGAATCTGCATGAAAAGACAGGCAGAAGTTAAGTTCACATCTGTTCTATGCACATGTAATAAATCCCGACTAATCTTATGATGCTTGATTAATTAGCATAGGAAAATGACCACTAGAAGTTCCTTCAACTTTGGATTTGACTATCACACCATTCTCTAAAAGTGAAAATTTTTAAGCTTTTCATGTCACGTCCTGAGATATATGGATGAGTAGGTGCTTGAGAGAGTGCAGCCATTTTTTGATAGTTACCAGCTTAGCATCATCACAATACAATCAACTGATAAATTGAGTTTTCATATAGCCTTCTAAGGGAACATAGTTAGGTCAAAAGTTAATCTAGCCAGAAAAAAAAATTTAAATGACAGGGATAATTGTGTTTAATGGAGGTACGGTTCTGGTTTCGAGACAACTCTCCAAGCATATATTCCAATGTGTTCGGAAAAAGTTGTACATTATTTCTGGACCTGTGACAAGTGCTAGTCGTTCCATTTTGAGAAGGAGGAGTCTGTTGCCACAGACTCTAGTTGACCACAGACTCTTCCTGAACCAGAAAGGGATGGACAGACGGGAAGGCACCAAACCACACACACACACACACAGCGTCCAGAAAACAGCAATAAGGAAGAATGAAACAGAGGAGAAAAACGCAGCCGAATTTTACGTGAAAAACCCTTCAAAATAAGGGAAAAACCATAGGATTTTAGTCCACAAGTATATCCACTATGTGAGAGTTGCTTACAGGAACAACACGGCTACACAAGCCTTCTTTGAGGCAAAGATGAAGAACAGAGCACGAGAATACACTTAGTTTTCACTCACTGCTCTCTCTATTACACTTAACTCTTTACTCCTCTTGAAATTCCTTACACTCTCACACTTGTGTTCTGTGCTCTCTCTTTTGCACTCTGTATCCCTTTCTCATGCACATCCACAATGCAACACATATATATACACGGGATGTTGAAAGCAATAGCCATACCAACGTGGAGGATCCACGTATAGGCAGCCAACTAGCAGCCTGCAACTCTATAATCAGCTCTGCAGATTGTCGTGCCCTGCAGCAACGGCCCACTACTCTGCAAAGACTACGCGTATATTCCCACAGATCTCACATGTTCAGAAGATCTTCTGAGCTGGCCTCCACGTGTACTATCTATCTTCAAGTCCTTGGGCCTCCAAGAATGCCTCCAAGCATTGCCCATGAACCTCAAGCTCCAACAGAAGAAGGTTCTCGGACATTATATAATGTCCTCGTCTATATTCACAATCCTCGGACGATTAGCTCATCAGACTGAGGATCACATCCGTGCAAAAGTTCGCGGCCACATTCCCACAAAGGGAGCGACCCCAACAAACTTCCCCTCTCGATCGAGTGGGAATAAAGTTAGTTAGTCTAACAATGTCACAGCAAGCTTCCAACTTTCCCTTAGGTAAAATTTTGGTCATCCTGTTTGATCCATTTTCATCCGACCGGACCTTTTCTAATGACAGCTGCCCTTCATCAATAACGTCTCTCACCCAATGATATCAAACGTCAATGTGTTTCGATCTCGAATGGAATGAGGAGTTCCTACACAAGTGTATAGCACTTTGGCTATCACAGAACACCACATATTTTTCTTGCCTCAAGCCCAATTCTTGAATGAACTTTTTCATCCATAACGTCTCCTTACTGGCTTCAGTCACAGCAATGAATTCAGCCTTCGTAGTAGAAAAGACGACGCACTTTTGCAACTTAGATTGCCAAGAGACTGCCCCTCCGGCAAATTTAATCAAATACCCTATGGTGGATTTTTAAGAATCAATGTCCCCGACCACGTCCGCGTCTGTGTAGCTGACCAATTTGAGCTTCTCTTCTCCAAATTGTAGACATATCTTTGGAGTCCCTCGGAGATATCTGAGGATCCACTTCACAGCAAACCAATGCTCCATCCCTAGATTTGAGAGAAATCTGCTGACAGTACCGACCGCATGAGCAATGTCCGACCTGGTACACACAGCCGCGTACATCAAGCTACCAACAGCTGACGAATATAGTATACCTCTCATGCGGCCTGTTTCTATGTCTGAGGATGGACATTACTTCCTACTTAACCTGAAGTGATTACCTGTCCATGTTAAAGCGTTGTGGCATCTTTTCAACATAGCTCTCTTGGGACAACTAAAGCTTCTTGTTCTCCCGATCACGAAAAATTCTGATTCCCAGAATCTGTTTCGACGGTTCGAGATCTTTCATTGCGAATGATTGTCCCAGTTGCTTCTTTAACTCCTTGATTCGAGCACCATTTTGTCCGATAATCAATATGTCGTCCACATAAAGGAAAAGGACGATAAAGTCGTCCTCAGAAAATCTCTGCACAAAGACGCAGTGGTCAGAAGTAGCCTTTTGGTGTCCTTGTCCGACCATGACATACTCAAACTTCTTATACCACCGTCTTGGAGCCTGTTTCAATCCGTGCAGGCTCTTCCTTAGACGGCAAACCAATCCTTCCTTCCCCATGACCTCGAACACTTTCGATTGCTCCATGTAGATTTCCTCTTCAAGGTCATCATGGAGAAATGTTGTCCGAACATCCAATTGCTCTAGCTCTAAGTCCAGAGCAGCTGCCAAACCAAGCAGAACACGAACCAAGGACATTTTTACCACAGGCGCAACGATTTCATCAAAATCCACACTTTTGCGCTGATTAAAACCTTTCACAACAAGCCGCGCCTTGCACCTCGGCTGGATGGTGTCCTTGGACGTCTTCAACCGGAAGACCCACTTATTCTTTAGAGCTCTCTTCTCCTTGGATAGCTCAGCTAACTCGAAAGTATAGTTCTCATACAATGAAGCCATCTCATCTTTCATTACTTCCAACCATTTATCTTTATGTGCACTTTTCATAGCCTCATCAAAAATCTTTAGGCTCACCTGCATCAGTGAGTAGGACGTACTCACTAGATGACAGGCGGACGGACGGACGTCTTTCTCTAGAAAATCGTCGCACAGGTAGCTCCTTAACCGGTTAAGAAGACACTTCATTCTGATCCTCATGAGGCACAGTGATTGTCTCATTATTATCCTCGGTCACTCTTGGGCCATTGTCCTCAGACTCAGGAGATACCAAATTGACAACTGCAACTGTTACTTTGTCCATCCGGCCAGTGTCAGATAAAACCTTCCTGTCTTTCCCAATATCTTCAATGGTCTCCTCTTCAACAAAGACCATATCTCGTGATCGGACAAGCTTCTTCTCTGCTAGGCCATAATATCTGTACCCAAGTTCATCCTCGCCGTAGCGTAGAAAAACACATTGCTTCATTTTTGGCTAAAGCTTAGTCCTCTCATCTTTCGGAACATGAACAAATGCCTTACAGCCAAATGTCCGAACATGGTCATAAACTGGTTCCCTTCCAGTCCATATCTTCTCTGGGACCTCACCATTTAGTAGTTTACTGAGCAACCTATTGATAACATAAGTCACCGTCTTTAAGGCCTCGACCCAAAAGGATCCTGGGAGCTTTGCCTCAGACAGCAGGCACCTAACCCTTTCCATCAACGTGCAGTTCATCCGCTCGACCACACCATTTAACTGCGGTGTCTTCGAGGGCGTCCTCTAATACCTGATGCCATGTAACCTACAGTAGACATCAAACGTCCCAATGTATTTTCCGCCATTGTCGCTCCGGACGACCTTCAACTTCTTCCCCATTTCACGTTCAACTAGAGCATGGAATTGCTCAAATACTTCGGGGACCTGATCCTTGGATTTAAATGAGAATACCCACAACTTCCTCGGGCAATCATCAATATAAGAGACAAAGTATTGAGCTCCTCCAAAAGACTTTTCCTTAAATGGTCCGCAGACATCAGTGTGTACAAGCTCAAGTACCTCGGACCTTTTGAAGGATGAGTCTCCTTGGAAGGAGACTCTCCTCTGCTTCTCCGCCATGTAGTGAGAGCAAGTCTTCAGCTTGTCCTCTTTCATTTCTGGAATGAATCCCTTCCAGGCCAGGTGACTCATTCCTTTCTCACTCATATGGCCTAATCTCTGGTGCCATAGGTCCAAGAACTCCATACTGCTAGTACTGCTGACCTCTCCGACCTCAGTAGAGGCCTACGACAGACGCCTTTTTCCCTCGGCCAACTACCAGTGACTCTCTAGTCAGTTTATATCCCCCGTCACAAAAGACATTGCAGAAGCCAACATCATTTATCTTCCTACTGAGATGATATTCATCCGAATGTCAGGGACCATGTCGAACGTCCTTCAAGATCAGTCGGGCTCCATTATTGATAACAAGAGACACGTTACCATGGCCAACGACTCTGGATGCCTCCATATTACCCATTTTCAACACTCCAAAAGCACCCAGAGTGTAAGATGTAAAGAACTCCCTTCTAGAGGTAACATAGATGGATGCGCCAGAATCCACCATCCAGTCGGTCTCCAGGTCAGCCAAGTTTACAATGTCATCTACTTCACAAGTCAAAAAAAGATCAACTCCCGTAACAACAGAGACCGAGGACTCTTTCTCGTCGCGTTCCCTTTCACCCTTCTCCTTTCCTGTGTTTTCACGCTTCCACTTATAGCAAAACCTTTTAATGTGGCATTTCTTTCCATAGTGATGACATTCCATGTTTTGGTACCTTGACCGAGACTTACTTCGGCCCTTTTCTCCATGTTTCAGACTGTGGCCTTTACTCCTTCCACGTGACTTCGTCACAAGGACCTTGGAGTGTTAAGAGGTCGTGGTTTCTTGAGACCACCGTCTCATCTTCTTATTCAGCACAGCTCCTTTGGCCATCTCCAACATCACAATGTCATCAGGAACTGTGTTGGCAATAGTGATTCTCATTACCTCCTATGAGTCTGGCAGGGTTGCCAGGAGCCATAGACCTAGTACTTTGTCTTCGAACATAATACCCATACCACTCAGCCGGTCTACACAACCTTGAAACTCGTTCAGGTGATCCACAATGGACGAGCCACCCCTGTATCGAATCTGCATTAACTTCATCAGGTGGTAGATCTTGTTGTTGCCAGTATTAGAGGCTTAGAGCTTCTCCAACTTTTCCCACAGCGCCTTGGCATTCGTTTCGCTCCTAATATGGTTATACACATTATCATCTACAAATTGCCGTATGTAGCCGCATACCTGCTTGTTTTCCAGCGCCCATTCCTCGTCCGATTTCGCCTCAGGCTTTTGAGTGGCGAACACCGAATTGTGCATGGATTTAACAAACAGCAAGTCAGACATCTTGCTTTGCCAAGTATCGTAGTTGGTGCCGCTCAAGCAAATCATCTTGTTCCCAATCTCGATAGCAGCGTTCAACGAACTTACCAGTCAAAGAACCTGGCTCTCTGATACCACTTGTTGGCCACGGAATCTAGTTGACTGCGAACTCTTCCTGAACCAGAAAGGGATGGACGGATGGGAGGCACCAAACCACACACACACAGCGTACAAAAAACAGCAATAAGGAAGAATAAAACAAAAGAGAAAAACACAGCCGAATTTTACGTGGAAAACCCTTCAAAATAAGGAAAAAATCACAGGATTTCAGTCCACAAATATATCCACTATGTGAGAGTTTCTTACAGGAACAACACGACTACACAAGCCTCCTTTGAGGTAAAGATGAAGAACAAAGCACGAGAATACACTTAGTTTTCACTCACTGCTCTCTCTATTACACTTCACCCTTTACTCCTCTTGAAATTCCTTACACTCTCACACTTGTGTTCTATGCTCTCTCTTTTGCACACTATATCCCTCTCTCACGCACAGCCACAGTGCAATATATATATATACACAGGATGTTGAAAGCAATAGCCATGCTAACGTGGAGGACACACATAAAGGTAGCCACCTGGTAGCCTACAACTCTACAATCAGCTCTGCAGATTGTCGTGCCCTACAGAAACGGCCTACTACTCTGCAAAGACTGTGCGCATATTCCCACAGATCTCGCATGTTCAGAAGATCTTCTGAGCTGGCCTCCACGTGTACTCTCCGTCTTCAAGTCCTCGGGCCTCCAAGAATGCCTCCAGGCATTGCCCATGAACCTCAAGCTCCAACAAAAGAAAGTTCTCGGACATTACATAATGTCCTCGTCCATATTCACAATCCTCGGACGATTAACTCATTAGACTGAGGACCACATCCGTGCAAAAGTCCACGGCCACATTCCCACAAAGGGAGTGACCCCAACAAAGTCTTCCGCTGTTCCTGATATGTACTACTTCTTTTGACATGTGTTAGGTTTTCTCTTTGGATTGTAAAGTTGCAATGCTGTAGATTGTTTCCTAAGCCATTTGCCCGGTATTTTGGTGTTTTGGGGCCGTGATGGTCATGGCTCATGTCTGTAGATTTTTTTTTTAATATAATTAATTACTTATCAATAAGAAAAGCCCAGACACATGGCTTGGCTTTCTATTCCACAAATAAGACCATCAAGTCGGTTTAATCAAAGTGATAAAACAGAGATTGGTGACAGCATTTCTCCGAAGGTTTCCATGACATCCGTTAAAAATCTGATTCATCCGGTTGTTCAGCATACAATATAATTTCTGAAAATAAAGAACCTTCAACTACTTTGCAAAAACCTTACGCTAAACTTATGATATACTTCAAACTCATTTTCCTATGCAAAAGGACATGTCCAGTGAAATTTGATAAAAATGACATACAAAATAACTGCAGCGAATCCGATAAAATACCTAAGGATAGTAAAACAATGCAACACATACCACAAATACAGTGTTTCACCATCACACACCACAAGAACATTATATGCCTAACCTTCCTGCAGCGCCCCCCCCCCCCACCAAAAAAAAAAAGCAAAATCGTTTCTTTTATTTCTTTTGGATAGAGGAAGGGGCAGACAGGCAAGGCGTTAGTAATGAAGATAGCAGGAGAAGTTATATTACCTGATGAGTGCGCCCAGTTTCCAATCTCCATTCAACCAGTGCAGAACCACCATTGGCCAGCACTTCAATTACTTTATAACTGTAGAGGGGGGGGAGAGATCAGCTTTCTAGCTCGTGAAGGATCTTAACATGCAAGATATACTAGCCACTGTAAGAACAAATATAGCCTTAGAACTTCAACAGAAAGGAAACAATTTAAAAAAACCAAATGCACTTTAGAAGCTGAAACCATCTAGTTACATAGAACAACATTATGAACAGAAACTAGAACAGTCTTGTTGAAATGGAAGATCATAAGAGCAACTGGAAGAAATCGCACTCATGTCCATGAATCTTTTAAGTAAATGAATCATTCTTGCTGAAAATTAAATTAGATATGAACAAGTGCCTAGAGCTGTCGTTGAATTAGAGAACAGAAAGAGGTTAGCTACTTTTTAAGGCACTTCGCATAAAGCTGATATAAACATTTTCATTATTCCATGCCAACTTCACATTCAAGTACACAAATCAGATTCAAATAAAAATCATATATGGTCATGCTACTAGTCTTAATTTTGACATATCTTATTGCATCCAACACCTCAAATTCCGCATCTAAATTCTAAACATCAAGATCAGATTGGGTCTTGGTGATTTCATTTGGATATCAAGTTCCGCACAGCAATCTATTCGTTGGCAATAAAATTAATCAGCTGCCATCACAACCAGGATTGATGCTAAGCTGGAATCCAAATAGATTCATTAGGCTAGATCTAAAAATTTCATAAAAATTTTGAAGTTGATGATATGTATTTGGAAGAACATTGAATATAATATATACCAAAAAACGTAGTGTTAAGGGATGGGTAGGCCCACCCTACACTGATTCCTGATTTGAAGTGGATGAAATGTATTGTGGAAGAACATTGGAATCATCATACACAAACATGGGAACAAGGCAATTACCATGACAAAAAATGTAACAGCTCCCCAACTCTCTCACTTTAAGATCAAACACTACTAATATAGCTAAACTTGGATTGATTTGACACACCTAATCATCAACTCCTCATCTGAAGAGACATCAAAGGCACTCCGCATAATATGTTGGGGAAAAATTGAACTAGCTATTATACAATATAAGATGCAGGATGGTCAGGTAAAATGCCCTAAAGACTTGCTATACAGAGAGAAAGAAGAAACAAGAAAAGGACCTCTGATGAAGTGAGACCTCACTGATAATGGGACCACTAAAAGGAAGACAAATAGAACTAGGAAACTGAGATGGAGGTAATGACTTAGTTGATACCCTTCAATTTTTAAAAGGATGTTGGCTAGAATTGAGCTATAAGACAAAAGAGGATTCATGTAACAAAGCCTCTTTAGTTGGACTTGTGCCTTATATTGATGATGCCTTTGAAAAATTTGATTCTAAGTTTCTGCTAGTCAGATGTTTTAAACAGAACCATGCCCTGCCCTTTTGCATCTCTGCCACAACTACAGTAAATAAATGTTTCCACACCATATCGAAAAAGAGAAAATCTGACAGCAAGATTATACAAAGATCCTGACCACTCTACCCCCAAAACCCAGTCTCAGAGAATTATAATATTGCACTCCGGGCTACCACCAAACAATGAAGCCGGAACCCATGATTTTTTTGTTATAGGCCCCCAAAGTGACAGATATCCAAACAAATCAGTATAAGAACTTCAACAGAAGTACTCCCAGTGGGTCTGTAAATAAATCTTGAAATGAAGCTTAAGATATAAATAAAGAGTTCTGGCAATAAATGCATAAACAGGGTCATGAGACATTCATCACCTACTAACAGCATGCCGAGCATGACCAGATTGACTACGCCCATCAACAGCAGTCATCCGAATGCGATTATTGAAATCACGACCAATTGGAATCTCAACACGCCCAGAAGCTGGGGAAGGTACTCCTGAAGTAAGACTCACATATATTCTATGGACTGTGTGGTGTTTGAATTGTTCTGATAAATAAGCATGAGAATGCTCATCCTGTAATCAATAATATAGGGAAGATAATGTCTGTACACCATCAGTTGATTCAAGACAATATAACAGAAAATTGTAAATTCAAAATATGTCAAAAGAAAGTCAGGGCAACACAAAAATGAAATAAAGATTAAAAAGGAAGATGGTTGAGATCACCTTGGCAACCACAAGCAAGCCACTAGTGCCTTTGTCCAACCTGTGCACAATACCCGGGCGAATATAAGAACTGAAGGTTGTCCCTGGAGTAAAGATTTGATCTGTGGAAAACATGCTGAGATCATCATCAGAAGTGTTCTCCGCCTCAGAAGTGCCTTCAGTGTTTGCTAATGCAACAATGGGAAGACTGCAATGGTGTAGAATGGCATTAACAAGTGTCCCTGTAGCATTTCCAGGTGCAGGATGAACAACCTGGACATGATATTTAGAGAGAGAATTTTCATCCAAATAGATAAAAGTTGTCATCCTTTTCATATCTTTCTTGACAAAGTATGTGCCAAGATGAATTAATTGAGTACTAAATCACAAAACTCTAATTTTTAAATCCTCAATAGCCACACAGTGTTTGTACTGTTCCATCATCTGCATTGCAGAAAATCAAGAATAATTGAAAAAAGTACAAAATCATTGCTAAAGTGATAGCAGCAAAGAGAGGGAGAGAGAGATATGAAAATCCAGCAAATACAAATAGATAGAAACAGTACATCATTGTAGATACTGATTGGTGTGCTTTCGTACTTAGGAGTGGAGACAAGGGATCATTTGTTCCTTTCTTGTCCTTTGTCACAGACAGTAGCGCAGAAAGTGCAAGCAGCAGCTAAATTCAACTGTTACTCCTCTAATAGGGATGCAGCGACAGCTTTCTTTCATAAAATTGTGAAAGGCAAGAAACATGAACCTCCACCTAAGGGAGCCTACTTGGCTGCAACAATTTCTAAATTCAAGTGTTACATCCTTGGGAGCCAATAACGGAATATCAATTAGTTCAGCACTTCAGCTTATTTAGCACTATATCAGATTGACACTTACAGGTTTGGTAATGCTTGGCCTGTCGTTTATACGGTTTCATCTTCATCTTCTTTTTCTTTTGACTCCTTATACATATAAATATCATTTATATTTGAATGATAGAAGCCAACACTAATCTATCAAATCAAGGAGATAACACAAAATTCTGCTCAATTGGAAGTGCTTGTAAAATTTACAACGGAAATTTGATCTGTCAGCCACAATCTTTGTATAAACTTGAAAAGCAACATACATGGGTGGACTACATTTTCAGTTATCTTTGGTGCATTTTGGTATTAAAGAAGTCTACTTACTAGGTTATATTGGCCACAATTGAGTCCGTTAGGTTTTGACTTAGCAATTAAGTCCAATATACCAATTTTTACAAAAAAATAAAAAAATAATTTTAAAAAATAATTCTAAAATTGTGGTAAAAACATAAGAATGACCTAACAATTAGCTAAAACAAACAAGCAATCCACCTCAGCATCAGTGTAGCTAGCACACAGCCTTCTGATGGTTTTGTATCAGAAATTGGTAAAATGACTAAATTTGGAAATTTGAAATTTCACAAACTTAATTTCAAGTTTGTAAAAATTAAAATACTAAGGAGTCAACTAGCAGAATTGCCAAAGGTAAAGACGGTTTTCTGAACCTACTAATAACTACTGCAAATTCCCAAGAATATCATGTAACACTCAGTTGACAAGAAACAACTTCTCCATTTTATTGGATATTCTTTTAGACATAAGATGCAGCTTTTTGGGGCTGCTCACAATCAAATATGTATCAATCCGGGAATTTTAAAGGTAAATTAGATAACACTGGAGAAAGGAGACTGGCTAATTTCTAATGATGGAAATGGCTCGTAAGATGCGCTTAAGAAACTTGTGCCTTTTAAAAACTAGATGCCATGATAACTTACAAATTATTGAATTTGCAACAAGGCATTTTAACACCCAACAGTCAAATTGTCTAGGAAAACTAATAATGGCATTAATATTTCCCTCTAAGAAACAACATAACATCACAAGGCTAATGCTGATTAAAAAGAGGTACAACCTTGACAACCATATTCTTTCATTCCTAACTTTATTTTCTAAGTGATGAGTAAATTCCAGATATATCTGGTACCCAATTCAAGGGAATATGATCCCACATGTGCTTCAGAGCCTTATGACATCCAGTCATGATGTTTCTCTTATAACTTTCACTCGAAATGGATGAAGACTCATCTACACATATGACATGTCCGAAATTCTTAATGTGCACATATTTTTAATGAGATATAGAATATCCAATGTTTGATGAGAACTTAAATGAACCAACTGCAGAATGTTTCCCAAATCACAAAACAGATTCCACATACAGAAATATGCCACGCCATAATTCATACCAGTGTTTTGGAAACTAATTGGATAAATTACTCTGGAGAAGCACAAACTACAACTACCAAATTTGATGAAGTCCAGATCAGTGAAGAAAAAATAAAGATGTGAGGAAGACATAGCACATACCAAGAGAGGGTCCAGATCATTTTATCCATGATATAATTACTTGGAAGATGTAAAGAATCTGAAACATTACCATATGCGGAGGTTTATTAACAACTAACACATGCTCATCCTCATAAACTATATTCAAAGGAATCTCCTCTGGTTCAGCTCTTAGGGGTTGCAACTCTGATATGGTACAGTTAACTTTATCACCTGTTCTCACAGCATGTGAAACCTGCTTTAAGCCAAAAGTCATATTAGCATATGCAGTTTACATTTGGTTTCTGTAAGAAGGTTGCCCACTTAGCAAATTAAATTTAAAAGATAAAAGGTAGTAACAAATACACTCTATCAACAAAAGACCGTCAGTGCCTTAAATAATAGGATGATAAATGCATCCATTGGTCAGCGAAAACAGTCTTGCAACTTTCCTTTTGAAGATTGTGCAGTTAATCAGTTACGCTATAAATGATCCAAAAGGGGGAATGGATTTGCATAACTTGACGAAGATAAGCATAGACCTAATGGGGTATACACTGCTGCATCTGCTTACGAATTCTTGAGAAGCAAACGTGCTGAAGTTCCTAGGAGCAAGAGTGCGTGGAATAAGCAAAACACACTAAGGATTTCTTTTATATGCAGTCTAGGGTGCAGGGTCCTGACCAAGCCGAAATAATTTTTGGATGATTTCTCCATCCTTAAATTCTTCTATGATTTCTTTGTGAATTTAGATGGATTGTTGGAATTATAGAAAAATTTGATATTCGATAGTGAAAGTTGGGGCAATCTAACTTATACTCTGAAAATCCCATAAATGTCTAATATTCTTTAATAGGGGAGCCTAATGTTCAAGCTTTCCACTAGCTTGGGGGCATTGTAATGCTTCAAGGTGTAACACATTACCTAAGTGATCTACCCTATAATGAGAATGAGCTCTACATGTCACAAGGATGAGCTAGAGTTTCCATGAGGCCGGATGGTAGGTGGACACTATCCAACGAGGGCAGAAAGGCTTGATAGTGTAATAGTTTTGAGATGGAGATTTAGACCCTTAGTTGCATACGGGAAGGGATTCTGTATGTCATACTTGAGGGGATGACAACCCCGGTACAAGAGGCGAGCTAGGAGTCTTGAGCAGAGTGGACACTCCCGATACTGTAGGCATGGAATAGGGCAACATCATACTACTGAAGATTAAGCTTATGGTTGTCAAGTATTGTACTTGCCGAGACATAAGAATTGATCCATGCTATTATGCTCAGGTGACTAGAATATGCTACGAAGCATGTTACCTTCATGAGTATCGGGACCATTACAAGACATAAGGCTTAAGAGCACAAGTGTTTGTGACACATGTCATTGATACGAGTAGCGTACACGGGCAGACTGATAAGTTCTTGATAATGGACAGGAGCATGAGTGCTCTATATATTGAGATGCTTTATAATGACTTTATGTGAGCAAGCACCAAGTAAGGCATGAGAACATATGAATAGGCGAGCATCAGCTTGTGGTGAGCCGGATGCCAAGAAGCAATTTAATATGAATACTTGACTAAGAGGTGTGGGAGCTCCGAAGTTTTTGTGGATGAGGTTGGATTGTTGAGAGGAATTTGACTTGCTAACCTTGTGTGGAAAAATACCAGAGACGGGACTGATGGATCCTCAAGTTGAGAAAAATTGGCCCCAACATGGAGAAGCCTCGGCGCTGCATCCAATGAACAAGCATGGGAACTTGACACAAAGCAGGGTGATTACCGGAGAAAAGCTGGATACGCAGGGAATCACCCATGAAACTAAAAGTGTGTTAGGCAGTCAACAAGATGAGACAAGAAAGCATATGATCTTTGAATCCCCGTATTCTAAAGCTGCAGTATCTGATGAGTTAACACAATTAGAGCTTAAAATTATATCAATGCAGCTTGATCATAGGATCATGTGGGTGTCAAAGATGTCTAGATTTAAATCCAAGTTTGTTAAATCTGATGCTACATGTTGGGATTTGACCCGGATACACACAATCTGGCGCAACGGAACAAAAACCCGAACCCCCCGTCAACCTTCAGCAACCAAACTTGTGAGCACAACAAACGGAACAATATACAATATTTTTAATATGGAAAACCTTTTTCAACCACGGAAAAAACCACTTGACAAATTCCGAAATAACTCATTATAAAAGTGCCGGTTACAAAAACCCCTTCCAAAATCCCTTTACTACAATTTTGAATGAAAAATAGTTGATTACAACGCCCTCAATATTCTTAACAACCCAAAAGAGAAATATAACAAGAAACAAGAGCAACCAAACGAAATACACTCTAAAAAACCGTTCTAAAACAACATACCCAACCTTGGTAAAGAATAGAACTCAAATCGAACCACAACCGGATGTTGAACCTTCTTCCTCTTCTCTCTTCTCTCTTCTCTCTCTCTCTCTCTATACGGTGCTCCTTGTATGATAAACAATTTCGGGATATACTAAAAATGCAAAGCGCACATTTTTATACTGTGAGCCATACTCAAGCACCCGTCAAGTGTGCCTCGGGCACGGGCGCCACTAGAAACAGCGCTCGAATGCCCCTCAAGCGCACCTTTGAGCGCGCCCCTTTGGCATTTAGAGCTTCAACCTCTAGTCGCGCGTGCGAACATAATCTGCACGCCTCTGCTGACCTTTGACCAAATCTCGATCGACCCTCGTACAAACATTGCACAATCCTTCAACATCTCTTGCTACTTGAATAACCCTCTGTTTGTTGTGACATCCATGAGAGAGTGACCAAAACCTAACAATACATCCTTTGTTGCTGCTGTCTATTTCGCTTGGCAGGAAAGGAATTTCAGAATATTCCAACCCAAAAGAAGAGATGTGAAGGCAATTGTTTATCTGATAATTCAAACTGCAGAACCTTAAATTGTAAAATAGTGTTTTTTTTTTTTAGTCTTTGTGCTTTTACAGAGAGTTATATAGAGAAGGAGCTTCTCTGGTTAGACAATTTTCCAAAAAAAATTCACCACTTCGGAGACGAGAAAAAGAACTTACCTTATCGACAATACGGCCATTAACGGAAACCAAACCAGATCGAATACTAGATTGAACTCGAGCTCTACTAATGCCGAGAATTCTGGAAGAAATCCAAGAGTCTAATCTAGCTTTGCCTGACTTTATCTCCACTGTCTCCTCCAACTGAACTCCCTCAAAATTTAGTCTCCGGTCGGCGATTGCTTCTCTCCTGTCATTGGAAATCAAGTCACCGGCGGTGGAACGAGAAAAAACACTGGCAAGTCCGGAAATTTTCAACTGAATTCTAGGGCTTGGAGGGAAATGCAAGAGAGCTACTGAGAAGCTCATGGAGAGCATCGTTTTCACCCGTATGAATGCCCCGGTGAAGTACGAAGATAATATGAATCCCATGCCATGAGCTACTGAGAAGCTCATGGAAAACACTGAGCGGGATGCCGGCAGCCGGATCTCATCAGGAACTCGGGGTCTCAGACTGTAAAAAAAAATTAATTTAACTTACCTTAATTATAATTATTTAATTAATATAAAATAATTTAATTTTTTTATTTAAAAAAATAATATAATTATTTAATTAATATTAAATAATTATAATTAAAAAAACAGCTAACTCTATTACCCTTTTAAAAGAATAGGTCCTTTAATTATGTCTTGTATGATTTCTTAAGAATGAGTGAATGTTGATTATTTTATTTTATTAAAAAATTAAAATATTTTTAATAATTAAATATTAAATATTAAAAATCTATATTATTAACCAATAATAAAAAAAATAAAATTATTATAATATTTTTATATATTTAAATTAAAGATTCTTAATCATTAAAACTATTGATCATATTTGTAAAATCCAACCCCTAATTTAGAAGATCAATTCTTGATATTAACAAATGTTGTTAAAATATCATAACAAAGGCATTTTATAAAAGAAATATTTAGAATATTATCATAACATTTTTAAGCGATATAACACCTATTTACCTATCTATTTTTATACAGGTCGATTATATGAACAAGTTAACGGGCCTTTGTATTATCTAAGGGTATTCTAATAATGTTAAGGGGGCTTCCCAACACTAATTTTGCACGGGTGCCACCGATAAGTAATGCAATGAAATCTTAGAGGTCAATTACAAGTCCATACGTAATGTAATTTGTTTGATTGGTTGAAGCCAACAGAATTGACAGGTAATCGATCATCTATCTTACTCTATAGGCTAGCCATTTTGCTGATCATCCATGGGCATTGTGAGCAATTTCAATGTGATGCTACATAAATTAAATTTTAGGTGACAATTAGACTCAATTAAGCATAAAAAATTTTGGGCATTGTCTGCTCACCTTTGACATTTAATATCTTAGTTATGAGGAAATTTTTTCACTTGGTGAAATCACAGAGATAACTATGACTATATTTATAAAAAGTTGGATAGGATCATTGCAAATGGCACTTGGCATTATGACAACTCAATATGTAAGGCCTCCTTTTGTCAACAAACTTATTCGGTAGGAATATTGGAGGCAACATCCTTCTAGCTCAAGAGTTGCTTACCAATACCATTTGATGAGTGGGCCAAATCGTTGTGCCCCAAAAAGATTGTTCTTCTAAAAGCTTATAACTTAATAGAATTAGACTTTTTGTTATCTACTTTAGAGATTATGGGGTTTTTAAAAAGTATTTATTAGGTAATTTGGTCAATGTATAACTATTTTGTTATCTCTATCGCATTTAATAATGATATTTTCAGCTTCTTGAAAGGTAAGAAAGGTGTTCAACAAGGTTGTCTACTCTCTCTTTATTTGTTTGTTCTTTATATAGAGGTCACTTACAATATGATTAATGTCAGAACTATTAATGATTAGTTTTCAATTTTTACCGAAAATGCAAAAGACCCATAGGCGAGTGTATTAGTTTTTATGGATGACCTCTTACTTTTTATGTGATTGATCATGAATCTATGTCTATCTTTTTCATTGCCTTTCAGATATTTTTTCTATATTAGGTTTGACTCTTAGTATGGACAAAAGTGAATACTTTGTGTACTACAATAATTGGTAGATTGAAGAAAACATTCAAGAGGTTATTGGTTTCAAGATTGGTGCCCTTCTGGTCTTGTACCCACATGTCCCTCTTATCTTTTCTCGACTATTGGTAGTTGACTATCAGGGGCTTATTAATAGGATTTCTTCTCAGGTTATGTCATAACGAATAGATAGCTCTTTGTTAAAGGTAGGCTCCAACTTATTTCATCCATGCTCTCAAATATTCACTTGTATTGATTATCTAACTTCACTATTCCTAAGGCAGTCATCAAAGATATTGATAGTGCCCTAGGTCGATTCATTTAGCATGGAACGTCCCCCGATAATACATCAACAAATGTGGCTTGGGCGGAGGTTTGCAAGTTAAAGGATGAAGGGGGTCCTTGTTTAAAAGATTCAGTAACATGAAATAAGGCCCTTCTCGCTAGGCAATTGTGGCGACTAATGGAGCATACTAACAACTTTATTTAGATTTTTTCTTCTCGCTAGGCAATTGTGGCGACTAATGGAGCATACTAACAACTTTATTTAGATTTTTTTGGTGTGTAAACACCACATAAAGGGTAGATGCATATGAAAAATTAAGATTTTTAAATTTATTTTCTTAGAATTTTTGCAAGATTTTGAATATCTAGCCAAAGTTAATATCTTTTCTATGGCACGTCATTGGTAAAGATAAGAATACCTTCTTTTGGTCGGATTTTTAGCACCCTTTGTGGACTTTGTTCATTGCTTGCCCTTCTCACATCACTCTTGGAATGGGTTTGCAATGGGATTCTAAGGTGGAAGCAGTTGTCTGCGACAATTGGTAGAGATAGACTACTTAAGTTCAAATGACTGTTGGTTCATTTATTTCGACATGAACATCCTATACCCCTAACCTTGCTATTTCAGACAAAGTTAGATAGAATCTAGAGCCTCTTGATGCATTCTTTGTTAAATCGGCTTGGAAGATTTTTTTAGCCAAGAGGAAAAAAAGCAGTCTAAGGTTTGCAGGTTTTGGGTCCTTCCTACCATTAATCTTATGTGTTATTATTTGACAAGCCATTAGAGATAAACTTAATAGGATGGATTGGCTTACATTGCTATACATTCCATCACATTACATGTTCTTTAAGGATGTTGAAGAGTATGTGCATCACCTATTTTTCACGTGTGATGTTACTAGTCATATATTTGGCGGATGATCTAGAAAAGAATCTGGTGCACATGGTCATATGAGAGCTGGAATATAGCAATTATGCATACTGCAACTAATTGAAAAAGAAGTCCCTCCCACCATTCCAATCGACTTAACCTTGTAATGATAATTTACTTAATTTAGAATAATTAATTTTAATTTATTTATAAATACTTAAATGACAATTGTCAATTTGAAACTAATCTCTTAATATTGAGAGATTAAAAAAAACTTTTATCTCTTTAAAAGATGTAAAACATCTAATCTGATATGCATCGAACCCGATCTACAATAATAATTTCGGCCTAAAACAAGGTTTTGATAAAAGAGATATTGGCCCGAATTTCAAAGTATGAAATTAATTTTAATTTTTGACAATTTTCATAAGTTCATTTTGTTATACTTTATTCTTTATATTTTTGTAATTCCAATTTTTTTAAACCCAATTTTTAATACCAATTAAATAATTTTTATTTTATTATAATGCAAACCATTAAATAAAAACATAACAAAAAATATCATATTTTCTATTTTATATATATATTTCTTATTTATAACTTTTTTAATAATTTAATCTCTCTATATAATATTAATTAAAATTAAAATTAAAATATTTTTTTAAATAAAAAATATTAATGAATAGAAGGTTTATGGTTTTATAAAAAAGTGAAGTAGATCAAAAGTGAAAGATGCGTACTTTCCGACTTTGGAATATATTCTTCGATTGCTGTGGTCGATAGACACGTTATCGATAAAGCCGAGCAATGTCACGATTCTTATACGTATGCGGTTTTCGGTATCAATTTTGATATTATTTTAAAAAATAATATTTTGGTGATAAATATTGATATTATTGATGAGACTAATAATATTATCAAAAAAATTATAATTTTTTTTTATTTTTAAAATGTATTAAGATAATGTTATTTTGAATTTTTTAAAATATCAAAATGGCATTATTTTGATAAATGTCAGTTTTTTAAAATTATAATCATATTTTTTACCGTAAATAATTACCAGCTAATAATATTAAAAAATAACACCATACCTTAACAATTTTAATACAAACGTCCCAATTTCATCTATATATTTGCCATCTTTATTCTTCGATCTTCATTATCTTTACTGAAGTTTGAAGCCAAAGAGCTAAAACTCTGTAAATCAGGTTATAATCTAAATTTTAATATATTTTTAATTTAAACTCTGATCAAATTTTATTTTAAATATTCATATTTTTAAAATTATAGATTTATAAATGGATTGTAAAAAATTTTTTTTTTTTTGAAGAATTGAAATTGAACTATTTATGACATTCAATAAAATATATTTAATATTTTTCATAATTTACTTTATAATTTTAAATAAAATTTAGAAATAAAATTATATTTTTCTTGACAGTATCATCACATTAGACGATACCAAGAAACCATTATTGTCTAAAATAGTTATCTTATGAAACTGGCATTAATAATAAGATTATTCTTTAATCTTGCTTATGCAGCAGTATTAATACTGATTTTCATAATATCAGCTTTCTTAGTATCGTCTTGTACACAATGTATATATATTACTAAAGAAAAGAAGAATCAAAATATAAGAAAGTGGTGGGTCCAAGTTATTTACAAGATGCAACCTCCACATGCCATTCCCTTTCAAACATTAACCATAGAAAGGACCCCCCTTTAGTTGAGTTTTGTTAATTAATTATAATCAAAATATTTAAATATATACAATATTTAGTGAGTTATTAAAATTATTAAATATTTTAAATTATAAATATTTTATCAAGATAATTTAAATAATAATTATTATAAGACAGACCTAATATATAATAATATTTAGTAGATGAGAAATAGCAAAATAATAAACAATCATACTAATATAAAAAACCCTCACATAAAAAAAAAATTATGTACAAAAGAAAAGGGGTCTTGCTTTTTTAATATTAGAAGAGACTACTATAATTAAATTTCTAAAATCTTATCAACCCTAATTCAAAATGTCTCATATATAATCAATATTGATGATTATAAAATAACAGATCTATACTGTCAATATTATATTAATAATCTTCATTAAAAAATCAGATCATATTTATATTAATAACTTTTCAGATCAAATCTTTAAATAAATTGATATAAAATAAATTTAAATTAAACTAAATATAAAAAATTTTAACATTTGGTCATAATTCTAGTAAGTTATGTTGTCTAAATCAAATTATAGAGGAGGAGGTTTACGGCATCAAGCCTTTCATCTCACCACTGAGCTATGCTCTCACCATCAAGAAACGCCAAATCCTCCTGCCCTCCACTTCCCACATCACCATATATCTGCCCTGCAATCACCAGCTCCATGCAGCCATTGACGTAAAACAATCTCCACAAACCTCGGTTTTCTTCCCTTCCCATCCCCTCCCCACCTCAAAAATGCAACAATGGCCGCTTCGTTTGTTCTTCACGACGCTTATTTTGACTTCAGTCTCAAACCCAACGACCGCTGCTGCACTAAGCGAAGAGGTTGAGCAACCTGCCGCCGCTCCTCAGTTGCTAGATCCCTCGACAAAGTGCCTGACATGCCCTTGTGACCAATGCGCACAGTCGCCCCCACCACCACCTCCGCCACCCCCTCCACCACCATGTACACAGCAGCTTCCGCCACCGCCACCAAGGTTCATCTATACAACAAATGCTCCGGGAAATGTATATGGTATCGATCCGAGATGGGATCTTCGTTCGTGTGCTGGCCCGGATTTCTTTCTGGGTTTTGTATTCGTTGTTGGATGTGCATTTTTGCAGCTGTTGTTATGCTGGTGAATTATTCAAAAAGCACGTAACGTTAATGCAGCTACTGCTTTATCTCTTCGAATTTATCGTTGATGTGGGAAGCTTTATTATATTCCATTTGCTAATTGTTAATCTGTGATAAAAAAGCCAAAACAAAACAGTAAGGTATTATTTTTTAATTTACAACCATTTATCTCTCATCTACTGGTCGTAATCAGACTGTATAATGACAGTTCAACGTGTAAAACTCTTCTAATATATGAGTTTTAAAAAAAGATTATACCACTTTTAGTATTTTCTTTTATTCGATATTATAAATATAGGTTTCTATCGTCTATGATGTGTCCCTAGATCCAAATTCTAAAGATAAATTAGGGAAAGTTTTTGATTCATCGACTGGTTCGGATCGCGAACGGGTCTGACCTCCGAGTCTCTCAATTTGGACTCTACGCACCACAAACTATAAATAAAAAGTTAGAAGACGATGAAAAGTTGTTCCACCGTAAACACTCCTACGCTCAAGTCAGAAATCTTTTTTCTGGAACGAAAAGATACACGTGTGGAAGTAAATGTGATAAAAATGTAGGAATGTTGAAACGTGGGAAGTATGTGGGATGTTGGAAAGAGGCTTGTGCTCCCTTGGTTGCACTGATAAGAGTAACTCATTATCACTGTCGTAGTGTGGTAGTGGTTTGAGGGAAGAAAGTTGATTCTTTCTTCTCGCTATTTTGAGCGCTAGGTGTTCGGATCAGGATTTTGATCTCAAGCCACCGCTTAGACCCTTTTGTGGATATAGGAATTCTCCATCTCTCCGCTGTTGAAGAGGGTATTTGTATGCTCCTTTAGATAAGTTTTTTAGGAGTTAAGATCTCCAATAAACGGTTTGTCGGGATTTTTCAACCGCTAAGCGTTGGCGGTGGCCAACGATATCAGTTGTCGCCTTATGAAGGCGAGGAGATCATTGTCGGGTGTAGCCAACGCAGACCTGTTTGACTTCGGCTTGATTGGCTGAGAGGTGTTAAGACGATGTGTGCCGTGACTTGTCAACACTGACTTTATTTTTTATTGGCTGACATCCCCCGAGCCAGCATCTTCTGCATCGGCAACCTACGGTCGCCTCTATAGGGGTATGAACGACGTTGATTGGCTACGTATCTAGGGCGTTTAGTGGACCTTGCTTCTGAATCTCGAGGGACACCATCGCTGGATTGGGCCCCTCTGCTGGTCGGACTCATCTTCTCCCAACTGGGCTTCGTTGGCTCCGGTCCAAATCAATGCTGGACCCATCAATATGTCATTGTTATATTTTTTAAGTTTTTAATTTACTCATCATGTGAAAATTACTATATTACTGTCAATTCAACTTCAGCTAAAAAAAATTACTATATATTATGAACATCACAATACCCTATAATATTAAATAATTATCATTAAAAATATTTAAATTACGTATTTCAATAATTAAACAAATCCTATGCAATTACAAAGTTATTAATATAGAGAGAGAGAGACATCACACGTGCGTTGCAATGTATGTACATATATATTATTAGACAGCACACGTGCGTTGCAATGATCTTCTAGAAAGATTGGTTAGGGGATGGAAGTACGCGGCACTGATTTACTATTTATTTTATCTACTTATCATTTATATATAATTTATTAAAATTTAATAAAAAATAAATTTTATATACAATTTTATAATCAAAATTGGATGTTATTTTTAAATACTTTAATCTAAAAAAATTTTATATAGTATTTTTAACAAAATATAAATTATTTTTAAAATATAAAGTATTTTAAGAATATAACATGCAGATTAAATATTTCCTAAATATTTTAAATAAATTAAAATTATTAATTAAATAATTATATGACTTATTGATATTATTTTTAATATGGTATTCATCTAAAATAAAAGAAACTATATTTACAAAAAATTCATTATCCTCGTCTAGAAAACTAATTAGGCCTTTTATTCTTCTCCGTCCAAATTCCTGTAAATAATCCTAAGATCTTTTAATATGAAAAGTTAAAAATATGATAAATTATGACTTTAAGATTTAATAAGTATATACATATATAATAAATATATGTCCATAAAATATAATAAATAAATAAATAATAATAAAATATATTCAAAATTTAATAGGTCAAATATCTAAAATTGAATGTTCAAATGTGATTTCATAAACAAACTTTGTAATCCATACACTAATGATCAGATAATACCAAAGAATATGAAATCGTCCAAATATCTGAATATTACATGATTTCAAAAACTCAAAGATTTAAAATAGGATACATTTAAAAACTGTATCAAAACTTATAAATTTTAAAATGTCTAATATTTTATATATCAAATACAATACAAATCAAAATAAAAAATTTACTGAAATATGATAACTAATGGCCAAAATGACTACTTAGAAAAATGGTTACACATACTTCTTATAATTTTAAATCAAAATACAATTATTTAGACTAGTGGAAGGGCCATCAATATATACACCCTATAAACAGGATTAGACACTATTTTATTTTATCATCTGTAAAAATAAGTATAATTTTTAAATTTATCTGATATATTAAGATATCTGAATATATTATTTTAGTCAATTTCTTACAATAATTGGTAAAAAATTAAATAGTAAACTTTATAATAAATATGAAAAAATTTTTTACTCTATAAAAAATATACAAATAAAAAATTATTTACCCTATAAAAAAGTACAAATCTCATTTTTAATTTAAAATAGAGTCTAGTACAAAACACTTATATAAAATATCAACATGCAAAACCAAATGATAAGTTTTATGATCTTTTTTCACAATTATTTTATATATATAAATATATTATCTCAAAATATTCACTTATTTGATAAAAGTAAATAACTATTTAAACATTTGATAAAACTAAACCAAATATCAAAATAATCAATAAAACTACATATATATATAAATATCTAAAATAAGAGGGTAAATGGTGACATGCATATAAAGTAAGATATGTAAATAAAATTAAAGTATCCTAAAATATATCAATGATCAGGTTTAAAAACACTTATAGTCTACTTCTAATCTAACAAATTTAACAATATATAACCTTGAAATTTTCTCCATCTTATTTTTCTTTATCTTTCTCTTTATTCTCTTTCTTTTCGCGTGTAAAATAACAGACACAGGCACACAGATGCTTATATACCACAATCGACGTACGAGTATCAAATAGACATATATCTGGTATTATTCCACTACGTAGGAGTGCATAAGAATTATATCAGGCACATATCAGTAGCAAATATTTTTGTATCAACCATGCACAAATGCCAATACAATAACACTACAAGCACCCCCATACTGTCACAAAAGCACATGAGCAATCAAAAGGCACATAACAACAGTATAACTTTTGTCTTAAACACGTATAAACGTGAGATAGGCTCATTTCAGGCATTGGGACTAATTCTAATAATTTATCTTTTTAAAAATTTTTATTATGTAATTATTTTTAAATTAATTTAAAATTTTTATTAATAACGTTATAATTTAGTCATTAAAAATCAAGAATTGCAAAATAGGCATTAAGTCACCCAAGCATTTCTTTTATGTTCAAGGAGTTTTCAACATAAAATTATTAACACTTACCAAAACATAAAAAACATATAATTACTAAGGCAAAGTCTAGCCTACCTTGAAGAAAGAATGTGCCCACAACTATGACAAAAAGATATCAAGGGAACACTACTAGAAATTATCAAATAACACCACATTTTATTTACCTATTTAATTAATAGACTCGTAATTTCAAAATTTTTGTTAACCTACCCTTAAACAGAAGGGTTATCTTACGGATATTGCTTTCCTAAGTTTCCAATATTTAGTCATCTGTTCTATTCCACCAAAAATCACTCCACTCCTCCCCATCTCCTCTTCGTCTTCCTCTCAGAGCCATTTTCACTTGCAGAAAAAATGGCCGAAAAATTCCACAAATTAGTGTCTACCTTCATTCTCACCATTTTAGCCTCCACAATTCCACAATCATCGCCTTCTGACTGCCCATATCCTTGTCTTCCATCGCCGCTCCCACCATATCCGCCGTCGGAAACTTCCCTTCCGCCGCTCCCACCATCTCCGCCGTCGGAAACTTCCCTTCCGCCGCTACTGCTGCCACCACCGCAACCGATTCCTCAGCCACCACCACGGTACCAACCCGACTCTCCTGCTTATTTACCTGATCATCCTCCGCCAAGTTATGTTCCGAAAGCTCATGCTCCTCCACCTCCTAACCCAATTCTACCTTACTTCCCCTTCTACTTCAGAAGCCCACCTCCGCCTCCACCGCTGCCACATTCATCGGCAACAAGCTTTGGCCGAATGAAATTGCTGAGTCTATTCGTTATATTTTCATCCTCAATTATTATTCTTCCTTGGAGGTGAAAAAGGGTATCTTTTCTAATGTCAGTAGCTTATTATTATTATTATTATTATTATTATTATTATTATTTCAATCGAGCATTGTAAAATTATTGCAATGTAATTGTGATTTTAAATGGTAAAAATAATTTCATTTTATTGTAAGAATAATTTATATATATTCAACCTACTTAAAATCTTATGATATAAAAGCTGCATGTAATGAATTATTATCTTTTTCTTTTAATGATTCAGCATACTTATTTGTGTTTATAAGGCTAATAATTAATAAAATAGAAGATATGAAAGATAAAAATTTATAATATTTATATATTTTTTAAAACTCTAAAAAAATATTGAACGACAATGATAAAGAAATATTTTTATATAGTATGCTTCTTTTAAGCCTATATTTTTTTTATAAATAATTAATTTATTCTAATAATTAAATAACCTTATAATATAGACGATAATTTATGATGAAGCAGTTTAAATAGAAATTCATATCCTAATCCCTATAATATAAACCCGAGCACAATAAACATATATAAGAAGAGTTTCAACGAGTTGAATAAAATGAACAAAAAAGAACCCATGAGTAAAGTGTCCAATGACCAAAAGAGACTCCCCACCCGGAAGGAAGCTACTCCATGTCTTATTATTCATATTTAAGTCATTTATTTTTTATTAAATTGTTATAATTTAATAATTAATTCTAACTATTTTTAATTTTTTTAAAAAATAAGTAAATATAACTATCTATTTAAAAATAAATAACTCAAATTTAGAGAATAACCCATTTTATCTTTTTAAAAGATAGAGTTCATTTATCCGTGTGCCTGTATTCTATTGCCTCTATTGTAGTTTGAGATCTCCCAATCATGAATGATTTCACAATAAATATTACCGTAGTGCATTTTAATATTTTTTTAATAATATGAAATATATCCACCTATTTATTTTTTAATAATTTTTTTAATATTAAAAAATAAATAAGATATCAAATCATTTAAAATTTTTCTCCAATGAATATTGTGGAAACATTCTCAATGAAAATGGTGCTTCATCCATCATCCATTCTAATGCAAACCTACTAATACATGTAAGTAAATATGAAACGACATTATGAAAAAATATTATAAAATTGTTCAACCCCAAGTTAGCAATGTTTCAAAATAATAGTATTAAGTAATGCAAATTATTATTAAAGCAAAACACTGATTTAATTGACTACGGTATGACACAACTAAGCAAAGTAAGTTTATATCATTATACTTGCAAATTTAGAAAAATATATTTCTTCATCGAGTTGAGACCATATCTCTCGTAGTAAGATTTTATAGTTTTGGAGTTGGCACCTACTTGCTTTCTTGTCAAAAACATCCCCTAATCACTATAAGTCTTACGGTGGATACCTAAATACTAAAAGATGAGAATTGACAAAATAAGCGTTGAAATACTTTGCAAAGTTGAAAATAAGCATAGCCAATAGCTCTCTTAGGGTTCCCTAATTTGGGATCCTTAGGAAAGAAGATCAAGTTGGCTCTTATAAACAATTTGATGAATTATCTTTCTTCAACCCTTTGAGTGAAATGTGGCAAAGCAAAAGGAAGAAAAATTCATGGACTGACCGCATCGTTTTCACCCCGTAAGAATTATGATATCATCCTAAGAACGTCTTCGACATCCCCAGGTCACGATCCAACCATATAATCGTATTCAATAATAAGATGTGTCTATTAATCTATTCCTTAACTCAAAAAAATATATATTAGAAAAAGGATTTTAGGTCTCTGAACTCTGCAAGTAAAAAAAAAAGAAAAAAATCATAAAGAAAAAAATATGCCATGTTGAAGACTCAAAAACACGGTGGATCTCTATTGAATATCAATGCTAAAATGATTTTAATATAAACTAAACTTATAACAATAAATTTAATTGAAATATTTTAAACCATTCTTATGAACTATGTTGATGAATAATATCTATATGATCTGAATAGCGGATTGTTCTTTTAAAATTTTTTATTATAGATTAGAAATATTAGTAACAATAAACAATTTAATAAAAAATAATAAATTTACGTAAAATAAAGAAAAAAAATACAAATAAATCAAAAGATATTTTACTATTTTAAATATCATTATAAAAGAATAGACAGGTACTAATTGTATTTTGAAATCATGCAAAAAACTCTAAAACAAACATAATATATATAGCATAATTAATTGACCAAAAAATACAATAGCTTTCATAACATGGGAAATATCTTAATAATCAATTTAGGAGATGAACTAGATTATTACTAATTTTAATTATTTTATTTTGTTCAAATATTTAATATGTAAAATAAAATAAAATATAATAAAAGTACAAAAAGTAGAAAAAAAATATATTTATTATTATATTTATATCGATTTGATAGCATTTATTTTCAATCTCCAAGCCACGCATGAAATTTTATATCCACTAAAGTAATTTTCTTCTATTAAATAAAGATCAAATCTTACAATATTAATCAACACATATTGAGATTGTTTTTAAATAATGATATATTCACTTTTTTAGTCTTAAAAAAATTTGATTGTAAAAATCTTATTTTTGAAAAATGCAAACAAATAAAAAATATATATTTTTATTTATATCAATTTGAAAGCATTTATTTTCAATTTTCAAGTCACACTTGAGATTTTATAACCACTAAACCAATTTTTTTTTTTTTCTATCAAATAAAGATCAATTCTTATAATATTAATCTTTTTTAATCATCCCAATATTAAAATATCACTTTAAAAATTTTAAAGTAGTTTTTCTTAAATTTTAAAAAATAAAATAAAGTATTATTATTATATCAAGTATCATTGTACAAAAGTTTCAAGAAATCCTCAGTCTGATATTTATTATTGTAATAGAACTTATTTATTATTTTTTAAAAAATTATATAAAATAATTAATAAATCTAAAATTATAAATAATATTTAAAAAAAAAAAAATATGTTAAATCTCCTTTTATTTAAAATTTTAATCAAATACAAATCAAATTTTCACATTGAGATGTGTGAAAACTATTATAATATTATCAGTTTAAATTTTTTAACTTGACGTATTGACTAACTTTAAAAAATTATTATTCTCATAATATAAATCAAAATTTTCATATGATATATACATGAAAAGCTTATAATGTCTAGTTTTTATAAAAAGAATTTTTTTTCTAATTTTAAGATCACAATAAAAATTAAAATAAAAATTAAAGTTAAATTAATCTTACAATATGTACAAATCTCAATTTCATAACATCAATTGAATTCGTACAAAAATCACTTCTACATAGACATTTTATAAGTTTTAAATTCAAATATATTTGATCCATTAAGATTACAATATTAATAAATATATATATTATTATCAAAATAATTAAAATAATCTTAAGCTAATAAACTTCATCCCCCTTCGGACGAATTTAGTGATGATCTGCAATCCCTAGCCTTTGGTCCAATTACTTTATTTTATAAGTATTCCTAACTTAGACCGCCATGGACCGTCCCACTATCCTAGCAGTTGTTACTTGACTCCATGGCCACACCTCACCGGCCCCAACATCGTGACTATAGTAATAATATTATTAACATTTTATGGTAAAATATATGAAGTAATATTTACCTTATTAAATAATGAGGTATAACTTAATGTCTTATTTATTTATTTATTTATAATAATAAACCCATAAAAAATTTTAATTAACATCACATAATTTTAAAAATGATAAATATATATATAAATATATTCTAAATAATTCTCAAATATAAATATACTGCTAGAAGTCTAATAATCTTGATTGGAATAATCTTAGATAGAAACTAAATATTAATGTTTTTTCTGCAATTTTAGGAGTGAATATTAGAATTAAAAAGTTATCTAAAATAATTTCTTAAAATTTTCTAAGAACATCTAAAATTTTCTTTAGTATCACAAAATTTTACTTAAAATATAAAAATATCAATAGCAAATAAAAATATCTAATAATTTAATAGAATTTTTAAAGGATTAAGAATTTAACTGTTTATATTAAAAGCTAAATTAAAAATAAAATTGAAATAAATATTATCAATATATTTTTAGTTATGATAATAAATTTATTTATTTATATAAGTAATTTCATTATAAAATAAATAGTATTATATTATTATAATATCTCAAAATATCCTCAAATAATATAATTTTACCTATTTATCTATAGTAACTACGAGTTATAAAAAATTAATAAGTAAATATAACATTATCATATTATTTTTTTGTATAAATAATATACATAGAGGAAATATAAATTAAATATTATTATAATATGATATTTTAATATTAAATGTCACGTATGGAAAACTAAGCCATTTATACGAGTAGTTTGATTTCATGCCGATCGGCAGGTAGCAATTAATGAACAGCTGACTGTTGATATTGGTTGATCAATTAATTAATATACCCAAAAAAAAAAAAAAGATTATATAATATTTTTAATATTATAATTTTTTATAAAATATTAAATTTATTTGTCATGATACAAAACTAATAACTTATTAAAATAATTAACGATTATAATACTATATTATATGATTTTATTTTTTATAAAAATTATTTTTTTAATTAATTTAATATTTGATTAAATAATAATATTTATATAATTAAATTATTAATTATTTTTATAATATATAAATAATAAAACTATTCATCTTTAATTGAGCATAATAATGAAAGATTTTTTTAAATATTAGATGGATGATTTTTATATAAATTTTGAAAAAGTTTTTAAAAACTTTTATCTTGAATTTAAACAGCCCTCTAGAAAAAAAAATATTCCACCATTTTTTTTGAGAAATCGATTTTATATTTTTTAAGAAAAAACTTTAAATATAGATTTTAAGTACATCTATAATATTTATTTTTATACTATAAAATCTTAAAATAGCATAATAATTTTAATAATTTGTTTCAATATTATCATATAACAAAATTTCTTACAGGAAATAATTAAATATATTTTAGTATGATAAACTTTAAAATCTAAAATGATTCTTTACGAATGAAATTTTTTTCTACCAATAAGTGAATTTCTATAGACTGTGAATTCTACCAAAATTATTATCGTTTATCTTATGGACAGAAGTAGTAGTAGAATTAATTTTAATAAAAATATCATATACATATAAAAGTATAATTTTACTGAAATATTATCATTTTATCTGATTTATAAATAATTTTGTTTTTTAAAAATTTTTTGGGATATAAATAATTAAAACAATTTTTTAATTTCTAAAATCTCATATATTAATCTATTCTCTAGCCCAATTCTTATGTAGTTGATCTATGATTTTTAAATATAAGTACTTTGTCACTTAATGTAAAATATATATATTTTAAATTCCATAGATATCATTAAATTGAATACTTATTAAAGTATTTAAAACTTATAATACAATGAAGTAAAAATTTGGCATGTTCTACTTGTTAGTATTACCATGAATTCATTATATTAAAAAGTAAGGTTTAATCTTCTGTCTTTGTCAATTTAAGATTGGCTATAATAAAATTCATTTTTATACAGAAGCAAAATCAAAATTGATTTTAAGATTTCATAAACTAGAATTAAAATTTAAGATTTCTCTACTAATTTTTTTATATATAATTTCTTAACATCCACATTTCCTTATTTATTACCTCTTAAAAGTTGAAACTAGTGCCTCATTAAACTTCAAAAATAAGAGGCAATAAAACATAACTATAAACTTAATCCATTACCATGATCTTATTTTTGTTGGAAAAAAACACAATTTACTGTTACAAAAATCTTAAACAAAATTTTTTATCAGATTTTTCAATTTAATAACTTACGTAGAGGAACCCACTTCACTCTCAATCAAACCTTAACAGTACGTTTAACTGTTGGAATGAAATAGGATAGGAATAGAATAATTATTCAAGGGAATAGAATAAGATGAGAATAAAGTTAGAATTATTATTCTCATATTTGATTGTTAAAATAGAATAATGTAAGAATTAATATTTATTTGTTTGGTTTGTATAATAGTATGAGGAATAATGTGAGAATAATAATAATAATGAGAATAAATATTTTATAAAAATATATATTTTTAATTAAATTTGTAACTAAATGGATGAATATCTATTTTCAGGGAATAGAAATTCTATTCCCACCTAATTTTCTTTAACCAAATATGCAGTAAGTGAAACTCTTTGCTAGATTTTTCAATTGAGTAACTTACATATATTTCTATACTAGTATTCTGTTCGAAAATTTCATCAAGTGAATTTCTAGAATGCAAATAATGACAATTCACCACTCTCCCACTATATGCAACTGTTTATAGGCTCACATATGGGCAACATATCCAATAATTTTAATAGTTAAAATAGTGACATTTGAATTATAAAAATTGATCCTAGCATCTTATAAAACAAGAATATGGATCAGTATTTTCCTAAGCATCAAAGCTGATCCAAAAACCTCATGTTATGTTATTTAGGTTTCTTTAATTATGCACATACCTGTCTCAAAGATCAAATTTTTATGTGATAAAATGTATCATGTTATAAATAAAAATATTTTAAGACATTCTTTAATTTTTTTTAACGTTTTAATAATAATATATTCTATGTATTTATATATTTTTATAAATTTACTTAAAATAAATAAACAAATATCATATAAAGAGAATGTCCAAATTACAATATTTCAATTATCTCACACTTAGGATTTCAAAGTATGCTCATCCTTTCTGTCATGAGAACAAGTTAGGGAGGGAAGGTGTCGGATGGCCACCAAACTACTAGTCATCTCGTCCTTGTTTAATTTGGCTAATAATTCACTTTAATTATTTAATCAATCAAATCTCATTCAGCTCAACAAGCAAATCCCAATAATCTAAAATCTTCCCATTCACTTAATTTTTCTTGGGTAGATAACCCCTCCCCCTCCTCTGTACTTAACCCAATAAATTAGAATTCTTGGTGACCAATCAGTAATATCATATCTTTGCCCTGTCCTTTTTGATTTCCATGGCCGTCCACATCTTCCCACTCCTCTAGTTCGTAGCTCTCTCTGTCTCTCTCTCACTCTCTCTCTCTTAATTGCATTCAAATTCTGCACCGACGGCCCTTGATTGGTTGTGCTTGCCCTCCACATTAAGAATCAATAACGGCTCCTGGTGGGTTCTGCTTGTCCTCTTCAGCTTTTATCCCTCTCTCTCTCTCTCTCTTCCTCTTGGTGGGTATCACAAATCAATTCACGCTTTGGTATCCCAAGAGAAATCGAGTAATGGGTATCATCTGGGTGTTCAGGGGGACCGTTCTTTTCCTATGGAACCTCTGGAAATTTAATTCACCCTCCACTCTTGCTGCAAAAGTATAGTTTAATGCAGTCCCCTTTTAGATAATCATATACCCAGTTCTTCTTTTCCCGAATTCACACATCTTCTGTCTTTCTGAGAAAGCAATTCTCTCCTCCCCATTCAAGTAAAGCTACAACTTTGTTCTCTCTCTCTCTCTCTCTCTCTCTCTCTTTCCACTTTTCTGTTTTTTCCTCTCTTTCCTTTTTGGTTCCTGGGATTGTCTATTCGTTGTTGATATCTGTTTAGAATGGGCTTTTCCCACTGTAATTGCACGGACTCTGGAGAAGCTCTTCCACATCTCCTGACTTCAAAAAATAGTGCTATCTGTGTTGTTTCTGATCACTACTGCAATTATAACGAGCTGAAACTGAAGTCCCAGCTGAAGAAGATGATCAGGGGTTTTGGGTTCGCCTGTTTTCTTCCTTTTTCTAGGGTAAGCGAAGAGGAGGTAGAAGGGGAGAGAAATAAGAACAATTTTGAGCACAACAAAACTTGGTTACTTGCAGAATCTGGTGGGTGTGGTGCAACTGTGACTAATGGTGAGCCCAACTCTGTTCATTCCTCTTTCAGATTCAGTTTCTGCTCTCAAGTTGAACTTGATTCCTTGAACATAAACTGTACCCCTTCTACTACTGTATTAATGGTGAATTTGGACAACAATTTGAACGAATCGAACTCGAGAGAGATAAAATGGCGTAGGTTTGAATCATTGGAGAGGCGCATATCTCCAGTGGCTAACACATTGATCAGATTTAGCTTTGGTGAAATTGTTTCTGCAACCCGGAATTTCTCCCATGGTATATTCCTATGGATCTTTTCAATTTGTGTTTTTTACAATCTTTAGAATTCTGGATTCTGATCTTCATGTTAATTTATTTTATGTCCTTCGTCGGGTAGGAAGAGTATTGGGAAGAGGTGCATTGAGTTATGTGTTTAGAGGAAGAGTGGGGATTTTAAGAACTGCGGTGGCAATTAAGAGGTTAGATAAAGAAGACAAGGAGTCTTCAAAGGCCTTTTGCAGAGAATTGATGATTGCTAGTTCCCTTCAACACCCAAATGTTGTCCCTCTCCTCGGATTTTGCATTGATCTAGAGGAGGGTTTGTTCTTGGTATACAAGTATGTCTCCAGTGGAAGCTTGGAGCATCACTTGCACGGTATAATTTCTCATTATTTTAGGGAATTCTTTTTCTAATAATTGAATCATCTTCGTTAAATTTGAGAAAATTTTGACATATCCATTGGCAGAGAAGAAAAGAGGAATAAAGGGGTTCGCGTCACTTTCATGGTCTGTTAGGTACAAGGTTGCCATTGGAATTGCTGAGGCTATTGCATATTTGCACCATGGAACTGAAAGATGTATTGTCCATAGAGACATCAAGCCTTCAAATATTCTTCTATCTTCCAAGAAAAGGCCCAAGGTGAGAAGACATTTACGCTTTCTCAGATTGGAGCTTATGCAAAAGCATTCCTTGAGAAGAATTGTTCAAAAAATGCAGTGTAATAGTGATATTAGGAAACTCTTATCAGATTGGCAAACTTAATCAAGTTTCCAGTTTCATTTTATTATGTTTAGCTGCAATTTAGCTTTGAAAAGTAAGCTATCACAAAATATCAGTTATCTAAACTTTTCCATTGATGTTTGCAGTTATGCGATTTTGGATTGGCTACATGGACTCCTGCACCTTCTGTCCCTTTCCTATGCAAAACTGTGAAAGGAACATTCGGGTTTGATCACAATACATTTTTGAAGGAAACCTAACTTTGATCCTTATACTAATTTCAAACTTTAAAATGTGCAGCTACTTGGCTCCTGAGTATTTTCAGAACGGCAAGGTATCGGATAAAACCGATGTATATGCTTTTGGAGTGGTCTTGATGGAACTGATAACAGGTAGAAAGCCTATCGATGCAAAGAAGCCACCAGGAGAAGAAAACTTGGTGCAATGGGTATGACTTTTGTCTCAGCTTTTGTTCAATTTTAGGATATTGAACATGGATGAAAATAATAGTGTTGGTCTTTGTTGTATCTGTTGATATTCATCGGTATTAGATGTGTCAAAAGCAAAATTTTCAAGAACCAAAACTTGGGCCAAATATTAACCCTTATATCAAAAAATAACATTGACCGATATAGTGCTGATATAGCAGCATATCACAATTTTGTAACATTATTAGGGTTGATATTTAATTCCTTGGTATTGACATAATTTTAACATGCTTCTTAATAACTTCATTGGTTGAAAAAAGATGCATGTGCGAAACTCATAATTGGAAATGGACCTTGTATTGACCATTGGCATCAAGAGAGCAACCAGTTAAGAATGATCTTCAAAAGATGTTGGTAGAATGTCAAGGTAGTTTGGCATTTCCCTCTGTGTCAAAGTAAGATAAATGCCTTGCTAACTAAGTATAAGGGATGACATTAAAAGCAATACCGAAGGAAAAGTGATGAAAGAAGAGTTGGCTTAGTATAGATGTAACAAAAGTAATCGTGATAGTAAGTATTAGAAGCTTAATTATCAGGGATGATACTGAAATCAAAAAAGGCTGGATAAGAGAAACTAGAATCATCAGTTATAGAAATACCAATGATACTGAAACAAAGATGAGAAAAATAAAAATGAGAAGAGTTGGTTATAGAATTACCATCACTATGTTTGAAAGTAAAGAAATAGAAAACTGGAAATACATATTACTGGAGGAAAGGAGATCAAGACGTATTGTCAATGCCACTTTCTTAAGGATAATTTTCTCACCCAAGTTGAATGTGAAATGTTTTTAGGATACAATGAGGCCTATATGTTTGATTGTGTTTTACATTAACAAAATTAGACCAATAGCAGAGTTGTCTAGTATTTTAGTGATTGTTCTTGTGACTAATCAATTACTAAGATTTGATCTGGTTTTTGTATATCTTGATAATCTAACTGAACCTGCCTTTTATAGTAGGTGATCGCACTTCTTCTGAACTGTTGTGTTCATTAAGATATTTATCAATTTTTCCCTTATGGTGATTGGAATTATGTCGGTTGACAAGCAAATAACCACCACAACATTACTAAATAAGCCACATGGATAAGTAATTGATATGTAACGAATGCTAAGTTCCCCTATAAAATAGATGTGTGATTTATATAAGTAGCACAATATTACTAAAAATATTCTATGAAGTACAAAAATACTGGTACGCATATTCATTCATAAGGGCTATAAGAATCCCAATATCAGAAGCCTCTGTAATTGTCGAAGTGTTGTCAAGTTTTGGAAAAAATTGGAGTGACATAGTACTAAATCTTAATGGATCGTGGTAGTAAGGGCCACACTGCCGCTTACAACACCTTGTCATGTGTTTATCTGTAAATTACTTAACACGCCACCCAGTGGAAATTATACTTTTAGGCCACCCATGCGGTGCATTCATTATTAGGGCTTGGCCAAACAATACATTCCCTTGGGGGCTGGGTCCTGTGCTGTTAGTGTATCCTAAATTAATCTAGATTTTTCTTATTCTCAAGAAAACCACATTTTTTGCTTTATAAAGTTGTGGAAATCATAAGTATTATGCATGCATCTTGTTTTCATTTGTTTCAGGCAAAACCACTCTTGGACCAAGGAACCACACCCATTGAGAATTTGCGTGACCCACGAGCCAAACTCACCCCTAAAAGTTCAGCTCAGATAACCCGAATGGCTCGGGCTGCAGCTGCCTGTGTGAAATGTGAAGAATCCTGCAGGCCAGCCATTGATGAGGTGATCGCATTGCTGAGGGGAGAAGAACTGAGTTGCCCTATCATCCGAAAGTCGGGCTCTTCAAGATATATTGCCAACTGCTACTCTCAAATCCAACAAACAAACAGTGAATTGGGAGATCACTTTGCTTTGGCCATGCTCGGAGTTTCAGAGATGGATGATGAAGATTACTTCTGCGATCGAGGATAGAAGAACGTATTTGTGCTCCTTTTCTCTCTCTCTTCTGGGAGATCTTCTCCTTGCAGTCTGCCATTGTGCCTTCAAGCTTCGCTTTTGGCCATGGTGCTCGAGATTTGACCAACAAATAGGAGTAGAACAATGCATGTTGATTATTATATAGTGCTAAGAAAAGCAGCTGATGAAGAACTGTGTATATATTTTTCTGTCACCCTTCCAAAGGGGAGGGAAATGGTAATGCAGGTTTACCATTGTTTGACTGTTATATTAAAAGTTACTTCAACTGTTGTTTGATGTAAAACCGCTGGTCTTAATGGGTAAGTTGGTAAGCCAATAATTTATTTCGTTGTTTGAAAATACAGTTAACATGTTATTGGTCAATATTGTTAATGTAATTGCTTGAAAATTTTTTTAGGGTTTGACCAAGACATGCACAGCCCAGTGCAACGAAATAAATCCAAACCCCCTGTTAAACATTAACTACTAAACTTATAAGTACAAAAAACATAATAATGTATAATGTTTTTAACGTGAAAAATCTTTTTTAACTAAGAAAAAATCACAGGATAAATTCTGAATAAATTTATTATAATAATAATAGTGCCGGTTATAGATAACCTCTTCCTAAATCTATTCACTATAATTCTGAGTGAATAATGATTGATTACAAATCTTTCAATACACCTATCAACTCACAAGAGAAAGTATAATAAAAAATAAGAGTAACCAAATAAAATATATACTAGAAATCTACTCAAAAATAACGTATCTGAACTTAATGAAAAATAAAACTCAAATCGGATTTTAACTGGATGTCGAATATTTTCCTCTTCTATCTTTTTATCTTCTTTCTCTCTGTGCAATGCTTCTTGTGTGAAAAATGATTTCGAATTACCTTAAAGTTGTATCAGGCACGACTTTATATCAAAGGCGATGCTTAAACGCCGGTCAAGAGTGCATTGTGCGTGAGCGCCACTGGAATCAGCTCACGAGCGCACGTCGAGTGACCGCATTCTGGAATTGGTGCTCATGCGTATAATAAGTGCCTATCTCACGCCACTCTATGACCTTAGACGGATCCTCGGCCAACCATCGCATAATAGAGCACAACCCTTCAATATCTTTTACTATTTGGGTGACCCTCAATTGACTTTTAGTCAACCCTCATACAAATATTAAGCGACCTTTCGATGACTATTTATTTGTTATGGTACTCACAAGGGAGTGATCAAATTTGATAGACCCTTCATCTTTATTGGTGACCGTTATCACTTGCCATTCGGTAACCTCCCCTCCAATGGGATCCCAACGTTGGTCTCCATAAACTTGAATGATATCCTCTTCTGCTCCACCAAATTTGGAGTATTTTCACTCCCCTTTGACTTCTCATTTACGGTAGAATCACTTCCCTTTGTATTCCTTCTCGACTTCCTCTTCCCGCCACATTGACCAATGCAACCGTTAGTCACCTTGGTGTTATCTTTGACAACTGAAACTTTCATTAGGTATCGGCTTGATTGCTTACTTCTCCTTACTACAATTGAGGCACATTTGGTGAGTTTCCATTAGCCTTTTCTAAATGCAGTGTAGAAGCCCTCTTCATCTAGTTTTCTAATTGAGATCATATTCAACCGCAAATTTGGAACATATCGCATACCCTTCAATAAAAGTTTCATCCCGTTATTTGTTCGTAAACTAACATCCTCGATGCCAACAACTTTTGATGAACTATCATTACCCATCTTTAATACCCCGTAGTTTCTGGGCATATAGGTGATAAAGAGAGATTTCATTGATGTCGCATGGTGCGAAGAACTACTATTCATCACTCAATTTGTCTCCTAACACGAAAAGTTCCATGTTTTCCTTGCGTAGATAACTAGAAGGTCTTCATAGGAAACAATAAAGACCCGATCATTTTCATCATGATCCCTCCTTTCTTGACGCTCACCTCCGCCTTTCTTCTATTTCCTCTTGAAATAATCTCACTTCATGTGACCCTTTTTACCATAGTAAAAATATTCTATCTCTTGAAACTTGGACCGGCCGTTACTTCTCTTCCACTTGCTGCCTCAATTCATTAATCTCCTATGTCTCCAACTACTAATGGATACCAAGAATCTCGACTTATCTGAAATCTTAACGCTTTCCTTCCGTCTTAACTCATTTATAAGTAAGAAAACGATAACCTCATCAAGATTGAGCGTATCTTTTCCAAACAATAATGTTCTAATAATATGATTATACAAGGTCGGCAAAGAAGTCAGTAATACCAATACCTTATTTTCCTCATTGATCTTCTCATCAAATACTAACATTTACTTCAATATTCAGTTAAACTCTTCCAAGTGCTTCTCGAAATTTCTTCGTTCCGATAAACGAATGTTATAGAATTTCTTCTTCATATGTAACCTTGTTGTCAATAATTTGAATTTATATCGACTCCTGAGTTTTATTCAAACCTCCACTGGATTTGACATGCTAATGACTTTTTGAAAAGTATTATTTGCGATATATAATTTGATATTATAATTAGTAAGATCCCTCATATCTTAGCACTTATCATTTTTCAGATTCTCCGATTTATCCTCCTTACTCTGAAGTGCTTTTACTGTTCTTTTTCAGGTCAAAATATTTCTCACCATTTCTTGTCAAAGAATGAAATTATTTTTTTCATTAAATTACTCAACACAAAATGGTAAGCTCCTTAACATTGATACTATCAAATCATAATTTTAAAACCTACACTTTGATACCACTCATTAGGGTTCGATCAAAATGCGCACAATTTTGGCACATCAGAACACATCCGAATTCTATATCAAACGTCAACCACCAAACTCGTGAATACAAAAAATACAATAATACACAATGTTTTTAATGTAGAAAATTTTTTTTAACAAAAGAAAAATTACGAGATAAATTCCGAACAAATTTACTTTAATAATAATAATGTCGGTTATAAATAACTCTTTTTCTAAATCCCTTTACAACAATTTCAAGTGAAAAATGATTGATTATAAATCTCTCAATACACCTAACAACTTACAAGAGAAAGTAAATTAAGAAATAAGAGTAATCAAATAAAATATATCTTAAAAATCCACTATTGAATAACATATCCGATCTCTCTCATCCGAATGCCGAACCTCTTTCTTTTCTCTCATCTTCTCTTCTTTTTCTTTGTGCGACACTACTTGTATGAAAAATGATTTCAAATTACTCTAAAATCGCGTCAAATACGACTTTATATTAGAGGTGGCACTTGAGCACCCGTCAGAAGAGCATTGCATGTGAGCGCCATTGTAATTAGCACACGAGCACCCCTCAGGCGTGCCTCGAGCTGTCCCATTCTGGAATCGGCGCACATGCGTACAACAGCGCCTATCACACACTACTTTGCTAACCTTCAACCAATTTTTGGCCAACCCTCACACAAATATCGTGCAATTCTTTAGTATCTTTTGCCGCTTAGATGATCATCGATCGACTTTCGGTTAATTCTCATACGAATATTGAATAACCTTTCAATAACTATCCGTTTGTTATGATACCCACAAGAAAATGATCAAAACTAAATAAAAATTACCAATAGAACTACTACTTCTTTTCTCATAAGCGATTCAGCATTTCCATATGCTAGGGATTCTTGTTTTCCGACTTCTCATCCTCACTTTATCGGTTTGGGTACAACTCTAGGTGAATTTCTTCGTCTGTGAAGGTGAGTTTGAACACTTGATAACAAGAATTAAATACGTGATCATAGATTCAGTCATAATATCTAAAATCACATTTACCAATTACATTGACTTGTGTTAGTTCATTTGCATTACTTGGTGAGGTCCAACACACTCAGTTTTGGGTAGTGCTATGCTTTTTTCATATCTTTGGCATTGTTGTATACTGTCTCCTAGCATTAGGGGATGCTCTTTGTATACTTTTGGTAATATAATATCTCATTCATCTATTTATATTATTTCATAATAATAAATTAATTGGTTGATATTGTGCTACCCGACAATATTTCAAAAAATAACTAAACTGTGAAATATTTTGTTATTATACAATTCAACACTATCTCATCTAAACTAACAGAATATTACTTGCTGTGACCAAATTTAAACATGAGTAAACCCTAAAATTTATAACTGAATTTAGATATACTATGTCTAAATCTAAACCCAACTCTATATAAAACTAAAATTGCTAATCATGTGAGTGGCACATGCTTCTAAAATTATTTTGCATTTTTTTTTTTTGAAAAAAATGGAATTTAAGAAATTCCAGAAAATAAATGTTCTGAAATTCTTGACCCCTTTAAACATCATCCCTACTGTTTTAGGTCAACTGGCCCAATTTTTTTACACATCTGTTGGTTTGATATAAATTCAACATCAAAATCGACACTGTTTCTACTTGCACAAAAAAAATATATTTCATAAAAACATATCCAAAAATATATGCCACTACCTTAAAATAATTCATTACTGAAATTTTTTTAGCCTTTAATTCATTATATGCCAACCCATCAGATCAGTAATTTCGACGTCAATTATTTACACAAAAAACCATTGAAATCAAAAGAGACCACACCTTTGGTAAGCTCTTCGGCCTATGAGTAATGCTATCTAAACACTCCTGAGACATCTGCAAAACACTCATTTTAACATGACATTAGATGAATAAGATATTATGTCATTTAAAAATATTCTGAAAAATGTCTCTGCAAATTTCACTCCAGCAATTTGAAAATTATAAGGTCGACAGTGAAAGTGGCCCAGTTACACAGCAGCAAGGCACACATGCACAGCATCTTATTAAAGACAGTTCAGTTCGTAAAACTCTCACTACATGCAAAGTTTGAAGAAAATTAGATCGCTTTTTTTGAGCCTATTGTACGTAATCTTACATAATATTATATATGAGTTTGTTTCCATGATACAAAACTTTAATCACAATTTGTCCTTGTAGAACAAAGCATATCGTTCCAGAGCCAAAAACAGGCACAATGAGGGTTTCATTTATTCAGTACCCTACGAAATTTGGGCAGATAAAAATCACTTACAATACAGAGCCAAATGTGAAAAGGGCATCATGCTGCCAACGATGATTCCGATTCCCAGAAATTCAGTTCTGCTGATCACCGGTGTCATCAACTGATGAGACAGAACGCTAGGCTGCACATTTCAGCATGGCATTCATGACTGCTTCTCTGTTTGGCAACGCTGGAATTGCACCTCTCTCTGTTACGGTCAATGCCCCGCAAGCATTAGCAAAATGAAGGGCATCTCTTAGCCGATTTTCTTCCTGCAAAATGGAATTTCCCCTTGTGAACAGTGATTCTATGTCATGGCAAGCAGGAGTTTATTGTAATGAATTTAGGAGTACCAAGAAGCAAGATTGCTTAGAAAATAATGACAATACACGGAGCCTGACAGAGGTATTTGCGTTCTTTCACAGTGAAGCTTTTCAAAACAGGAAAAGCATTTGTGTGTGTGCAAATAACCTAATAACCGAACTGAAACAAACCCAAAAGAAAAATAATCGAACTGAACAATTTAGATTATTACAATTTTCAGGATTCAGTTCAACAGCTTTTGATTTTGAAAATACCCAGCGGGCATATATATATGATATATTTTTACATTTTTTAATACAAAATATGTATTTATAATAGAGGGGGTTAAAAAAAACAATAAACCCACCAACTTGAACCAAACCAGTTTGTATATAACTTAAATTTTGATAATTTGGATGATTTTATTTGAAAAAAGGTGAACCCACCAAACCAAACCAGTTTAGTCAGTTGACTGGTCAAACAAATTTGATTAGGATTCGGGTCCAAACACTTATGGAGCGGGTAACCAAACAGTGAACAACCATATTAACCAGCATCTGGCTCTCTTAGCAGTACCTTGATTAAGCTAATATCAGCGGCTAGTTGGGATAATATTCCAGCAACAAAAGCATCCCCAGCACCGGTTGTGTCCACCACATCCACCTTCAGACCCTTAACTCTGCCACTGAAGTCCTGCAAAGAGAAACATGCTGCTTCTTCGCTTCAATTTTCAAGACAAAAGGGAGGAAAAAGAGAAAAAGAAATGGCATCCTAGCATACGAATCATCCATATTTTAGATCTAGGGAGAATCAGATGTAAACAACATAAACCACATATAGCAAAGGGGTGGTCCCCATGTTTTGAACCCATAAACTTTATGCCATGGTAGAATTAGCAACCATACAGTTTGAAATTTTTTTTCAAAAAATATACTTAAACATATTAAGTAAATGGATTGAGCTTCCAAATTTTAAACAACAATGTAGTTGCATAGAGAGGAGGAAAAAAATCAACACACATCATGTGCCCTGCTGTCAAGGCATAGCTTAAAGACTTACGAACTCCTAGTCCAGCTACAATTGCACAATTGATACAGAATGCTAAAAATCAATCTGAACTTGCCTTTTATAGACGATGATGGCATTTCTCCCAAATACTTGTGTCTACTCAAGATATTTATCATTTTGCTCTTATGGCAGTTAATCAGTTGACAAGAGCCGTTGAACTAATGTTGGTTGGGCAAAAAACACCAAAGATAATAACCAAAAATCCAAATGGATCTAAAAGCTAACATGTACCAAGTGACTATGTGCAACAATAAAAGTGTAATGCAAGCACAAGAGCACACATCATAGTACTACTAAAGGAATTATACGAAGTCAAATAACAAACACACACACATATGTATCAACTAATAAGGGCTATAAGAATTCCGATGTAGGGCAACCTTAAGTACCTTTAATTGAAAATATACAACGTGCACAAGAGCACATAGCATAAAAGAGTGCCAACCGGAAGATCAGAATTTAAAAAGAGCTGATCACAAACATGGACAATTTCCATCAAGCAAAGAAATTAGCACTTAGGGGCCTTACCTTGGTATAATACCTGCAGCCATCTGGTCCCTCAGTGATGAGCAGTAACTTAAGATTCGGATGGTATAGCTTACGGACAACGTTATCATCGTAGGGATCTTCTCCTCGTGTTAGAAATGCAATTTCTTCTTCACTTGTCTGCGTGTATATAAGCTGTCCAGAGTAAGTTTTGAATTTGTATGCTCTCCACTATAATACTCCTTTTTAATGTATTAAATCGTCATAAGCATGAATTATGTATGCTGAAAATTCCTGCCTTAATGATGTCAGCGGTGTCCCAGATGCTGAGGATCCCTTCCCTGGCACTCTCTGCTGATGGCCACAGTGGAAGCCTTAAGTTGGGATCATAAGACAGAAGCACTCCAGCATCCTTTGCAGCTTTAGTAGCAGCAATGTGCGCAGACTTGCACGGTTCAGTAATTAAGCTTATGGACCCATAATGGAAAATCTTTGCCTGTCACAATATAATATCAATAAAATAACACTATATAAAGAACTTTTAACTTACAGAAGAAACAAAATACTTTTTGGCAATGAGAATGATGGTGCCCAGGGAAAAGAAGTAGCCGAGAGATTCTGGTTACCTAATGGATGGATATTGTACCTAGAGTTAGGGCTATAATGAAAGATAAACAACATCAAATCTTTGTGACTATTTCATTCTGCTGTTGTTGGTTATTTTCTTTGTTAGCTCTAACTATGCAAGATCTTGCTTGATGGATACCCTCAAGCTTCTTCTAAAGCCATCATATTCCCTTTTTATAACCGAGATCCTAAACGCAAGATATATAACCTTAAATATGTCGAATCATGGGCAGTTGGTTTACACCTCTACCCAACACCCAATCTTAACTTGCTCACGTGAAAGGAAATAAATTTTCCATATGTGAGCATGTTGCACCTAAAATTTCATCACACTGATCTTGCTAGAGTTGGTCCTAAGGGGAAAAATATATCACAACGTTTTCATAATTACATGCAAGAACTTACAAGAAAAACATTTCCCAAAAAAGTACCTTCCGAATCAGATCTAAGTCAAGCTCAGATTCTTGAAGCAGCATATCTGCACTAGGATTGCGGTAAAACATGAACTCACGTTCCCCATCTTTCTTCAATGTCACAAAAGCTAAAGCAGTTCGAGCACAAGGATCAAAACGCATTCCTTCTCCATTCACATTATTCTCCTTGAGAATGCCAGCAAGCATGTATCCGAATTCATCTTCACCAACCTGTGCGTGTTGCAAGGTTTATTAGAGATGACCAAATGAATAGGAAACAACCCACAAAACTTAATTTAAACTACAAACTATACAGTGATTGATTTTTGCACCCAATATGTTCAAAAAGTGTCCAATGTTTTAGCTCTTCAAAGAATGTTATAGATAGGCGTGTACTAAGAATACATACAAAATGTACCTCCAATTGATGATCATAACTTACTGCTATAACGAGCTGCATCTACTAATAAAGCATCGGGCTTATTCAGAATGACTGATAAGCAAATTCAGAAAGTAACCATCTTCTGAAAATAATTCTGCTCAGAATTTCTATAAAAAAAAAAACAAAAGCAATACGAATTGACTTCCTGATGAATGAAATATAAGTAATTATTTGTATCAAGTTCCTTTGCAATAATATGCAGCATAAACACCAGAGCCCATTTAAAGTTGCAGGAAATCCTATTCCATAGTAAAAAAATTAATATGTTTTTCTAGTAACCAACTGTCTAATAACCTGCTGGCAAAACAACGTGTTACAAAAGAAAGGAGAACCACCCAGTTGTTTACTCTTCCTTACAAAGTTACTAATGTCACAAGTTGAGGGAAAAAGTAATACAAAGTAATCCTGACATCTGGTTGTTATATAAACTCAAGAATTGCTAATGTCACAAAAAATAAAGACAAAAAACCCCAGCTAAAATATGATGCTCAGATCCATGCCCCAGCTAAAATATGATGCTCAGATCCATGGTGCAAAACACTATGGTCCAGAGAATTGAGAAATTACAACGCTATCCCACTCTATAGAAAAAAATCACAACAGCAAATTACTTAAAGACTAAATATCAGCAATCTCATATCTGTACAAATATATAAAATGACCAGCCCTTTCATGTAATTATCACATTGCTTGTGTACAATCCTCAACTTTATAATATTTCTTACCCACATGTATACTCAAGTCACAAGAAAACATTTATATATAATTGGTGAAAATTGATTATTCTTTCATTTAGCAACACATGTACTATTTATATCTGGTGAATTAGGCTTCATGCATGCATGGTATCAATACAATGCCATTAGTTCCCCCAAGCTGAGGCTGTGTATTTTGAGTCGCATATAGCTTAAATGCTATGTAGTTTTTGTTTTCAGTGATACCTTTTGTATCTAATGGAGTTACACATTCAAACTTTCATAAAAAATAGCATGAATATAGAGCACAGAAGGATGTCTATGATTGATGAATGGGAGACCATCAAGAAAGCCTCTAGTGAGGAAGAGCTGAAGAAGATTGAGATGACTTGTTATCCAATATGTTATGCTCACTGATAACACGCAGTCTATATGAAAGTTGTTGTGAAATAACCTATAAAGAACTAGATCCCCATTGAGAAGCAAAAATTCCAATATTCACTTCTCAACTCTTTTTTCCGTCCTGATCAAGTATATATCCAATACGTTCACATTTACAACAATTTTACTTCCATTGAAAATAATTAACGAAGCTTTCTTTAAGGAAGGTCAGAAGTAGTAAAGTGTAGTAGCTTGATCAGGTTCCTCATCCTTCCCCTAAGGCTAATAAAGGAACAGGTCCGCTATGGATTAAGGACCAAACAACAAGTGACACTTTCTTTCATCAACCAGGGGTGGGCAACACTTATTTCAGTACTAATCATTTTTTTTTTTCTAAATGCATTTTGATTTGGAACCAATAAGTGAAAATAAACTAGCTCAATTAAAAAACTGTTATTTTACTACTCCTGGCACTAAATTTGATGGGAATCTACTTCTTTTGCACATAATTTTATAATAATGGAGCCACTGATGAAATGTACACTAGCAGGGAACGAAACACATTGAATGGCAAGTCACCTCTGTCTTCTTCAGCTCTGTCCCAGTGGATATTTTCTTCTTGTTATCCCATAAATTGATAACAGACATCCTTTGTGTGCTCTATTCATGTCATTTCATATGAAAACTTCAATGTGCCTCCTCAGTAATCTAGCAATACCAAATTACCACAAAACAAAATCATTCAAAAAGGCATCATTGAAAACAAAAGTATGTAGCATTTAAATTATAGCTGACTCAGCATAATGAGACTCTGCATAAGGTTCTATGTTTGATATCATCACATCGCCATTATTTCCCTGGGCTCCTTTCCTGTAATTAGCTTTTCTTTGAAACTGCCACCACCATCAATTGCATTGTCCTTATTTCAACTTGCTAATGTCAAATAGATACGGGAAACTACTTATCAAAGTTCCAAGCTATTGTGGTTTTCCACCATAAAAATGGTTCCAAGCAAAATCGAAAGTAACAAAGAAAAACTACCTAAGATGGCACATCCACAGCTGATAAAGTAATGGACTTCAAGTGACAAGATGGCAGCTGTAAATCTTTGGCAGTTCCACATAATAGCACTAGGTAAAACAAAACAAATTTCTATATTCCAGTATAGCTAAAATGTGAGAAATGCATCTTAGAGGTGCTTAAGTTGATACCTTTCCTATAAAAGCTGATGAACCACCTAGACGTGCTATGCCAACAGCAACATTGGCTGGTGCACCACCTGGAGCCTTCTTAAATGCAGGTGCCTCAGCCAAGGAAAGCCCATTTGTTGTAGGCACAAAATCAATAAGCATTTCCCCAAAGCAAACCACAAGGGAGGAGTCTCTTGTCTCTGAAGACCCATTACCTCCAGAATATGCTTTAACTATAGCAATCAATATGGAAATGAAAAAGATTGACATATCAACCAAGGAGCATGAACTGCGGTGCACAGAAAGAAATTAATCGATGTATGCCATGCAGAGAACATGAAATAGGCATTCATACAAATCTGAGACACCAATGATATGCAAACATAATTACGAACTGTTGTCAAATACCCCCAAAAAAAAAAAACGTTGTCATATTTTTCTCGATGTATCACATACATGGCTTGTATAGATACGTTGTGTCAGCAGGCCCTGATTTATACAGTAATTATTTTAATTTTTAGAGCCTTAATTAGTTAATTGCTAAATTAGTAGGATTACAGTGTTAATTAGATGATTGTAAATAAATTAGAATTATAGCCTTAATTAGAAAATTATACATTGAGTATTTTACGCCTATCAATCCCATGGATTCATGCTTGTAGTATTCTTGTATAAATTTATATAATGAAAGGAAACTCTTAATGAAGGGCCATTGAGCCTTCTAGCAAATCTCTGTTCCGTTGGATTTCAACAAGGATCTGTTTCAGCTAGAAAAACTTAGCTCACAAATTCCTACTCCCTTAATTTGTAAGACAGATATCATGATCAATTCTTTCAAATACTGAACCAAAAGGAAAGCATAGTAACGTTGCCTCTAAGGCCCTAATCTTTCAATCTGAATATGAACAATCTATTTGACAGAATTTGCACATTTAGAAGTCTGAACCATAAATACTTTGTCCGATTTTTGGCATGGATTTGAGAGCAAAAAGTAGTATAGTTTGGGTGCCCCACGCATGTGACTCATTGTGGTACTCAGGCATAGTGTTAAAAGATCCATAATCATCGTATTAATGCCCAGGTGCAGGTAAATCAACAAGGGCCACTGCTCATAGACAGGTGCGACTAAAGAGGTTAATTCAAGATAACAAGATGCAACCAAGAACTTAAAATATTAGTTCTTTTACTTGTAAACTTGTGGAGTTGGTAGATACAATGAGAGAAAGATTAATATAGTATACCTACAAGACATTAAGTGTTTAGGCAAGAAAGACAAGGATATAGAGAGGACCAACTAAAAATTATAGCATTCTAGGACAAACAATTTTGGAATGAGTTGGCACATTTATAAATAAAAAGTTAAAAGAGAGGGCATTATGTGTGAAGAGAAGTGAGGATAATATTGTCACCATAAAGATGGTGCTAATCTTCTCCGGAAGCATCATTCACACATATATACCACAAGTGGGCTAAGGGGCACAATAGAAAGTAAAATTCTTAGACTAATTGGAGGAGGTGATCCTAGGAATTCCACAGATGAATCATTTTTATAATATGGGATCTAAATTTCCATACTAACAGGATCCAAATACGTATAAAAGCTTCCATGGAGTCTATGGTTATAGGGAAAGAAACGAAGAAGGAAATAATAACATGAACTTTGCTTTGGCTTAGGATCTTACAGTGGCTAATACAATTTTCAAGAACATGGAGAAGCATTTAATTGAGTGAGAAAGGATAATCCAAAACTCTAATTTCAATAAGAGATAATTTGTATTGTAAGGACTATTAGATCATTCCAACACTGCTTGTTTTGGAAATATCTACAGCCAATAAAAACTAAATGGTGAAAAGTAAAATCTCTTAAGAGAAAAGATACTAAAGGAAGGCATTTCGGATCTTGAAAGCAGCAAAAAAAGATGCGAAATGCTATGACAAATTGCCTCTAATAGAAGCCAAAGATTATAGGGAAATCAAAGGGGATTTTACCATACCAATAAAACAATATGTTGAGATGGATGTATCGTCAAACAAAAAGATAATTCATAGTAAGGTCCGATGATAAAAAGTTAGAATGACACCCATAGAAGAAATATTCCAAAAGATGCACTTAAAGTGGTATGGTGATATGAAGCAAAAATCACTTAATGTACCAGTTGGGAGATGTGATGCAAAAGCTTAGAAGATGCTCATTATAGAAGAGGAAGAGAAGGACTAAAGAAGAGTTTGAAGGAAACCAATGCCATCTCTTGCATATTTGGAACGAGTATGATACGTGCTCCATGGTCACATGCTGAAGACCGACGGCGAAATGTGGAGATTGTTGAGGGAAGGGGAGTTCTGGCAGAGAAGAATGGGAAATGTAGAGAGAACGAGAGTGCAAGAGAGAAAGAAAGAGAGCAGTTGGGGAAAGGAGAAAGGGGATCGAGAGGGATACAGAGGAGAATAAGAAGATAAGGAGAGAGAGAGGACCGAGGTGAGAAAGAGAGAGAGGGAGGAGAGAGTTGCAGAGAGCCAGAGAAAATCGGGAGGCAGAGAGAAAAGAACCGAAGTATTAGAGAGACAAATAATTCTTCCTTCCTAATCAACAGCCACAGTGATGGCTTTATACAAGCAAAGGTTGAAGCACCAAGGCCCAGCAGTGATAGCCACGTAAGCCACATAACAGAAAGCAAATAACAGTCCAAGACATGTGCTGGGGCAGGGGCAAGGAGCTATAACAGAAAAGAAAAATAAAAATAAAAGTGGAAACAAATAGAAAACCAGGGGAGGGAAACAAATAACAGAAGGCTCGTAACATTGCTACCGTCATCAAAAGAACCTTGTCCTCAAGGTTAAACATGGGGTACTTGTGGTCGAGCATTGCGGCTGCTGCTCTTTGCTCTGTTTTACTTTGTGCCCTTGTCTGGTGTGTATCATAGAAGGAGCATCTACGTGTAGCCAAGCAAGCAATTGATACAGTTGAGTAGCAAAGAACAAGCACACAGCTTGGCCGTTCAAATTGATTAGCGCTAGAGGAAGGGCTTGCTCGTGAAAATCCTCCAAGCGAGTTACCCACAATATAAACTAGTTCACCAATGACCTGTTCGATGAAGAAGCGAAAATGATCCTTCTAGCAATCAACAAAGTAAACAAGCTCATTTGCCCATGGCTCAGTTTTGTCCCCAAAACCCCATGTAAAATCCTTCCCTTCAGAAAGATCCTCTTCCATAAGCAAGGAGCAAGATCTTCCATCGGCAACGACATGCCCTGACCGAGAAAATCCACAGCCCAAACTCTAAAATCATGGCCAAGATCCTCCAATTGCTTTTTGTAATGAAAGCTGCCAACACCAAAGCCAGGAAGAAGGAGCACCGATGGTGCATTAATGTTTCCACACCCAGATTTTTCATAATACACATTAAGCTTGGGCTTCCATTCCCAATAGCAACTACTTATGGGAGCTCTACATCCATTTGATTCATCTGGCAATGGTGGAATTAGAACTTTCGGTATTGACTCTTCATTTTCTGATATATCTCCTAAGCCCTCCTCCCCATCAATCACATAACCAGTACAACTTTCATTGGATGCCTTTGGATGAGCAACTCGAAATCCATGAAGGGATGTTGAGCCGGATACTTCTCGATGATTGAGATTCTTTAGTTGCGAATGATTTACATTGGACCTTCTTAGAGACCCGATGCTAGATATACTAGTGCTGCAAAAGACTCGGTTCTTTCTAGCTGGGAAACGCCTCAATCCACATAAATTTGATTTTTTCTCAATCAATCTCAATCGTAGACAACAAGGTGACTGATGGTGCAAAACAACTTCCATGCCAAGTAAATTGTCTCTCAAAACATTCTCAATTTGCTTTGTGACAATTTGCGGGTCCTGATCAACAACGTTGTTCAAAGGATTGTCAATGGCTGGTCCAATAGCGCACGCTTTAGCTTTCTCAACAGTCTCATTGCAGACTTTCTCGTACAGGAATATCCTGAACCCGGCACAACAACACTGTCCCTAATTGAAGAATAGAGCAACGGAAGCAAACTCAGCTGCTTCATCATTGTCCAAATCCCCATACACAACTTTGCTTGTCTCTGTTGTTTCCCTGAAAGAAAACTTATCCACCTCCACATGGCTTGCAAATTTCATTTGTGCAAACTTTGTTTCCATATGGCTAGGGATATTTGTAATTGCTGAATCGGCACCCGATAGCAGTCTCATGGCTGGGAAGATTTGTTGTTGTGGACACTACTGCTGCTAATCAGGAGGCCAAGGCAACTTTAACATTCTATCCACCAAATTCCTCAGCATACAAAGACAACAAAAATATATTCTCCAATCCATTCAAGTACCAAATTTAGTAGTCAAATTATCATGAGAAATCATTGGTCCTTGATGCTGCCACAAATTTAATTTCAACCATTTCCATGCCGGAACATAGTCATTATAGGGCTGTTCAGAGGTTCTAGCCTTCGACTCACCTATGACAACCATATCATCAAATTATCATGAGAAATCATTGGTCCTTGATGCTGCCACAAATTTAATTTCAACCATTTCCATGCCGGAACACAGTCATTATAGGGCTGTTCAGAGGTTCTAGCCTTCGACTCACCTATGACAACCATATCATCAAGGAACATGAAAATCACGACAACCAAAACATGCTTATAAGCTTGTATCAAAATTATGAGCATTTGATGAAGGTTTTAGCACATCCTCCATTACTTTCATTATCATGTTTGAGAAATAATCATCAAAAAACTGCTATCAACAACTAGGGGTGTAGTGGTTTCTCTAGGATTGTAGAGGGGAGGAATCGGTGCCAAAATTTTGTCCCTCAACGGAGGAATTGTTGGTTTCTCTAGGAGCTGCATAAAGTTGAGGTGAAATAGTTCAGATGGAGCCGTAATAGTGGTAATTAGCGCCATCGTCTAGACAGAGTCACCTTCATCGGTTACCGAACACGAGAACTGGAGAGTTAGGCTTTGAGGAGAAGGGATTTTGCTAGACAGAGTAGATTTGGTGTGAGTGGTTAGCTGTCGACTCGCATCCAGCATTACCTTTCCTAATTTTTCCAGGTCGGTGGCATCAGGTAATGATACAGCCGGTAATAATAGGGACTCATGGTGGCTTGCCATTTCAGGAGGATGTTTAAGAGGGAAACTGGAGGAAGCAGGAGATTATAGTGGTATCTTCAGGTAGTGTAAAAACTGCTTGGAGGGAGGCAGGCAGTGGAAATGCGAGCCTCCAGGATCATCGGTTCTGGAATATTCAGAAGTTTGGGGTAAAGTTTCGATAGTGGGAGCCATGAATGATAACGGAGTTGAAGACAGAGAGGAATTTGTAGTCGACAATGGTAGTTAATCGATGCAATTGGGGCAGGATGACCAAATTTGTTCTGAGGTAAGAGCAGAAACGGCCATTTGAGGTACAGGTGGTGGTATGGAACCAATGATGGAAGGGATTGCAGGTAGGGGAAAGCGACGATGGGAAGCAATCGTAGATGAAGCCACAGAAGGTGAACAATTCACTGACCTGTTAGGGTTGTGCTCGATTTTGTAGAGCGATTGGCTGATTTCAATGATGGACGACCAGATTTGTGCTTTGGTTGAAGCCATGGTAGACGAATTGGCGACAAGTCAGTCGGTAGCCTGTCGCAAGTCCTTCATCGCGTTGGCAAACTCAGCCATGGCTGCTTCAAGTGCATCGAGTGCTTGTTCTTCGATCTCCTCCGCTTTGGTCTCAATGAGAGCACCATTTGATATGTGCTCCATGGACGCACGCTGAAGATCGACGGCGAAGTGTGGAGATTGTTGAGGGAAGAGGAGTTCTGACAAAGGAGAAAGGGAAATATAGAGAGAACAAGAGTGCAAGAGAGAGAGAGGGAGAGCAGTTGGGGAAGGAGAAAGGGGATCGAGAGGGATACAGAGGAGTATAAGAAGATAAGCAGAGAGAGAGGATCGAGGATGAGAAAGAGAGACAGGGAGGAGAGAGTTGCAGAGAGCAGAGAAAATCAGGGAGGTAGAGAGAAAAGAACCGAAGTATTAGAGAGATAGATAATTCTTCCTTCCTTATCAACAGCCACAGTGATGGCTTTATACAAGTAAAGGTTGAAGCACCAAGGCCCAACAGTGATAGCCACGTAAGCCACATAACAGAAAGCAAATAACAGTCCAAGGCATGTGCTGGGGCAGGGGCAAGGAGCTATAACAGAAAAGAAAAATAAAAACAGAAGTGGAAACAAATAGAAAAGCAGGGGAGGGAAACAAATAACATAAGGCTCGTAACACAGTAGATGAAATAGGGTTGAATGGAGATGAGGAATCTATATGCTGATCTACTTAGCGGGAAAAGGCATTGTTTGGTTTGGTTTAGCAAAACTAATCAATTAAGTGACACACCACTTCTTCCAATCTTCTTTTAAAAAACTATAATATACTAACAAAATGATATAGACATTGTGGTGTCAACTTACTTTTCAAGCAATAAGAGGTATGAGTGTGGGAAAACAGTCATTTAAAACAACCCAACTATGATTTGCATTTAGCAAAAACTTCATGAGTGAGAGACTGTGATTCTATATAAGTTTCTAAAGATTTCTCATAGTCTAGATGATGAACTTGGATATGGAAATGTTAATAATAGATGATTAAAATGTTTTGCCAGAGAGAGTCCTATCTCAAAGCTAGAGCAACCCTAGAAAAGTGCCATTACAGATATTTTTCTGCCTTCTTGACTGCATTGCAAAGTAAAACACAAGACAAGGAAGCACTACAAGTTCAATGTGACAAAAGTGAGCTCATCGTAGCCTTGCTCCTTTGGCTAATGGTAAGTAGTACTATTATTTTAGTAATAAAGAAAAGCGTTTTCATCACAATTGATGTACAGACAAACTTTAGCTATTTATGATCCAAGTGAAACTCCCTCATGCAAGATGTTCCTTGAGATGCAGATAACAAATTCTTCAGCAACATGTATTGTGGCTGAAAATAGCATCTCACTTTCAATTGTAGTAATCTTACTCAACTTCAGTATAATCAAACACAGTAGCCAAACACATATTGTGCCCATAGAAATAAAAAATTTTCTCTTAAATTCAAGTGCTAAGGAACCAACTCATCCCAACGACTTAAGTTTTTAGCTGTAGGCCCAAAAATAGTTTCTTACTTCCATGCAACACTTCATGCGAATAGCTTCCAGGCTTAAAACATGAATTAAACACCAGCCAACTTCTATCATGTGACAAAATGAAGCCTTTTAGTGGCAAGGGATTTCCAAGACTCAATATGTAGACAACTGGTCGAAGATTGTCAAACACCCTACCAAGGTAACAATTAATCCCCAAAACTTCAGATATTTGGTTAATCTCGAGAATCGTTTTCTACACTAAACAAAATAAATCCAAAATACACTATCACTACTATAAAACATGTTTATGCGTTCCCTTCCTGCCATTAGTGGAATAATCAGGGTATTAGGTAGCAAGAGCATAAAACCAATCCATGTAAGTCTTATCTAGAAGAAACAAACATATGCAAGGTACTATAAAGACAGGATTAATTGACCAAAATGCTGACGAGTTTGATACCCTGAAGTCCGAATCGGAGAGCCGACGACGGCAAACAAAAGGCCGAGCCTGCTTTGACAACTACCCGCCGGAAGAAAACGGAGCTCGGAGAAATAGACGTCCACTTGCGAGGGTTAGAAGAAGTAATACAGCTAAAGTGAAAGGCCACCGGATTAAGAGCCATAACCAGAAAAATGTTAAATCAGGCCTTCGCTGGAATTGACTACAATCGATGACAATTAAACTGTAAACAAGCTAGTCGCTGATAGTTTGTCGTTGCATAATCGACCAGAAATCATTTAGATGCTTGAATATGATTTGGATTACTCAGTACTAAAAAAAAATGAAAAAGAAGCCCTAATTTGCCGGATCGCTTGTAGTATAGTACGACCCAATCGATCATAAATCGTATTAAACATGATTTGTGGTAACATCTATTGGGCCATATATAATACAACATAATATTTTAGCTCATAATACACTGCAATAGACGCCCCATGGGCCGTGTCGGCCTGTAGTTTGATTGGATTTTGTCTTAATACGAAATGGGATGAAGGGATGAAGACCAAAAAGAGAGAGAGATGAGATCAAAAATAATTTTATTTTAATATATTTATTTTTTATTTTATTAATATAAGGGTCATATTATGTTGGCTTATAATTTTATAGAATTAATTATGTATCGAATAGATTAAAATTTTAAAATTTTGAGCTACGTCGAATAGAAAAAACTTTGCCAATGGTTTCCGTGTTATGATTTTAAAAATAAAAATATTATTTTTTTGTCATGTAATCTATCAATAATTCTTCCCTTTATATGTAAAACCTATTAAAATTAAAAAAAAATAAAAAATAAATAAAATGAGTCAGAAATTATATGAAACTAAACGCATAGCAACATTTAAGTTAAAAGAGTCAGAAATTAGTCAAATTGTTGATAAATATTTATGCCTATTTTTAATTTAAAAAAAATTGCAAAATAAAAGTTGGAAATATTTCAATAATTTGTTTTTATATTAATGTCTTTCTAAATATACTTTCCTTGGTCTTGATAGACAATTTATAAAAGAAAAAAAAAAGATATATATTTTTATAGAGAGAAAATTTTTATATATTTGAATCTCAACTGTTAAATTAAAAATAAATAATTATAATTTAATTTAATGGGTTCGATATTATGAGCTGACTCAAAACTTGAAACATATCAAAGAAGTTTCGTTACAACGGAAGATATTTGATTTTGGCGGGTAAGATTTCTCTTGGTAAGAAAATTTTACTCCACTTGACGAGGAAATTTTCACCTCTTCCCTCAATAAAAGAAGAGGCAGCAGGCGAGGGAGAGGAAAGAAGCCTAAGGCAGAAAACCTCCCCAGAAAAGTGGCCTCTTGTTCTTATTCTCCAGCTCGCCTCATAAACGGCTCCAGCCTTCTGTTCTCATCTTCTACGCAGCAGAATATAGGGTTCTCTCATCAATGGCGCCTCTCTGTCTCTGCCAATCCAAAATTGGGCGGAAGATCCTCCCAACAGCAACGCCCTTACCCCCAGCTCCTCCCTCCTTGTCATCGGTGAAACAGGGGCCCAAGGCTCCTGAATGGAGCCCAGTACATCTCGGATCGAAACGGAACTCAATGTAGACTTCAGCAGTCGAGCCGTCAGCAGAGCCGAGCCGGCTTCTTCAAGCGGATTTTGAGCCGTGTTTCAGCCGATTGGTTTCTTCCCTCCGTTTCAACTTCTCGACGCCTGATCTTCTTTTTACGTTCTATTCCATTGATTGCTGAAGTATTAGTGGTCTATTTAAGTGATGATAACTCTCTCATTAATGTGCTCATCAATCTCGACCGGTTGATCAAGGTAACACTCGATTGAGGTATTGATAGATTTGCCTTATAGTTAAGCATTTTGGTTTTGTCCCTGCACCCCACTCATACAATACACCATCTAGAAGAGTAGGCGTGTCCAGAAACTCAAAGTTGGTCCATTTCGCAAAGTCCAAAAACAGGGTAAGCAAATTGCGAGAGGTATAAAACTCGATCCTTTATTTTGCTTTCGTAATTGTTTAAGCCACATTATATGCTTACATTTGGTATTAGAGAGTGGCATCGCCTCTGCCTTTGCCGTTCTGCCAATTTTCGATTTTTATCCGAAACTTGAAATTCTTAAAGTTTCCGTTTTTTTTAAAGATTCGGTAAAAACGAGTGCCGAAAATCGTTAAGAAATTTAATTTCCGACATTTCCATATAATTTTCATCAATTTTGTTGTTCACATGATGTTGTTTTAATCGGGTCTGGAAAACGGGTCAATCGGGCGTTGTCGAGTTCGGGTGAACTCGAAGGTAGAAGATGACTAACGGGCGCGTTTAATTTAGTTTCTGATTTATAAACGAAATCGTTTATCTTCGGTTTTGAAGATCTAAACAGATCTTTTTGTTTGTTCGTTACAACAAACGACGCTTCTCGCTATAATTCATTTAAATATATATATATATATATATATATATATATATATAATTTGGACTTTGGCCATTTTCGTTCACGACCTAAATCAACGTCCACGCGGCAGTGAATATGCGGCCGGTTTCATGCGCGCCCACACGGCCATCGCCCATCACAGAGCAATGCGGAAAATCCAAAATGCAGCTTGCGAATGCAGTTGCCAAGATTCGAATGCGGGTCGTGGGAGGAAGACGACGTTTCATCGCTGCGCTGAATACTCGGTTGGTGTTCATTTGGGCAGTTTAATTTAACCTATACGTTTAGATAATACACACACACACACACACACACATATATATATATATATATAATTATACTTATTATATATAAGGATTAAAATATAATATTTTTAATATAATTATATATATGTGTATATAATATCTAGTAATTAAAATAATTTAATTAATTAGGAATTGGCCACAGCGTCCTTAATTAATAAAATTATTTTTTTATTATCACGTGTGGTATAAAAATATTAATTGTGGCTAATTATTTTTGATATAATAAAATTTATCCCACAGAAAATTTTATTATATTAAATTAATTAATGAGGATAAAATGTCAAATTATTTTTCTTAATTTGTCCACAGGGATTAAGAATTAAAATATAATTTGATAATTTTATTATAAAATTGGACATTAATTTATTTGAATTAAATTTAGCCCACAGGTCATTTTTTTGTCAATTGATTCATGATATATACTTTACATTGGTAAAACATAATTCTGTATTTTGTTAGCCTCATTTATTGATTGTTAAGCATGTATTTATTTTTATGGAGTTATTTAATCTGTTAATCTTTCGACATAAGACGTGAAATTTTGAACTAAAGGTGATAACTATAATGTGGAAGGAGAGAATCTTCTTCACTTGGTGGATGGATATAGATTATCTTTATCACGAAAGACAGCCACTGCTCTTACCTTACCATCATCAGGTTGATGTGACTCTTTATGAACGTTTGAGTTGATCTAATCGCCTCAATTTGATATTCATAAAGACTAAAATTTCTGTGGTATTGATTACGTCGACTAAAGATAATAAAGTGCGGGTTCTTCGAAAGTTATCAATGAACAGGTTGAGATTTCGGATAAAATCGCATAAGACCCCGATAATGAAGTTTTCATCTATAAGGCTCACTAGTGTTAAGGGTGTGCGTGAGTACATAATACAGATGAGGAATATAGTGGCTCAATTAAAAAATTTAGAGGTGAAAATGTCTAAATCTTTTCTTATGTACTATATTTTGAACACACTTCCATCACAATATTGACATTTTAAAATCTCTTACAATACACATAAAGATAAATGGTTAATCAATGAACTCATGATCATGTGTGTTCAAGAGGAAAGAAGGCTCATGATGGAACAGAGTGAAAGTGTTTACTTGATTAAAGAAGGAAAGTTCATGACACAAGCCAAAAAAAGGGAAAAGGTAAAATACCTCATCAATCTGACATTAAGAAGGAGTCCAAGTACTTCTTCTGTAAAAAAAGGGACACGTTATGAATGATTGTGTCAAGTATCAAATTGGCTTGAAAAGAAAGGTAATCCGTTCTCTTTTGTATGTTATGAATCTAATATGGTTAATATTACACATAACACATGGTGGATTGATTCTGGTTCTACAATCCATATTTTAAATTCTTTACAGAGCTTGTAAAACCTAAGGAAGCCAATGGTCAGTGAACAAAGCATCTTCTCCGGAAACAAGATGCGTTCACATGTAGAGGCCATTGGAACATGCAACTTAGTTTTGAGTAGTGATTTTGTTTTGACACTAAAAAAACCTTTTATATTCTAAATTTCTCAAGAAATTTGATTTCAGTTTCAAAACTTATACTTTATGGATATTCCGTTATATTTTCAGACTCATTTTTCTACTTTTTACATTATAAGTGTCATGTAATCTATCAATAATTCTTCCCTTTATATGTAAAACCTATTAAAATTTAAAAAAATAAATAAAATGAGTCAGAAATTATATGAAACTAAACGTATAGCAACATTTAAGTTAAAAGAGTCAGAAATTAGTCAAATTGTTGATAAATATTTATGTCTATTTTTAATTAAAAAAAATTTACAAAAGAAAAGTTGGAAATATTTCAATAATTTGTTTTTATATTAATGTCTTTCTATGTATACTTTCCTTGCTCTTGACAAACAATTTATAAAAGAAAAAAAGGAGATATATTTTTATAGAGAGAAAATTTTTATATATTTAAATCTCAACTGTCAAATTAAAAATAAATAATTATAATTTATTTTGATAAATTCGATATCGCAAGCTAACTCAAAACTTAAAGTGTGTTAAAGAAATTTTATCAAAATATGAGACATTTGATTTTGGTGGGTAAGATTTCTCTTGGTAGGAAAATTTTACTCCACTTGACAGGAGAATTTTTACCTCTTCCCTCAATAAAAGAAGAGGCAGGCGAGGGAGAGGGAAGAAGTCTAAGGCAGAAAAACTCCTCAAAAAAAAAGTGGCCTCCTATTCTTATTCTTTAGCTCACCTCATAAACGGCTCCAACCTTCTGTTCTCGTCTTCTACGCAGCAAAATATAGGGTTCTCTCATCAATGGCGCCTCTCTGTCTCTGCCAATCCAAAATTGGGCGGAAGATCCTCCCAACAAGCAACGCCCTTACCCCCAGCTCCTCCCTCCTTGTCATCGGTGAAACAGGCCCAGGCTCTGAATGGAGCAGTACATCCGGATCGAAGCACGGAACTCAATGACTTCAAAGGCCGAAATCAATGCCAGAGCTGAGTTTGGCTTCTTCAAGCCGATTTTGAGCCGTGTTTCACCCGGGACGTTTCCTCCGGCTTCAACTTCTCGACCCGATCTTTTACGTTCTATTCCATTGACACAAGATATGTCTATTTAAGCCATTTATAACTCTCTCATTAATGTCATCAATCTCGACCAGAGTTGATCAAGGTAACAACGATTGAGGTATTGATAGATTTGCTTATAGTTAAAAGCATTTTTTTGTCCCCGCACCCCACTCATACAATACACCATCTAAGAGGCGTGTCCGTAAACTCAAAGTTGGTCCATTTCGCAAAGTCCAAAACAGGGTAAGCAAATCATGAGGTATAAAACTCGATCTTTATTTGCTTTCGTGAATTATTTTAAGCCACATTATATGCTTACATTTGGTATTAGAGAGTGGCATCGCCTCTGCCTTTGCCGTTCCGCCAATTTTCGATTTTTATCCGAAACTTGAAATTCTTAAAGTTTCCGTTTTTTTTAAAGATTCGTAAAAACGAGTGCCGAAAATCGTTAAGAAATTTAATTTCCGACATTTCCATATAATTTTCATCAATTTTGTTGTTCACATGATGTTGTTTTAATCGGGTCTGGAAAACGGGTGTCAGGCGTTGTCGGAGTTCGGAGTGAACTTCCGGCGAAAGGTAGAAGATGACCAACGAGCGCGTTTTAGCTTAATCGTTGCTACAGTTTATAAACGAAGTCGTTTTATCTTCGGTTTTAAGATCCCAAATGTCTTTTTGTCATTGCTACAGATGTCAAAACGACGCTCTGCTACAATTCATTTAAATATATATATATATATATATATATATATATATATATAACGGTTTTGGACTTGGGCCATTTTCGTTCACGACCTAAATCCAACGTCCACGCGGCAGTGAATATGCGGCCGGTTTCATGCGCTGCCCACACGGCTACTGGCCCATCACTGTAGCAATGCGGAAAATCCAAAATGCAGCTTGCGAATGCAGTTGCCAAGATTCGAATGCGGGTCGTGGAGGAAGACGACGTTTCATCGCTGCTACTGAATACTCGGTTGGTGTTCATTTGGGCCGGTTTAATTTAACCTATACGTTTTAGATAATACACACACACACACACACACATATATATATATATATATAATTATACTTATTATATATAAATTAAAATATAATATTTTAATATAATTATATATATGTGTATATAATATCTAGTAATTAAAATAATTTAATTAATTATAATCATTGGGCGTTCTTAATTAATAAAATTATTTTTTTATTATCACGTGTGGTATAAAATATTAATTGTGGCTAATTATTTTTGATATAATAAAATTTATCATGAAAATTTTATTATATTAAATTAATTAATGAGGATAAAATGTCAAATTATTTTTCTTAATTTGTCCACAGTGGGATTAAGAATTAAAATATAATTTGATAATTTTATTATAAAATTGGACATTAATTTATTTGAATTAAATTTAGCATTTTGTCAATTGATTCATTTTTTTTACATTGGTAATTGATAATTTTATATTTAGCCTCGTTTATTGATTGTTTAGCAAACATACAGCTTATTTAACGTATTTTGTTAGCCTCATTTATTGATTGTTAACTAGCATGTGTGGAATTTATTTTATGGACTTATTTGGATATTAATCTTTCCGACATAAGATTAAGGAAATTTTTGAACTAAAAGGTCATAACTATGATGTGGAAGGAGAGTTCTTTTCACTTGTGCAAGGGATGGATATAGATCAATTTGATATTCATAAAGACTAAAATTCTGTTAGTATTCTTCTTCTTCACCTTAGATAATAAAGGGATTGACCGAAAGTTATGAGAACGCTTGAGAGATTTCAGCCTCAATTTGATATTAATAAAGTTAAAATCTATAAGGCTCACTAGTGATTATTGGGTTCATGAGTACACACTAAAGATAATAAAGTGGCTGGATTAAAAAAGTTATCAATGAAAAGGTTAAAGATTTCTTAGATAAAATTTTGAACACACTTCCATCACAATAATGAAGTTTTATCTATAAGGCTCACTAGTCTTAGGGTGTGCGTGAGTAAAGATAAATGGTTAAGGAATATAGTGGCATGATTAAAAATTTAGAGGGAAAATGTAAATCTTTCGTGATGTATATTTTGAAAGTGTTTACTTCCATTCACAAGGAAAGTCATTTTAAAATCTCTTACAAAAAAGGGAAAAGGTAAAATACCTCATCAACTCATTGAGTCGTGTGTGTTCAGAAAAAAAGAAGGCACGTGATGAAGCAGTGAAAGTGTCAAATTGGATTAAAAAGAAAGGTAATGAGTTCTCTTTTGCCAAAAAGAATCTAATATGGTTAAATTACCGTTACATCAATCCGTCATTAATTGGAGTTACTTCTTCCAGAAAAAGGGACACGTTTTGAATGATTGTGTCAAGTATCAAATTGGCTTGAAAAAGAAAGGTAGCCAGCTCTCTTTTGTATGTTATGAATCTAATATAAACAAGATATTACACATGTAGACATGGTGGATTACGCAACTTAGTTTCCATATTTTAAATGATTTTGCTTGAAACCTAAAAAAACCTTTTATATTCCTAAATCTTCTCCTGAAACAAGATGCGTTTTTCAAAACTTATACTGCAACTTAGTTTTGGAGTAGTGATTTTGTTTGATTTTTAGGTTTATATTCTAAATTTCAAGAAATTTGATTTATTCAAATGGTCTTTATGGATATTTATAAAATAATACATCTTTCATTTGATTCAGGCATTATGCCAGAGTGTTATGAATGACGATTCTTGTTATGGTGGCATAAGATATTAAGTCACATTCCACATAGAATCGAAAAGATTGGTAAATTTATAAAATAATACATCTTTCGATACTATCGATCTTTGCATTATCAGGTGTTATGAATGAATATTCTTCAACAAGGCATAAGAAAAATATCTCAATTAATAGAATCAAAAGATTGGTAAATAAAAATCATAGACTTAGATTTTTTGACTTTGAGACTTGTGAGTGCATTAAAGCGATCTCAAGACTGAAAATACCAAGAGGAGTTTGAACATATTAAAAAAATATTTGATATCACGATATTTATTGATTCAAAATATTTCATCACATTTATTGATGATTTCTTACGATATATGTATCTCTACTTACTTCATAATAAGAATGAAACCTTAGTACTTTTAAATTATTTAAAACAGAAGTAGATAAATAATGTAAAAAATAAATCAAGATTGTGATATCAGATAGATGTGGAGAGTATTATAGAAGATACACTGAAAATAGACAAATACCTGGTCCATTTGTAAGGTTTCTTCAAGAATATGGGATTATTACCCAATATACTATACCTGGTTCTCTGGACCAAAATGGTATAGTAGAAAGAATAAATCAAACATTATTAGACATGGTAAGGAGTATACTTAGTAACTCTGAACTTTTAAAATCCTTGTGGAGGGAAGCTCTTAAAACGGTAGTGTATATATTAAATCGGGTCCCAACAAAAGTTGTTCCAAAAACTTCTTTTGAGTTATGGAAAGGTTAAAAACCGAGTATGTAACATGTACGCATATGGGGATGCCATCTGAAGTAAGAGTTTATTATCCACATGAGAAAAAGTTGGATCCAAGGACTATTAGTTGACATTTTATTGGATACGCTGAACGGTCCAAGGGATACAGATCTTACTGTCCATCTCACAGCATCAGGATTGTGGAATCAAAAAATATAAAATTTCTTGAGAATGACTTAATGAGTGGGAGAAAATGATTAAGAAATTTGATTTCTGGTAGTGATCATTTGGTTTCTCAACCCTCTACTTCAAATGATAGGTTGATTGTTGTACACAACACCCCTCAAGATCAATCTGGTGTTGAATAACCGATCAATGTCATTCTACAAAATACTGATCCTATTTCAGTTGATTATAAAATTCAGAATTTGTCTAAAATAGTTATACAACATATTCCTATTGAGGATGATAAAATAATATTGAGAAGGTCTTCTAGAATGAGAAAGTCAGCAATCTCTGGTGATTATATTATTTATTTACAAGAGTCAGACTACAATATAGGAGTCAAAAATGATCCTGAAACGTTTTTACAAGTTATGAGTTGTAATGAGTTACAATTATGATACAATGTCATGAAAGAAGAGATAAATTTCATGAGTTGCAATGGAGTTTGAGATCTTATTGAATTGCCTAAAATGGCAAAAGTTATAGAGTGTAAATGGGTCTTTAAAGTAAATAAAGATTCATTAGGTAATATTGAAAGATATAAAGCAAGACTCGTTACTAAGAGATATACTCAAAAGGAGGAAATTGATTACACAGAGACTTTTTTTCTTGTATCTAAAAAGGATTCTCTTCGTATAATTTTGGCATTGGTTACTCATTTTGATATGAAATTATAACAAATGAATGTGAAAACTGTTGGGGTCAGAACGACCCGGATCCACCCGATCCAATCAAAGCAACGGAAAACCCGAACCCCCCCGTCATCGTTAGCCACCATGTAGTAGGAACAATGAAACATAAGAGATACACAACGATTTTTAACGTGGAAACCCCTTCACAAACCGAAAGAAAAAAATCACGGGACACATAATCCACCAATAAGTCCACTATTTAAAATGGTTACACAAACTCAGAGATAGAGTACAACAACCACCCTAGCTACACAAGCCCCAGAGACGAAAACGAAGAACAGAGCCCGAGAATACAAAATCCTCACACTTTGAGTTTCACTCACTGCTCTCTCTTTCGTCCACTTTTTTCTCTCCTCACTATGGTGCACTCTACTCTTTCATTTTAAAAGTGTTGGTGAAACGGTGGACGCCATTTCACCCCCGCACACAGCGGCCGGCGCACTGCGCCCCTGGCGGTGTCTTCATCGCCAGGCCGGTGCAACCCGCACCCAGGGTGTCTGGACACACACCCATATGCATGATGCCCCGCTCTGTCCGAGCACTCGGGACTCACCCTCCCGGTGAGTTCTCACACATTCGCCACTCCTCCTGGTGCTTCACAACTGGATTTCACCGCATGCCCAAAGACATATATAAGCCCACTGAGCCCTTCAATAATAAGCGGGTGGCGTGTGGACAATCTTCTCGCCACCGCCGCACTCGCCCACCTACTCGTATGTCGTCTATTCCCAAGAACGGGCGCATGCTCTCGACAAATCTGCACTTGGCGCCGCCGTACGGCGCATGCAGCGACATACCGTGAATCGTCTGCCACAAACGGCGCATGCATCGGCTGTGTCACGACACATCGTCCTCCAAAGTGCCATCGTGCGCTACGTGCAACAACGCCCCTGGGCTCGCACTCAAGTCCTTCTCGCGCCCATGGCTGGTAAGAGTCATCCGGGTGTTCTTTGGTCTCAGCGGTGGGATGACCTCTGACTCTTCCAAGTCCTCGAGCCCTCATCGTGCACACCCCATGTCCCCTGACGATCGTGCACTCAACCATGTCCGGGGATTCCATACCGGTGTCACCAACTGTAAATTCCGGCTTCCTTCCCTTTGTGCGCTACGCCCACGCACCCATGTCGGGCCAAGACTCGGCCGTCCGGCGCCTTGGCCGTCCGGCCCTGATGTCTCGCGCCCTAGTCACAAGACGCCCGACCTGGCGGTACGATGACAAACCAGTTTGTTGGGTTACCCACAAGGGAGTGACCAACCCCAACAAAAATAATATTTTTAAATGGTGATCTAGAGGAAGAGGTTTACATGAAACAATCAGAAGGATTCTTCTCTAGTGATGGTGAGCAATTGGTATATAAACTCAAGAAGTCCATATATGGATTGAAATAAGCCTCCCGTCAATGGTATTTAAAATTTGATGAAATTATCTCTTTATTTGGTTTTGAAGAGAATATTTTGGATCAATGTATATACCAGAAGGCCAGTGAAAGTAAGATTTGTTTCCTTATTTTGTATGTGGACGATATTTTACTTACATCCAATGATAAAAGGGTTGCTATATAATGTGAAATAATTTTTCTCTGATAAATATAAAATGAAAGATATGGGTGATACATCTTATGTCATTGGCATCAAGATACATCGAGACAAACGATGTGTGCGGGTTTGTCTCAAGAGACTCTATATCAATAAAGTTTTTTTGCGCAGATTCGGATAAAAGATTGTTTTTAAGTGTAACACCCATTGTGAAGGGTGATAGGCTCAATTTGAGCCAAAGTCTGAAAAATAATTTAGAACGGGAACAAATGAAAAACATTCTGTTTGTTTTCGTTGTTGAAAGTTTGATATATGCTTAGGTATATACACGACCTGACATAACATTTGCAGTAGGAATGTTGAAAAGATTTCAGAGTAATTCAGGTATGGAATACTGAAAAACTGCTAAGAAAGTGATAAGGTATCTTCAAGGTACCAAACACTACATGCTTACATATAAACGGACCGACGATTTGGAAGTATTGGGGTACTCTGATTCAAACTTCACTGGATGTGTTAATTCATGTAAATCAACATCCGGTTACATATTTTTATTTGTCGGTGGAGCTGTATCCTAGCGGAGTGCAAAGCAAAACTTGATTGCTACTTCCACTATGGAAGTCGAGTTCGTTGCTTGTTTCGAGGCTACAAAGTATGATGTATGGATGAGGAATTTTATGTCTAGACTTAGAGTGGTTGATTCCATCTCAAGGCCATTAAAGATATATTACGATAATTCAGCTGCTATTTTTCTAACTAAAAATAATAAAAGTAACAGTCAAAGTAAACGCATTGACATTCAGTTTTTAGCCACAAATGAGCGCATTAAAGGAAAGAAAATTGCTATTGAGTATATTAGCAATGAATTGATGATCGCTGATCCTTTGACAAAAGGTACGATACCATTGAGGTTCAAGGATCTTGTAACAAAAATGGGACTAAGTTCTATTTTTTAATTTTTATTGTATGGATAATGATATTTAATAAAGTTCCTATTTATCTGTTGTGATGTTTCTTAAAATTGTGTACACATTGATTGATTTGAGAATGTCATTAATTGTTGGACAAATAATAAACATAAGGTTTATTCATAAAGTAATGTTACCGGATACGATCATAACTTGAGAAATGTAATATATTGTAATATATGAAAGATATTACTCATTATTAGAGGACTTATCGCCATGATTCGTATATTTATTTCTTAAGTTTGAGAATTGATGGGTTTGGTTATCACATTAAATAAAATATGGACCAAGTGAGAGAATGTAGACTTCAGCAGTCAAGCTGTCGAGCCGGCTTCTTCAAGCCGATTTTGAGCTGTGTTTCAGCCAATTGGTTTCTTCCCTCCGTTTCAACTTCTCGAAGCCTGATCTCCTTTTTACGTTTCATTCCATTGATTACTGAAGTATTAGTGGTCCATTTAAGTAATAATAACTCTCCCATTAACGTGCTCATCAATCTCGGCCGGTTGATCAAGGTAACACTCGATTGAGACATTTGATGGATTTTCCTTATAAATTAAGCATTCTGGTTTTGTCCTTGGCACCCCACTCATACAATACACCATCTAGAAGAGTAAGGCGTGTCTAGAAGCGCAAAGTCGGTCCATTTCGCAAAGTCGAAAAACAGAGCAAACAAGTTATGGGAGGTATAAAACTCAATCATTTATTCCGCTTTCGTAGTTGTTTAAGCTACATTATATGCTTACATTCAAAGCCCCCAACAATGGCGGACGGCTCCTCTCTATGGCATTCGAGCCAAACAGAGCATGGAGATCTCCCTTCCACGGTGCCTACCTCCTCCACCCATGTCTCCGGCGAGACAAAGCGTGGGGCTCTAAACATCAATCCCCAGAGCTCCTTGCTGAATAGAGCCTCAGGCTCCCTCCAAAGCACAGTACGAAGCTCCCCAGAAATCACATTAAACCAACAGGGAGTTCCCAACTGCCCATCGATGGTGTCCATGACCTCCCAAAGCCCTCGACCAAACCTAGCGCCGTAGAGATTTCAGAGAGTGTTGCCCAGCCGCATCATTGACGAAGCTAGCCGCATTCATATCCCTTGAGCAGAAAAGGAATGGAATTCCCTAAAAAGCAGCCTAACGTCAGGGCTTTGGCAAAACGCAGTACAGGGCTTCCCAAGAGGAAGCCGTCCAACATCTTCTACGGTCAGGCCATTCCCTTCAACTCGTCGGGTCCCCATGGGCTCTTCCATGTCTAGCGGCCCACCATTACAATCCAAACGGGTGATGCCCAACAGGCTCCGCGCTCATCCCAGTATATTTCGACAGACCTCCAAATACCATCGAGGCCCACGAGCATGTCGCCTTGCCCCCAAGGGAGCACACCTCCAAGCCGCCTCAATGGGCGCACATTCAAGCCGTCCTTCGTCGAGCGTATCTCCCACTGCCTTACGCGGGAGTACCTCCAAGCCATCCTCCACGGGTGCACCACCAAGCCACCCTCCACCAGGCGTATTAATGGAACTCAAGCCTCCAAATATGTCCCTCTCACACTCCCCTCGTCGTTGTATCTTTACACTCCCACCACGTTTACCTTTAAACGTACATTCCTTCGTTTATTGTGAAAATTTCTAATTTGAGCGTCGGAGTGTTAACGGGGAATAACTTTCCATTCTTTGTGGTTTGTGTTGTGCAGGTTTCATATTCACAATGACGAAAATCGGACCCGCTCGAGATTTGATCCAAACCAGGAATCTGAAAGCTCCCTAATCCGCACGATAACTCGGGACTTAGAACACAACATAATTATTATTAAAAATTAATTAAATTTAATTATTTTAAATAATTAATTTATAACCGTCTATTTTTGTATAGATAAAAATTTTAAAATTACTAATTTTAATTATTTTTAATTTTAAAAAAAAAATATTATTTAAAATTATTTATTTTTAAACAGACAGTTGAGATTTATAAGATATCCATCTATATAAAAAATTAATAAAATATTTATTTTATTTTATACCCAATAAAAAATCTATACCCAATAAAAAAAGGGTAAAGTTTCTGCAATCTTCATTAATAAAAGTTAATTAAATCTTCAGAGATTCATGTCATTATTGAGAAAGAATTGCCTTAATTATTTATTTTAGCGCCCCCGTTTGTATATAAAGTTAGGCCACATTACAAACCTTAGGCACAAAATACTCACTTTAACATGCAGATTGATATTCAACATGGCCAAGATTTCTAGACCGCCGGGCTTTTTCATCATCGTTGTTCTCATTTTAAGTACGTATCTCATAAATTATCATCGTAAAATTATCACATAATTAACGGTTAAATCTATATAGATTGATATAATTAGTACTGAATTTATAATTATAAGTTTAATTTTTACTGTTATGTGTTTATTTTCTGTAATTTCAAACCAAAATTTAGCGACTAAACTCAATTTTTAAATGTTTTGACAGTGACATCGAAGGCAATGAATACAGTTGAAGCCAAGTCGTGCGAGGAAGACTACCCATGGGTTAAAATATGGTGTAGAGGAGAAGAAGTGGATGAGCCGTGCTGGACCGAGTGTCGCCAAAGGCACGGCCCTAACGTCTGAGCCTGGTGCAAGTTCGATCGAATCGGGTTTAACGTTCCTTGGTGTGCTTGTAACCGGCATTGTTGACTTTAATCCAAATTTTTTATATAAAGTTACCTAATTACAGTGAATTAGTAGAATAATTAATTTTATAATTATAACTTCTGTTTGGTATTGGTATTCTAATCTAGAACTTCAGTTTAATTATTATTTTTTTAGAGTTTTGTTTTTGGTAAAAAGTTACATAAAATACTAGTTTAGAATAGATGCAATATTTTGCTATACGAAAAATCTGGAAAAAAAAATTATATAAGATACTTTTATATTAATATCTATAGTATCAACAAATTATTAAAAGATATATTATTATCCTAGGTCTTAAATCAAATTAATTTAATATATTTTCAATTAGTTGGTACTATAAATAATATGACCTTCCTAAGATGTTATGTTATTTTCCTTTTTTAACCCATAACAATATTATATTTCTATAGCATAATTGGATATTTTTGTCAATAATTATGTTAATTTATTTCTTAAAATAGAAGACTCTCCATATGATATATTATTATGATTATTTCAATAAAAAACTCTTATATATTTATCTAATAAATAGAATTAAAAATTAAATAAATTAATGGTGAATATTCAATTAAGTAATTTATATGACTATTTAATATTTATCATTCATCCATCTAATTTTTAATCATAATTATTAAATATATATGAAAGCGTCCCATTAAAGAGACTTGTTACCTCTGCATCAACTATTTATTTTTAAATAAATAATTATAGTATAATTATTTTAAAATAATTAATTTTAATTATTTTTTTAACTTTTTAAATAGAGTTAAATCATAATTATTTATTTTAAAATTATACTTATATAAAATATACTAAATTATAAAATAATGTAAAGATATAATATGTAGAATAAAAGATTATCTAAAAATATTTTAATATGATAATTTTTATATAAAAATTGATAATTACATAAAATATAATTTATTGAGATTATTATTTTTCAAATCTAATGCTTATCAAAAATAAAAATTTATATTAACAAAATTAAAATCAAAGCGGCATGCTCAGGGACATTATTTTTATTTGTAACTATGTATGGCTTAAAAAATTATTGGGCCTAAAATTTTAACCTTATACTTCTATAATATTCTTATATTTTGATAAAACTCTATAAAATTTAGGCCAATCAGATCAGATTACATAAGTTATTTATCTTTTATTATGCCTATGAAAATATCATTTATAATGCTTTTTCATTTATTTTATCTAAAAGTTCTAAATTCACACCTTAGGATAGGAGATTTATTAACCCACTTTTTGACATTAATTTTAAATTCCCATTCTAAGAAAATTATAATTATTTTTAATTTTTTTGGAATTTAAACAATGAAATAGTTATTTATCAATGAATGATAATTATTAAAAAAATAAATAATAAATATCAACAATGACATTATTATTATTATTATTTAGACATTAGAATGTTATATTTTTAATTGATCACAAATGACTATTGTCTATACTATTCTAACCATCTATATATATTAACAATCTTATAAAATTTGACTACCATTAGGGAGTGGGAATCCTATTTCGTGAAATAGAATTTATTATTATTATTATTATTTTATATTTTATATTTTTAATAAATTATATTAAAAAATATTTAAACGAAAAAAAGGAATAAAAAAAGCGACTCAAAATTCTTTGCAAAGTAGGATCCCCATCTGCTAATAACTAAACTGGCTGCCAATAGTTCCAACATTGTTGATCATTTTTATCTCCTGTCACCATTATTAAACACCTGATAGATACTTGAAAATACAAAATTTTACTATATTTTATTACAATAATCAAAATATTAAGGTAAGATATCGTTACGTGATCATTCACTCTAGACCTAGTCGTTTTTTCTAAAAGGTTCACAGTAGCAAAAACATAATGAGAAAACTAAATATACGCATTGGTAAAAATGAGGGTTTAAGAGAAATGAAAGCGGGGTTATTGCGATGTGTGAAGTATCAAAATTATATGACACTGTGTGATAGTTATTGAATTTAATCTAATGGTTGTTATTTTTTATTGAGGTAAGATATTGTTATGTGATCATTCACTTTAGCCCCTAACATTTTTTCTAAAAAGTCTGCAGCCGACTCACAGTAGTAAAAATATAATGAGAAAATTAAATATATACATCAGTGAAAATGAGGGTTTAAGAAAAATAAAAGCGGGGTTTTTACGACGTGTAAAGTATCGCAAATTGCATGACACTGTATGATAGTTATTAAATTTAATCTAATAGTTGTTATTTTTTATTGAGGTAAGATATTATTATGTGATCATTCACTTTATCCCTTAGCGTTTTTACTAAAAAGTTCACAACCCGCTCATAGTGGCAAAAACATAATGAGAAAACTAAACATACGTGTCGGTGAAAATGAGGGTTTAAGAGAAATAAAAGCGGGGTTATTGCGATGTGTAAAATATCGCAAATTGTATGACACTGTGTGATAGTTATTGAATTTAATCTAATGGTTATTATTTTTTATTAAGATAAGATATTATTATGTGATCATTCACTCTACCCTGACGTTTTTTCTAAGAAGTCCACAGTCGGCTCACAGTAGCAGAAATATAATGAAAAAACCAAATATATGCGTCGGCTAAAGTGAGGGTTTAAGAAAAATGAGAGCAGGATTATTACAACGTGTGAAGTATTATAAATTGTATTACGCTGTGTAATAGTTGTTAGATTTAATTTAACTATTGTTATTTTTTTATTAGTCGCTTGTGGACAATCATCTATTATTTTTAATAAAATAATATTTTTTTACTTATTAAAAAAATAATCATCGGATTCAATAGCTGTTTTAATGCGTCGCATGGCCCCTCATAATGAAGGAAAATGGTCAAAATCCCAAAGCGTAGATAGGGTTTTTCCCATAACCAGGTTATAAAATATAGAGAGAGAGAGAGAGAGAGAGATTACTCTTCTCCTGAGAATTATATGCTCGGCCATAATCCATGAAGCGCTCAAACTCGAAGAAACGGTTCCAGTAATCACTCTCCGATTCCCTACTTTCAAGACGTTTACACCAATCAAACTTCTCTTCATTGTCCAAAAGCACACAGCAGAAGCGGCAAAATTAAAAACAAAAAACGAAAGAGATAAAAAAAGAAAGGACAGTGATAACAGTGAGATGGGTGGGAAGAACGGGGCTGTGGAAGAGGAGAAGCAGAAGGGCAAGACAATAACAGTCGATCTCAGTGATTACACAATAATCAAAGAGGGAGAAGCGGAGATTCTTATGCATGCTAAAAACGAAGTCTTCTACAACAAAACCCAGGTCTCTTATTCTCTTAGTCTTCTCTTAACTTAATTTGGGTCGAGTTCTTGGACTACGTTTGGATGAATGTCCTGAAGTGTTGGATTGAATTTTGCCGTCATTGATCAATGTACAGTAATAATAGAAAAGGGATTTGATTAGCGTTTCTGTATTGGATTGAGGATGAATTTTTGATGGATTACTGGTGTGGGTGTGATTGGTCAATTAAACAGATGTTTGGGTCCAAAATTTATGCTTTTTCATTCGCCTTTTCGAGGGGAAAAATTTAAATTGGATGCTCGTATGTTGTAATCTGAGTATCTCATCTAGGATGTAAAAAAGAGGCGCCAGTTGATGTGGAGAAGAAGACCCAGTTGATCGTCTTTGTTTTTTTATTTATTTGAAAGTCGACAGGAATCTTGTGTTAGATTTATCCTCGTTTATTTAGGTGCTCAATATTTCTACCATGTATTGCATTATGTGGGTTAGAATAATTCGAGTCCAATGTGTGTCTTGTAATGCAATATCTACTTAAACTATTGACAAATTGTACATTGTATAACTGTATTAGAACAGCTACTCTGATTTTATGTTTGTGAGATTTAGTTAGTAATGATTGCACACATGCTGTCAAGTGCAAACCTCATTCTTTATTTGAGCTCTGTGAACTCAATGACTATGTTAAGAAAAAGTGGACAAATGTACATACTAAGAGAATGGTAGGTGCAACTCAAATCCATGTCAAAGATCCCACTAAAGTATTCCACTGGCTGTCCGCTAACTAACTGCAGTAGACCTTTTTCCGTGCTTGGGACCAGCAACTTTAGGGACAATTTCCCCAATATAGGTAGTTCTATTTTCAAAGTTATTTATTTGTTAAGGCATCTGATGAATAATTTAGGAAAATATATAAGAATCTTCATATAGAATTTATTGATTTAGAAGAATTATACTATATACTCCTAAGAGAAGTATCATGAAGACCTTTGGAAGAAAAAAAGAGTTTCTATTGCGTACATCCAAGTTATAAGTGACATACAATCCGGCACTAACTTGTGTAAGCTGTAAGGACCTATTAGGGGAGATTGATGTTTTTCCTGTCATGATTGGTGTACATTAGAGACTGAGTTTATGCCCATATCAATTTGCATTGGCATTAATTGATTGACTAAACACATTCAAGATGTACTTACTTGCATACTTTTTAGAATTAATAGTCAGACTTGTAGAAGCTTCCAAGGAATAGTTACTCTAATAGTAAGCAGAAAGTAAAAAAAAAAATAGAATAGTATAGTGAGTTAGTGTTAAGTTGAAGTTTGGAGGGAGACTTTGGAAGCTAAAGGTTTTAAATGTAGTAGAAATAGATTGAATATATGGAGTCTAAATTTAATTATGACAACTAACAGATGGTAGGGAGGTGTGAATAGCGAGTGAACGCTTACAATGGAAATTATTTCAAATATTTTGGATTGGTAGTCAGAACGATGGAGCAATCAGTCATAATATAATTCACTAGATTAAAGTAGGTTGGTTGAAGTGGAGAAGCACTTTTGGCGTCCGTTGTGAAACGAGAAAATTACTCAAACTAAAATAACATAAAGTTGCTATTAGGCTGATCATGTTGTATGGAGTGAAGTGTTGGTCTGTCAAACAGCAATAATTGAAAAAAAAAAACAATTGTGGAGATAACGATGTTGAGATGGATGTGTGATCATATTAGAATATATAGGATTTTACAATTTTGTTATATAATAGAAGGTCAGAGTGATACCCATAAAGAAAAAATAAGGGAGATGCAATTGAGGTTATCTTCTACTACAAAGTAAAAACTATCTTATGCGTCAACTCGGAGTTGCGAGAGCTTGGAAGAGGCTCATTGTAGGAGAGACTAGTATCAAATAAGAGGTTAAAGAAAACATCGGACACTGTCTTTCATATTTGGACTTAGTAGAGGACACAACCTACAACAAAATTTGATGGTGACCAATAATCCATATGTACCTACCCCACTTAATGGGAAATGTTTACTTTGGGTGGGAAAGGCTTAGATTGGTTTAGTTTGATTTTGTTTTGGTTTATGCGACTCAGCAGGTGGGTTTACATTGATTCATGACCATTAATACTTACCAAAAAAAAAAAAAAAAAAAGATTCAAGACCATTAATTGCATTGGTTTTAAATTATGTCTACATGGACAGTTTCTAAGATTTTGTTTTGTTTGGCTTCAAAATTTTGTACGTCTTAGTCCAGGCATGCATCTTTGATAATAGCTGATTTTTCACTTTTGACTATAACACTTGTTGTAGTTTTCCCTTTTATTTGCTGCTTTTGTTTTGTGCTAGCTTGATTGGATGATCCTAAACTTTAAACTACATCTCTCTACAATAATTAGGTGAATAATCGTGACATTTCTATTGCTGTCTTGAGGACATTCATCTCCAAACGTAAACAAGAGCATGAAGCAGTGTTGTTGAGAGCAACAAAAACAGAACAGAAGGTTACATTGGAGCATTCTTCTGTACAAGCAATTCACAGGAAACCTTCAGAGTCTGCTATGGACCACAACACATCTAATGGAAACTCTGAAAATGTTAAGGGCATGCCCGAGGATGGGCTGTCTAACATTTCAGAAGAACCAGTGAAAGCCACAGAAGTTAAATTCAAGCGGGAACTCAAGGAGCCAAGAGTTCTCGAGGTTCTTAATCTTAGTTATTTCTTACATATTTTAAAGTTTCATGCCATATATATTTAGCATCCATGTTGTTTTTTCGTTATAAGATACATGTAGTTCATATGATGCTATTTGCATATCCACAGGCGTTGTCAGCCTCTGGTTTAAGAGCTCTACGATATGCGCTAGAAGTCGACGGAATTGGGAAAGTTGTGGCCCTTGACAATGATAAAGGTAATTTTGTTCTAGGTTTTTCATCATTGCATTTAATGAAGCAAACCTCAGTTTTGCAAATCTTGTCCTACAGAATTGTATGATTATTATTGGTTACGCTTGTATCATCCTTTAGTTCTGTATTATCTCAATTCCCATGTGTGTACTGCTGTTATCCCTTAAGCCACATGCATGTGTTGACGCACACATTGTGCATTTTTTCTTTTATAGAAAAGGATTGAGATTAGTTCTTTACTACTGTGAAATCCGTTTAGGTTTTTGTTGTGATATGTTTTTATACTGTTCGATTTTTCCATTGCTGTCCTAAACCTTATCGTGGTAAATTTTCTTACAATGCCATGAATATGATCACCCTATAGAAACTGGAGCTATCAGAGCATTCATTGTGATATAAGTTAATAATCATAATTCTTTTAAAAAATGACACGAAAAAAGGAAAGGTTAGCTGCTCATCCAAGAAAATGAAATCTAAGTTGATTAATATATCTGCTTTTGGATTAACAAAGTCCCATTTTGGTAACTTGACCTAGTATCAAATAATGCTTGTTGCCAATCTCAAGTTCACATATCATATAAGACTTCTTATGTTTCTAAGCAAATGAGGGAATTCTGTGGTTCTGTATTCCTTCTCAGTCAATTTCATCAATGTATAGATGGGGAAATTAATTTTTTAGAAATCAAAAAGTCATCTTAATTATTAATTGGAGCAACTAATAGACATTAATCTAAACATGTATGATCAAGGGATTTTTGATGCAGCCACATACTTGATAGAAATATAATTACTATAGTGATCATTAAGTTATTTAAACAATTATGATAAAAATGTAAGCTTACAATGACATTCAAATGAAAATCAATAGTTGCATAATATCTTATTTCCCCAAACAACAAATATACCAAGGACAATCTGCACATTTTATGGAATATTTTTTTTCTCAACATTGCGCGAGAACTCTCAAATGGTTCCAGAAATACTGATAGTTTAATAAATCATCTAGCATTTGGGTTTTCTGCTAGATTAGTGATTAAGTAATCAATAAGTTTTTAGTCCTTATAGCTAATTGTGATTGTTTACTTCATTGCAGTGTCAGTTGAAGCATGCAGAAGAAACATAAAATTTAATGGCTCTGTGGCTTGTGCAAAGGTGGAATGTCACCTTGCTGATGCTCGTGTTCATATGCTCACTCACCCAAAAGAATTTGATGTGGTATGTTCTCTAAATTATAATCTTGACCATCCTGGTGTTCTTCTTCCTATATAAAGTGCATTGAGTTCATTTTTGCGTGTCGTTACTTCTTTAACTTGGAAGAAAAGGCTGAAGGATGGATGAAAAGGGGAACTATTATTGTTTACATGAGCTTCAAATATATTGTGATATCTTATGTTGTTTCCTTTTCTTTTTTTTTTTTTTGGTCTGGAAGTTGTTCCTACATGTGCTAAACCTATGGAATGAAATATTTGCTGATATCGATTTTGGGTCCCTTGATATTGCCAAAAAATCTCTATATTTCACTGTATTGGTAACCAATAATTTTTCAGCTTTTGATCGCAAAAAAATATTTTGCATCAAATATGATTGATACCGATACTGTTGTGATCGATACTGATATCGATATTTTTCTCTATGGTCAAACCTCTAAATAATATGTTCTATAACAATAACTTGCATTTCAGGTTGATCTTGATCCTTATGGATCACCGTCTGTTTTCTTAGACTCGGCTGTTCAATCTGTTGTTGATGGAGGCATGCTAATGTGCACAGCGACCGATATGGCTGTACTTTGTGGGGGTAATGGGGAGGTTTGCTACTCCAAGTGAGGATACTCTATTATGTACATTTTTATGTATATGGTCTCCATGGGCAGCTTGTCTGTTAAATGGTTTCTATTAATTGACTGTTACAACAGATATGGTTCGTACCCGTTGAGAGCGAAATACTGCCAAGAAATGGCTTTGAGGATTCTCCTTGCCAGCATTGAGGTATTTTTATTTTAAACTTTTTATTTTTTTGCCAAGCATCAAGGATTCAAGGTACATTTATGATCATAAATGAAGGGAGGAAATAATAGTTTCCTAATTTTGAATGCTTTTTGTGTTAAATTAAATGGACTATTTTAATTCATTGATTATGGTTTACCAAAATTAATTGAGAATCTTGCACATCTTTCGTGTTTTATCTTCTTTATTTCTGTTGTAAGATGCATATATGAAGTACATATCATATTCTTGTATTTTTGGGAAATCAATTTGTGATGGCTTTTGACATACTTTTGAGAAGTAGAAAAAAATGTGCTCTCACATCTGTTGAGAAAAGAAAACCTGTGTTTCAAGGGAAGGAAAGACAGTGTCCCTCCTTCTTTAATTGAAAACCAGAATTAAATTTAGCTACAAATAACAGGGAGTTTGATGGGAAAGGTTATGATATCATGAACGTAGTACTGACATGTATTGTCTGAAATTTCTTTTTAATTAGAGCTGGATCGACCTTTTGATTGAGGCTTACTTTTTTTGGGCATTGAACTTCAATCGGCTGGGGCTGGATAGATATTGGATGTATTAGATACAAAATCTTTTTTTATGTATTGAATTCTTGGAGAAAATATTGGTTAATATATTTGATATATCAGTCGATAAGGAGATATTTTGTGATTTTGTTTTAATATTGGAAAATATTTGTATAAGGAGGCCTAAGTGAGTAGTTTTCTAGGGAAGTTCGATCCTCAAGCAAATTAACAGTTAATCAGAAGGTCAATCCAGCTTCAATTAGAGATGGTATTTTAGACAATCCACTGTTGTTGCTTTGATGATATCCAAGGGTTTGGGTACATTCGAAAGGCTCCTCTAAGTTTGTATTTCTAGACTACCACGATATCAATATGGGCGAGTGATTGATATTGTTATTTTAATTAATGGATGCAATTGATCGAAATAAGGATCTTTCCTTTTTACCTTTTTCTTTTCATGTGTTCTTTTTGCGAGTAATGATGGCTGCTCGATAAATTTTGTGCAATATGACTCAATGGGTAATCTCCTACAGCTTTTGAAACGTTCACATTTTACGATTCACATCTATGTTTGTTGAAAGACAGCTATGAAGACCTTTGTTTTGTCAGTATATTGTACCTTCCTTTACTAGAAAATGGACTTCTATGTTAGAAAGATGATGCATGAATATTGTGTGGTAACTTGCACCAAAGATTAAATCAATGATTTTGTAATCATGGATAAAAATATACTTTATCTGAAGGCAGGCCCAATGGCTATCATAAAATAGTATTGTATTAAATATGAACAAAAAAAAGTTTCTAAAATTTTGTTTGAAGATTTTGTGTTGATATATTATATGCAGTTGTTTTTATATCAGAGATCACCAATATGACATTATATTGAATGTTCCCCAATTTAGGGAATTTCATTAAATTCTAGATATGTAGATGATAATTTAACATTTCCCTTTACCTCTTGGATTATATAAAATTTTCTGATATTATTGCAAATTTCTGTAAATGCTGGATTTACATTTCTCTTGCTGGTAGAAGTTTGGAGTATCTAATGATATCTTGGAGTCCATAATAATTTCTTAATCAAGTATGAATCCATGGATGAAAAATATCAAGGGATTTTAGGAGGCTTAATTCTTGGAAAAAATCTTGACATGTCACTGATGCATCAGCTATTTATTTTATTTTGCCTTGGTCATGGAAGTTTAAATCTACATTTTTAAAATATGTTTAAAATTTTAAATCTTCTAAGAATTCTAAATCAATATGTTTTGTGGAGGTATAAAACTTTTATTGATCAAAAGTTTTGTGCCAGAGGTGCATCTAACTAACCTATCCCCGCATCAATCATAGTATCTAACTTACCTATCCCTTCATCAATCATAGTGTTCTACTGACTTGCACTGATTTAAAGAGGTATTAAGATTATTTTTGATATAATTGTGCGTGTAACTCCACAAATAGATAAATAGATGATTAAAAATTGCCAAATTTTTTGATTATAACTTACTTTTAATATAATCACATCAAAAAAAATATTTTGTTTCATTTGTCCGATATCTGACATGTATTATAGTATAAGGCTGATATCATTATTTTCATCAATGGGTATGACTGTTTCTTGATCAATTTCATATATTAACTGATGTATGAAATAATTGGATGCAGTTCTGCTAGTGAAATGAAGAGCACTCCTCTTAAGCTGTCGTATGTTTACCAATGCGTTGGATGTGATTCTTTTCATCTTCAGCCAATTGGAAGGACTGTCCCCAAGGTAAGCCTCTCTCTAGGGATGGCAACGGTATGGGTCTGGACTGGTTTTAGGCAACCCCAGTCTCGATCTCAAATTGCTGATTTTTGCTCTGTCCTTACCCTGATCCCCAACGGGATAGGCATCCAAGTCCCGGTCCTCGTCCCCTGGTAATTGGGGATCCCTGCTCCCAATGCCTAAAATCTAGATTTCTTGGAAGAAGGGCAACAACCTTTCATTGCTAGCAACCTTCCATGCATGCAAGTAGTTCATTTTTCACACTCTACACAGTTTATTTAAGCACACATTGAACATGTCAAGTTTATTTAAGCATCTACCAAGGGTTAATCCGTGTTCCATCCAATCTTACAAAATATAACAGTTTAATGTAATTCTATTACAAATCAGCATCACAGCATTGATCTTCCCAGAAAAAGAACAAGTCAAAACACAACAAATCAACTATATGAAATTTTGTTATCGTCCGTCGACCCACCTCAAAATGAAAAACAATAGTTGGTCCAGCCACGAATATTATAAGTCATGCCTTCCTTGTATGAAATTTGCATTTACATAAAATAATAAGTTAACGATTCAATAAATCATGATATAATATTGGCATACATCACATAAATAAATATCATCGAGCTTATTAGAATGACCTCAATATTGGATAATGTAGGCTATATTAAGGTATCCCAGTGCTTATGTTATCATGATACAATAGTGTCTTCATATATCTTCCTTTACTTTATTAATAAAACGCAAAAGGAAGTATCTTACTATATCAGACCATAATACAGAATATCCAGGATTTATATATTGGTAATTTCATGTTATTTTCTCATATAGTTCTCTACCACATCCTACCGAATCGGCAATATTAATGACTCATGAAGGACCATAAGAAAATAGAATTACAAGGGCTATATAAGAAGGTTGCTAAACATCAACATGATCACATACTAGCTGAACAATGATCAACATCAAATGGATCATGTAGAATATAATTGGGTAAAATATATCAATAGATAATCAAATGAACATATCTGGTAATCAATAAATATCTCTTCATAGCTTGAGGTGTCGTTTAATTTTCTCACCATACCAAGTCTGAATCCACTTTATCACATACAACTTCCAAACTCATCCCAAATGAAATTTCCTTAAAATATCAGTAACCCAAGTGACTCTAGTCACTCACTATGCTTAGAACATAACCATAATAGTCAACTAATATCCATAATTATCTCCCAATTAATTGATCACAATTCATCATTTTCCACCTCTACAATTATTATTATTTATTAAGTCCTCAAGCGAGTAAAGTTCCCCTCTGCCCTGCTAGGTTATCAGAAATCAACCCATAGAAAATTACTTCCTAACTACTTCAATTCACAGAAGTTAATGAAAATAGCTTTTTCCCAGTTCATTATCCAAACAATTTACTCCTATTTTTGAAGTCCCCATAGCATACTATTAATCTATCATACAATTGCCGTGAACCATCATCAAAGCACCACTGTGATGTGTCCTTTCTATTTAACATAGGATCTATCACTTGAAATCACCATCAAATTTTCATTTAGTCCTTGCTTTCAACATTTGGCCAAATTATCAAGACATCAACACACTGCCATTTTAGATACTAAAACATGCCTTGGATATGCACAGGACAGAGGTGCAGAACAGGGATAATTTCTGCACAGAATAGGAATGTAGAACAGGGACGATTTCTAAAATTATTTGAATTCGAGAGCTTACCTAGATTATAGGAATTTAGAGATCAATTATCAAAAGTTTACATCACAATAATTCCAACACAGGAATCGCGCAACAGTGGCAAATGAACAAGGTTTTATATGGCCAGAAAATCAAGAAAAACAAAGATTCTTTATCAAAGGCTTGGATGTTTGAGATAAAATATATAGAAAGGTTGGAATAGAAGAGGCATAAATTATGAAATTACTCAGTCGATTTTTTTTTTTTTGCTCCCAAGCTTTCTCCCTCTTCTATGTGAAATCAGCTGATGGAGGAAAATTAAGAGAGGTCGTGTTCTGGTGCTCTCTTCTTCATTTTCTTCTCCCTAAACTGGATCTGATTTTTTCCCCTTGCTGAGCAGTGACTGCATGCCCTTGAAATAGGCTTTTCCCAAACTCTACCTTATCAATCCATGTGTTAAAACATGTTAAGAGCCGAAGCCACCTCACTCATTTAATTGCCTGCTCATTCAAGTGATTCTCCAGAGCTGGCCATATCAGCTAAATTAAGGTATATTTTAATAGTAGTTAGGATATATTAGTTTAGGAGATAATTAGGCGTTTAATTAATAATTCTTTTGGACCCATAACATTCCAACAAACTTCTACAACATAATCCCTCAATTCTTACTTGAGATAATTACACCATAAGTATGACCCAAAATATATTTTAAATGTGATAATTAAATAATTTAACTTTATGCACCAAAAATTATTCTTCACATTCGATATAATTTATGTATCTCAATATCCGGCGTGTCACACATGGATTAACCTTCAGTGAATGCCTAAATAATCTTGACATGTTCAATGTGTTCTTAAATGAATTGTGTAGTGTGTGAAAAATGAACAACTTGCATGCATGGAAAGGTTGCTATCAATGGAAGTTGTTCTTCTTCTTCCAGGAAATCTAGATTTCAGATATTGGGGGCAGGGATCCCCGATTACTGCAGGAATGAGGATGGGGACTAAAATACCTACCCTGTCAGGGATAAGGCAAGGATGGGGCAAAAATTTGCAATTTGGGGTTAAGGTCTGGGCTTCTTAAAGCCAATCCCGGCTCATACCGTTGTCATGCCTATATTAGTTGGTGCCGTCATTAAATTGTTGCTGATTCATGTCCTGTGTTTTTGTTTTAATCGAAACCCAGCATATTGCACCTTCATTGCTGTCCCCCCCCCCCCAAACAAGGAAATGATTAAATTAGATGTCTACTAGGGACAATGATATGAGAAGCATGAACATCAGCTTGGTCATGAACACTATACAGATAAGCCGACACGCTGGATTGCTGAAAATGAGAATATGATATGTTGGGACACGTTAATTAAAATTTGTAGTTTTACTTATAGATACGGTAATATTGTTGATTGTTAGTATTATTTTATGGCAATAATAATGCATGTTTTTGTTTCCCCACCCAATAAAAGTTTCTCAGGAGGAATCATAATACAAGTGAGCCAAAATAAAGTCATGTTATAACATACCTCGCTGAATGGTAAAAATTGATGACAATGAAGTTTAGATTTTTAATTGTTTCTAAATTATAAAATTGTATAATTGATAATAATTTTCCAACATATTCAAAGGATGTTAGCCAATTGTTGGTGTCTAACACGTGTAGAAAACTGATATGCTAGCCTGAGAGAAGTGTTGTGCTTTTTAAATGCAAAATTTCCAAACGTGTGCAAACATTTTCTTATTTTCCTCTAAGTTTTGATAACAAAAAAGGGTTGAGATCTTATAGACATAAGTTTGAAATATGGGTTAAAATATTGGTATTGGTACGGTTGCCACTATATTGGTATCGGACATATTTTCCAATTTATCTTAGTATTAGATATATCAAAAGAAAAATATTTTTAAGGATTATAAGTAGATAGAATCAATTGGCTGATACAGCCAAAATATCAGTATATCTGCTAATGTATTGCCGATATGATAATATGTCATGATATTATTATAGTATTAGAAAATATTGGCATTAGAGTGCCCGATATTGATACATGTTGACCGATATTTATATCTATACTTTGGTTCCTTCTATCATTATGACTGTTACTTTTTTGATGTGTTTTGATTTTTCTACTCAAATTCCTAGTAAGTGACAAAACTCTCATTTCTTTCAATTTCGTATATAGTTAAAATGGTAGCCTTGATGTCGTTCTCATTATGGAATGATTGTGTTGTGTTGGTTGAGGTATTAGAAGCCTTGTATAATCATTGACTTCTAACTCTTTTCGATTTTCATTCTCATTGTCTCTCTAGAATAACAGTGTCAGATACCTACCTGGCTTTGGGCCTGTTGTCCCTCAAGAGTGCAGTGATTGCAGGAAGAAATTCAATATGGGTGGGCCCATTTGGTCTGCTCCGATCCATGATCAAGAATGGGTGGCTTCCATTTTAACGGATGTCAAATCTATGAAGGATCGCTACCCCGCTTATGATCGTGTTGCTGCTGTGCTAACAACAATTTCGGAGGTTGGTTGTCTTTTTCATTTAATCTGTACCTACATGGATTTAAATATCGGTATTGGCATTGACATTAATTGCAGATTTATTAGTATCGGACACAAATAAGATCTTTCGAAATCAATTATATATATTTTATGAAATTCCCGTGAAACATTTTTTGTAACTACCATATTTAACCATATTTTATATATTTGAAGGGTTTTACTCAATTTTATACCATGAAGTCAACTATTTAGTGCAAATTTTATGCAAGAAATAAAGTTGAAGTTGAAATGGGGAGATTAAGATTTAGCTATGTTGAATTTGAAGAAATAAAAAAATAGTGTAATGTTCAAAATACTTAACAGACTAAAGAGAAAGAAGAGAAGGGGTTGTTCACAGGTTTAACTTTCGAAATAGAAAGGACAATGTTTAGAATCCTCCATTCCTGATAGAAGGGACCCACAGGAGACTAGTTCAGTGAATGCCCTGTTAGAAGGGATTATTGAATCAATAGTATCAAATGCAAGTTGTAAGGAAGAATTGGGCACAAAAGGAATTATTGAATCAAAAGTATCAAATGCAAGCTGTGAGGAAGAAAGAGCCCTTGGTCAAGCGATTACTTATGACTTTAAATTGAGGATCATTGGAATCTGAAGCTCTTTCAAGTCTTTGGGCACAAAGGAACTACACACTACACTATTTTTATATCTTTTGACTGAATTTGTTTTTGTACTTCTTGAGAACTTTGTGTGCAAAAATCTCTGGAAATTAGATCCCAAAAGCTGGTTCTCCGTACTATGAACTAGTTGATGAGATCCTAATTTATACATGTGGTAGAGTACATCACCAATAGAAAAAGTGATATTCTAAGTACATCATATAGAACTACCAGCTAGTATATTGCCGATGCAGCAATATATTGAGATATTTCACAATATCGAAAATATTGGTATTGGGGCATCTGATATCAATATTTTGCATATCACCCAACATTTCATGCAACTTTTACCTGTTCCCCTTGTCCTGTGACATTATTCTTCTTTGTTCCTCATTTTGTTTGAGGTTTTTTGCAGGAACTGCCCGATGTACCTCTGTTCTTGAGCTTGCACAATCTTTGTGCAACTTTAAAATGCACCTCCCCCTCAGCAGTAATTTTTCGATCTGCAGTGCTGAATGCGGGATATCGTATATCAGGAACACATGTCAATCCGTTAGGCTTGAAATCAGATGCTCCTATGAATGTCATCTGGGACATCATGCGTTGCTGGGTAAGAACAACTCCGTGTCTCATTTCCTCTTTAAAATCTCAACCTCATTACTGTCCCGAGATGTGTTTTTTTTTTCCTGTTTGTTTGCTATAAAATAACTTAGCGATTTTTTTTTTCTCAATTTTTGGTTGTTGGTGTGAATGGGAAAATATTTTAATGTTTGACATGTATAGAAAAATAAGTCGATGGAAAATAATTTCTTGATCAATGGAAAAATAAGCCTTAACTCTGAAAAATTATCACCTATATCTATTAATGAGAGTTTTTTTCCTAAAGATGATATGATTTCTGGCTGATGGCACTCCTAATCCCTCTGCCTGTTACCAGTAGACAACCACTGTTGTTGCTGGCCTGAGAATACCCAACCCCCATCAGCGACCCCTACCCCATGGCTAGTTGGAAATATCACCAAATCATTGACCAATCAACAGTGACCAATCATTGAAAACCACTGTTGTTGCTGGCCTGAGAATACCCAACCCCCATCGGCGACCCCTACCCCATGGCTAGTTGGAAATATCACCAAATCATTGACCAATCAACAATGACATAAAATATTTTGTTGACCATAAGATATTACTACCGACAGATTATATTGCCAAACATTATCACCCTCAATAACCTCCAATTTCACCATTGTTGATTAATTTCTGATTGGCTAATTTTTCTTGTACACGTCAAATGTTGAAAAATATTATAAGAAGCTATTTTTTTAAAAATACTTTATATGGAAAGTGTGAAAGATATATGTTTAAAAATACCCTTTAAGTAGATATTTTTCCGCCTGAATGTAAACTTCTGACATCCCGTCTGATTTAACACTTGTGCTAGTGTCTTAGAAGCACATCTTTGTAGAGTGCTGCTATAATCTTTCCGGAAAAGGTTCTCATATCCATCCAGCGGTTAGGATTAAAAGTTAGATAGATAAATTGTAGAAATTACATATATAAAAAATTTCCTACTAGGAGGATCATAGTAGGTCTCATCTTTGTAGGTGTGATTTAGTTCTTTTCATGGCTTTGCTTGATTCTACAACTATGTTGGAGATCTCTGATTTTAATAGAAAGTGTGAGACTTTGTATTTCTTCAATTTTCTGGAACTGAGATTGGAGTTTGCTTGTAAATTAGGTTAAAAATCACCCGGTGAAAGCTCAACTGTCCGATCAAGCAGGAAGTGTGATCCTTGCCAAGGAGCCAGAGCTTCCGGTATGCTTTAGCCTGCCCAATGTCTCTTTCTTACTGTTTTATTAGCAGAATAAAAGAAAGAATCCGGTGGTTGTTGGTTTCGAGTTCTATTTAAGGTCATCTCGTTTTGTTATCCTCCTTTATATTTTCAACAATGAGGATTCATCCGGATGACCTAAATGAACTAAATTATGACGATATGTTAAATGTATTGCTTTGAGAGTAATCGTAACTGTCAAAGCTGCCAGGATGAAAGTCCTTATTGCTAGGGCTGTTGGAGGACTCTAAAATAGGGACGACAATTCGGGTATGGGTCGAGGGAGTCAAACCAAACCTGACCTAATACTTTGAACCCGTAACCCAAGCCAAATCTAATACTTTAACCCAAAACCAAACCCAAATCATTATACTTTGGGAGCTCGATATTTTGGGTTATAATCGATACCAAACGGGAAATTTTCACCTTAAAGGAAAAGAAAACTAAAAGTTTGATAATATTGTGGTATAGTTTTTGGTCAATTAATTCTGTAATCTAATTTAATAATAAAGATTCAAATTAATAATTCATTGAACTTAATTTAGCTTATAAAATACTTTAATTAATACTTTTAAATATCAAATGGGAGCATAAATATTCTGAATCTTAATTCATAAGGCAACTGAAATCTCTATAGCTTTCCAAACATCAAGTAATTGATCACCTATGACTTTGAAAATAGATTTACATTATACAAAATAGAATAAATACCATGATCCCAGCACAAGTAGGTAATATTAATGACATTAAAATAATAATTATCTAAAAATTAATCATAATCCAATATTTCAAAATTGGGTCGGACATTTAATATCAATACCAAAACCAACATGATTAAATATAAATTCACAGTAAACATAGAATCTGGTCAAGTTAACCTTGTTTGGCTTCTAAAATATAATTACATGCTTATATCCAAAATATCTTTGTAAGGAAAAGTATCTGACTAATTGTCCAAAATATCACAAAATAAAGTTGTACAAAATATCCATTTGATACAACGTCCCAAAACATACAAACTATGGAACTCTAAATATACATAATTCCCGTATATAAAATCTCATACAATTATCAAAATTATAATGCAACTAAATCAAAATTCTTCTTTAGTTTTCTATTTATGTCCTGTAAATATCCACTTGCTACTAATTTGGAAAGATTAGAAAATAATTGCAAATTAAGAATTTAAATTTTAGCAAGTATATGTATATACGTATAATAAATATTATCCGTTTGTAAAACAGATGGAGGAATAGAAAAAGTATAAGTCACATGAGAATGCCGATATGTCAAACTTTCCATTAAATATATTTTAAATTATGATTTTATATAAACAGTTTTTTACAAATACACATATTCAAATTGTACTAATCGTGCAAAATCATCATAATACTAAATCGTATAATACTTCAATAAATCATGCAATTTGAAGAATCGTATTAAAACCTATAAAACTTAGAAGGTCAAAACATTTGAAAACATAAATTATGATATAGGTCAAATTATGAGAATTAAAGACCGATGATTCATATAAATACTAATAAAAAGGCCAACTTTGAAGAACGGGCTCCTTATATCCTCGGTAACTTTAGATTGATAGGTTATTATTCAAGATTATAGGCGGGCTATCTACATATTCCTCTTTATAGATAGGGTCAAACGCCATATTTTTTTTTAATTGATGGATGATAGATGTACTTTTCAAGCATGCTTAATATATTAGGATATGTTCTAATATATGCTGTCAACTCCTTATAATGATTTTAGTATAACAAATGGAGGACTTTATAATAAATATATAAAATCTCACCAAACGCTTGCTTAGATGTCATATATAATGTCAAATATACAAATATTTTGTCTTTTCTTCACAATATTTTCATATACAAATGAAATCCTTCAAAATATTTAAATGTTTGATATAAAAACAATAAAACCCTCAAATATTTGGTACGACCAAAGAAAACATCAAAATATTTGGTCAAGTACACATGCATACAGCAATATTCAAAAAATGGGTAAAGGGTAACACATATATGCAATAAAACAAGAATTGTAAGTAAAGTCAAATGATTTCAAAAATAGACTAAAAGATAAACTTAGATATACTTGTCTTTAATTTTAAATTTAACATATTTGATATGAAATAACTCCCGGACCTCTTTCCTTCCCCTCCTTTTTCTTCTTTCTCATTTCGCTTTCTCTCTTTTCTATCTTTTCTTCTTGTGCAAATGACAAAAAATCTAGTGAAGGGCTTTTATATACCCAATCAGCACACAAACGCTAGATAGGCTCGTGTCAGGTGCCATTACATACACAGGCATGCACAAGCATTGCATCAAAGCGCACTTTAGGAGCTAAAATTTTGCCTTAACTGTGAACGAGTGTCCCATGGCGTCCTCAGGCGCGATGCTTCTACCTTAAATGCCCCAAGCATGGAAATAGGTGCCTACTAAGCGCTAGACCCGATTTCCTCAATTTTGATTTTCCTCAAAATTTTCTTAATACAATTATTTACCACATTATCCTAATACATATTAATTATGACACTATTAACATGTAAAGAAAAGTTGGATGTTATAATAAAGATTAGATTTATATTTTGATTTAGTGTTGATATCATATTTCATATGATGTCCTTTTCGCACTCTTAAGAAATAAATATAAATAGATAGATAGATAGATATGATATTTGGGGTTTGGTTTGAATTGTGGCATAGGATACACAAATACATCACATACCTAATTATAAATTTCAGGTTTTACCCAAACCCTGTGAATTTTGCCTATTCAGGGTCAGGCTGTATATGGTTTGGATTTTTTGCTGTTTCTATAAAAAATGGGGGGATTTTAACAGCTTCCGTGGGGTTCATGCTCAACTAAACCCGATTTGACAGGCTAACTTCACCCGAGCCATAGCGTCCCTAAGCAAAGCACAGGCGAAGAAAGTGGCTCGATTCCTTCCGAACCCGGAAAGGCATTGGGGTCCTAAGCTCAGGGCAGGTCGCCAGATAACCAGCAAACACGTCTCTCTTTTGGGTCCTGAGGCCGTGAATGGAGCCATCAACCATGGAGAAGGTGAAGAGCTTGAAGCTAAGCGGCAAAAGACGGATGAAGCTTATGCCTCAGATTCAGGAGACTAATTAAATGTTGTTATTTAATTATGTAAACAGCGGATTGACGAAGTCTTATGCATTTTCTTTAATAATTTTGCCAAATTTTGCAATGTGCGTGTATTTGAGAAATGATATTAATATAATTATAAAGTTATTTTATTTTAAATTAGAGATTTTATATATTTTGCAATGTGTTTGTATTTTGTTAAAAGTATATATTTTATGAATTATAATATTTATTAAACTTAAATTTTGGGTTGATTAAATTGTCATATATCTTTATTGAATTTTTGATGCATAATTTCTTGCCATGTATTCTATTTTTCTTACAAAAAAAAAAATTAGAAAAAAAGAAGTTATTTATTTTTGGGCCCGCATGAGAGATTCGGGGTGGCCATAATACGCGGAGCGTTGCAGCCACCGATGCAAATGGGAGCTGTTTAATTATAAAATTTGACGGTTTCTTGTTTTATATATAAAAAAATTATTTTTAGTTATTTTTTTATTTTTATATTTTATTCTGTTTTTGATTAAAAAAATAAAAATTTTAATATTTTTTTAAAATTTATAATTATTTTTTTAAAAAAAGGAGTCGTCGAATTTCAATCCAACGGCTCTCGTTGACATCGCAAGGGCTGAGTGTTGCAACTCCGTTCCACGCATGAGGTCATCATGTTTTTTATTTAGTTAAAATTAATTATTATATTATAATTATTTATTTAAAAATAAATTATTTACATTTTAAAAAAATGGCTATCATCTCTTTAAGATATAAAACCTAATTTTTATACAATAAATAAGAAGAAAAATATAGAAAGTTGTAATAGGCCATATATATGAAAAGTAAGTTGTCAAAGAACTACAAATAAATAAAAAAATAATTTTTTTAAAAAATTTTAATAGACTATATATATATATATATATATATATAATTATAAATAAATTAAAATCTAGTAGTAATGTAATAAATATTTTGAAACCTTATTAAGTTTCCTAAAGGCAAAGGCAGGAATAAAGGCCTTCAAGCCTTAATATGCTGTCACCGCCTTAAACCTCCTATAAATTCTCACTCCGCCTTGATTTCTGAGACATTCTTCAAAAAGCCATCTCTCTGCTGATCAATATCTCTTTACTGGGTTCTTCAAATCTCTATGAATTGAGCTGGACAATTCACTGTCGTTCGATCGCCTCGCGTGCTGAGTGCCCTCAAATGGCTGAGCTCGCCCAACTCTTCGAAGCTGTCTCACAAGACAAACCATCTCCGAGCGATCTTTCTCTGAGACTTCGCTCCGAGCCGGTTAAGTTAGGGTTGATGCAGTTCTATTCGATCCTCAAGATCGGTGTTGAAGCGATCGGGGATGATGATAAGCTAGGGCTGCAGTCCTGGAACCAATCACAGATTCGTTCCGTGTGTTCAATTGCTGTTGCGCTTGCTTCCGCCACTCGATATCTAGCAGGTATTGTTTTCATCGATTTCCTTTTGTTTTGGATCTCTAGTGTACCAGAGCCCGAGCGCTTTTCTGAATCTTTTTCTTTTTCTTTTTTTTTTTACGATTTTGTGAGCAGTTGAGCAGATGGAACCAATAGTTGTTGCGACTTCGTACCTCTCAGTGGAGTTTGCTTTGTGTTGCTTGGAGAAATTCGATATTAACAGTGATGATTTGAGTGTTCAGGTGAGTGATATTCTGTAAAATTCAAAATGGAATCCGCTGGTTATCTTAGCTAATGCCTACAGGAGAGAGGTTTTATTTCCAGTTTAGTTGTATTCAGCTCATTACCATATATCAACAGGGTATAATTTCGTGGTGAAATGATGTTTAGCTTGCCTTGTATTATTGCGTGTTTGATCATTGGTAAAAATGGGCAGTGGCAGTATTGCTTTTATCTTCTTGTTTGTGGCTGTGTTAATTTCTTGTTATTTTTTGTTCTTAATATGAGTGCTGAATCGTATATGTGTATCTTATGAACGTATTAATATGTGAAGTATCAAAAAAGAAGCGCAAAAAAGATTTTGTTAGGAGTTACGATGACTTGGAGCAGTGCGGTAAGTTTATGATCACTAGTTCGATTCCTAGACTTTGTAGCATGTTCTTACCTGACCCATGGGTTGGTCTGTTTAGTTTGTCCCCTGAAAATTGCAGAAGGATGGCACAAGAGTTGCGCTGCTAGTCCACAAGAAATAGAGAATGAATGCATTCTTTTTACTATGTTCTGAATTATATTTTCAGTTGGGTTGGATTGGAAATTGGATTCATTTGGTCATATCAACCCCCATCAATTTTGAAATGTTTGTCTCTAAGGAAGAGAATTCTGATTTTCTACTGGAAGCTTTGTTGTCTCTTTTGAAAGGCCGACAAGGAGCTAGCAAGCTCAACATCTCGGTCCAGGAAGAGAGCGGCTTTATCATTTTCAAATAGGAATAGAGATTGGATTGGTTTTTAATCTATCTGTGGCTAGAAGAATGGATTGAATAGAAGGGGTGGCACTCTTATGTGTTGGCATTAGAGATGTTGGTAGTCTCAAATCCGTTTCTTGCGGAAGCGATCATATGGATTTAGAGTTCGCTCGTTGCTCCTAACCCTCGTGCTAGATGGCAGGGGATAGGACATTCTTCATCATAAAAAAAAAATATATTTAGTGAAGTGAAAATGGAGCATATGATGGACTGTATATTAAACTAGGTCCAAGGATGACAGATACATATGTAAACATTCTAAAGACCAGACAAAGAAATAAACAGTTGTTAAGTAATAGATGTACAAAGGGGGAAAAGAAATTTGCTGAATAAAAGGAGAATATGTAAAAAGAAAGATGGGCATTATTTTAATAAGCATATTTTATGAAAACCACATGGTTGCATAATTTGGAATTGTCTGGAGGAAAATCTTAAATTTTAGATATTTCCATAACATTAAAGTTTGATCAGTCAACTATTTTCTCAAGATGACGAAAGAAGAATATCTAAGGGCAGTTTTCATACCTGTAGAGGTTTGCACATGATATGGGCGGCATGGGGCCTAGTTTTGTCTGTCTGCTATCACATACCTTTGATTAAAGGATATCCTTCTGAAATTTTGAATTCTATTCGCTATCATCAAATGAATCCTAAAGTGACAACTAATAAGTAGGAAGAACAAGCTTGGGTGAGATTTTTATAACCTTACTGAGATATGAAAAAGATCATTCTACCAGTATAAGCATTATGGACTTAGGACCTGAGAAAACTTAAATGTGCGGATTATTCTGAATTCCTGAAGCACACTACCTCACTCTCAATAATTTGACATGCGCTAGAAGCCTAGAACACTATTTGGCTATTGAGCCAGAGGAGAGAGAAGAAGAGATCACTTTGGCATGAAAATTTTCTTACTGGAGACAGCAGAATTTGTCATTGACTAATCAGAACTTGCATGGAAAATATATTTCTTTCCATTCTCATATATTCAGGATAGGCAGAGAATTTCTTTTTCTTCTTACGAAGATTGGTGGTGGATAGAGTCTAGGAATTTAGGATGTTGGGCTCTAGAATATTTTTCAGAAATGACAGAAGCAGAGAGATCTAGATTGAAAGAGGAAGGAGGACTGTTTTTTTTCCTCTTTTTTGGGTTTGGAGGGGTGGTTGGGAAGTAGGCTCCCAGCCTGCTCCCAGCCTACAGTGAATATTAAGGAAGAGTCTCTTGACCATAGTAGCTGATAAATAGGATTCAAAGTACTTCAAATTTACCATGATATTTTTGCCTTCTTTGTGGTTTCTTAAAACTACCTAACCCATTTTTATTGGTAACAATAGTGAACAGATCTTATGCTTTCTTTGCCCCCCCCCCCTTTAAAATTACTAATTTTAAAGTAATGCAAAACATGGGCTTTATTATGACTAAGCAATGAAATTGCACCAGTGCTAGATCCATAAATTTGGATAATAAAACCTAAAAACAACCTTAAAAATCGCGGTATAGTAAGTTGCAAAAAAGTTAGAATTTTGCCTTTGTAACGAAACAGCTAGAAACAACTTGATAATTTTGCAAAACATATAAACATATAAATAACCTGAAAATCTCGATGTCTTGAGTTGCAAAAAAAGTTAGAATTTTGCCTCTGATGAGACAGCTAGAAACAACTTGATAATTTTTGGGCTGTTTATGAAAATCTTAACTTGTTTTTCATTTGCTAAAGCTAGCACAAGACTGGTAAAAAAAAAAAATTTCTGTTGTTGGCTATTGATTTCATGGGGGATGGGGTTATGGGAGTTGGAGATCTAGGGCTTAGAATATGATCTTTATAGATAACTCTAGCAAAGAGAGTTAAACGTAGGAAAAAGAAAATGTGTGGCAAATGGCTGTAAAAAGAAAAGAAAAATCTACTGCAAACATTAACATCGAGGGTGAGAGATATCCCAGAATTTTTTTTTTGTGGGCTCTATTTAAGTAGCAATGCGTACAAGTTCCTTCTATATTAAATTTCAAATTGTAGAGCTAAAATGAATTTAAATGGTGTGGGTACATTAAACATTTAGAACATTGTGGAAACTGGATATTTTCTTCTGTTGTGAACGTGAGATGTGGATGGTCTTTAAAAGTTAAATGGAAGGTGTGTAAGAGAGTTACCAGTGGAAGAGGATCAAGCACTTGTTTTTCAAACTGTTCTGAGGTTCATATTCTTTTCGATGACTAGGATAATAAGCTATTTAGCCATGATCTGTGGTTACTGTGTAGCTGTGATGTAAACCATTCCTGAAAACTAGACATTTTAAACCTTTTTTTTTTTTTTGTTTGTGCTTCATCATTATATCAAACAAGATAAACAATTGTCCTGCTTAGGTCTTCTCTTCAAGCTTTGCAAGTTAATTGATTGGATTTATTTTGCCTTCTTATTTGTTGGGAAGGATCATGGTGTGGAAATGGGATTGATGAAAGGGACCTTCTCTGATTCATGGGTGTGGGAAATGAAGAGGTGGGATCATGCAATTGCCTATGGCGTAGTGCAATTAGTTGAAAGACTTTATATGTGGAAGATCTTGATTGATTGGATACTGAAGGGCGTAATGAGTGCAATGAGTGAAAAGATGGTCAGTAGCTTAAACCACATAACTAGCCATTTTATTATCTAAGGATGAGACTACGGGCAATTGACTCTTATTAAACCCCAGGATATGGGATCCTTGTGCACTGGGCGTCTCTTTTAGTTATACTCTCACGAATTTAACTATGTATAATCTGGTTATTTAGTTGTTACTAGCAGCATCAGGAAAACCATCTTGCCTACTTGGGAATTCTATGATTTGTTCGCTGGTGATGTAAAATTCTTTGCCTTGGCTATTTACATTCTCTTATTTATTCACCCCCTCCTCCATTGTGAAAAATGAGAGAATAGAAGAGATTTAATATCCAAATTTATCATCAAGTGGGATTTGTGCTAAATGCATGAGAATGTTAAGCATCTGTCCCCATTCCAATTCATTGCATAGGAGACAGGCTTATTTTGTTTCCTTGCATTCCTGCACATACCTATTATCTGAAGTAGTAGGCAAAACATTTGTGGAGAAGACAAGACCTGACTAGTCCACTCTCCCCCCCCCCCAAAAAAAAAAAAAAAAAAAAAAAGGAAGAAGAAAATCTGCTTCTCTTGGAGAATATAGTATGCAAACTATGTTGAACTTGAACCCTAAGTCAATCATTTGCCTCCCTGTGTAAGTTGCCAAACCCAAACCAGCATTGGGTTCATATCATTCAGTTGCTAACCCCCCTTCTCCCAAAAAAAAATCAGGATTGCTCACTACACAGTAAAGTGGGAAAGTTATAAATTATAAATATGAAACTGACTGCATTTTCCAGTTTCCTCCTGCTACCTACGTGAGTACAGCAGTAGTTAACCTACTCTGAAAATTACAGCTGGTCCACAGTAAAGATGAGACCAGAAACACTTTTAGGGCATAAGGGATAGGACGGGTTGTTGGAACTGAGGGAAGACATGCAGAGTGAGGAGAGTAGTAATATATAGATGCTAAGGATGAAAACTCCATACTCACTGACTGTCCATTGATGTGCTGGGTTAGAGCTATGGGGCCACATTTGTATTTCACCACTGTCTGTTTGGGTTCGTGTGTGGCCCTTGAAATGTTTCACTACTTATAGAACTAAATCATTGCAGTTGTTTCATCAAAACATGTTTTTGATAAAAAGATCAATGCCTTTTTTGTACTAAGACTTAAGTCACTGCAACCGTCCACCTTAAAGAAAAGAACTTAGATTTAGGATGAGCAGTGGAACATGTAAACAACTCCAATTAGACATTATAAACATATAAATATCTCCTATCGTGTGTTTTCTAATGTTGGCTTTATATGGCCCATGAGACCACTTGATGGTGAGATCTATTTTATTTTTGCCCTAGTATTTCATTGTTATTCCCGTTACTGCGAGCTTCCGTTGGTGAGGTCGGTTTATTATGACTTGGAAGTCATGGATTCAAATTACAAAAGCATCTTTATAATGCAAGTAATGCATTGATCTGAGCCTCTGCTTATAGCCGATGATGTGGCAGCTAGTGCATATCCATTTCATTGTGAATCTCCTGATTCTTTATTGTGTGGTATATTTAAGCCAGCATTCTTGACCATCTACATTTTTTTCATGATGCTGATGTGTTTGCACATTCTACGGTACTTCAATGGTCATTTATTCTACTTTTCAATTTTTATTTCTCCTTCCCATCAATTTGTATCAGAAAAGGGGTAATGAGAATAGAATATCAGCTGTTAATGCTATTTGTTTTCTCTTTTATCTTGAGTTTCAGAATAACATTGTGCAGCTATTGGAGACCGCTTTAGTTGGCGGAATGGACAGTGAATCTGGTTCATCTGTCTTGTGCTCGATGGATTCCCTTGTGGATATCTTAACTTTGGTGACATCTAAATTTGCTGGATTCCAGTTGGAAAGCCACATGAAGTGCAACATCCGAGGTATGTTTACCTTTGCTCTCATATGCGCTCCTTTTAATCTCACTGATGCTCATTTGGGCATTTGGTCATAATTCTCGCCATCATTAATGTGAAGGGGTCAGTTGCTTGAGTGAAGAGCGACCGGTTGAACAACTTCTTGCAACCTTGGCTTACAAATGCACGCAGCTTGATGGACAAAATTCACAATCTCTTGGACCTTTTCTCTACCATGGGTTCAATGAGTTGGTTTCTTTATCTCAGCATTGGGCAGTTGTTCATTTGGGATGCTTTCACCGATTTCTTTCATTCAGTAGGAGGCTAATTGAAATTCCGGAAATGTTCAATGAGAAGATGGCAGACTTGAGTTTTCACAGAAAACTCTCTTTATGTTTGAGAGTTCTGAAGCTACTCAAGAATCTTATAAGGAGCTTCCCCTTTGTTGAATTGGATTCCCTATTGCTGCAAAGTGTTGCCTCTTTTGCTGATGCGGTTCCTGGGTTGTTCCAACTTGCGTTTGAGTTTGTAAGTAGTCACAGTGTAGCTGAGATTAGTCATGAGAGCCTCGTATTGATGGTGCTAGAAGAGTTCCTTCAACTGGGACAACTTATTATTTATGACAAGAGCATCTTTCTAAATGTTCGGGTGTGTATAGTAGCTTCCATACTTGGCTACTTGGATCCTAAAATATGGAAATACAACAAGTCAGCTGGTAACCTGAAGCCTCCCTTGGTATACTTTCCTCGTTGTGTTATTTACATGGTGAAACTGATTGGAGATATCAAAAAAGATGGATGTCAGATTGATACATCGAAAGAATTAGATTCAACACATATGTTGAGCAGTGCTGACTTTCAGGCCAGTGATGCTTTGTGCCATGTTCATGACACAATAATTCGACTGTCTACTAACTATACACTTGAGGAACTTTTGAGGATCATATTTCCTATTTCAATCCAATGGGTGGACTATCTTATACATCTTCTTCTTTTCCTGCTTTCTGAGGGAGTGAAGCTATGGCCCAAACTTGAGAGGTCTAGTTCTAGTGGAGCAAAGCCTGGTAGCAGTACTGAATCAGAAAATGTAATTTGCCATGAAGATGAAGCACTGTTTGGAGATCTTTTCTCCGAAGGTGGTCGATCTGCTGGATCTAGTGATGGGTGTGAACAGCCCTCTGTTGTAGCTAATCCAGTCTCTGTCTTATCGAACATGCCAATTCAGGCTGCTACAGAATTGTTAAGCTTTCTTAGATCGTTTATATTTACTCCTGAATGGTGTCCTTCACTTTACGATGATGGTTGCAACAAGCTCAGTATGAATCATATTGATGCTCTGCTGTCTATAATTGGCTATGGGGGATGTTACTCTGATGACTCTGGTGGTGGTACAGCTACACCTGAACCGAGAAGGAAGGAACAAATTTATGATATTTGCTTTGAGCTGTTGCACAGTCTTGTTACACATCATGCTCTGTCCTATGCACTGGAAGAGTATCTTGTCCAGCAAATATTGAAAATTGAAAACGGAATCTTTGTTTATAATGACCAGACCCTTGCCTTGCTTGCTCATGCTCTCATAAGCAGGGTGGGTCCTTCAGGCAGCCAGTTGAGGAACAAAGTTTACATGGGATTTATACATTTTATAGTTGAGAAGGGAAAATCTGTTTGTTTGGATTCCCCCAGTATCAAGGATATTCTTGAATGTCTTCCTTCTATGTTTCACATGGAGATTCTTCTTATGGCATTCCATCTATCGTCTGTAAGTGAAAAGATGGCACTGGCTGACTTAATATTTTCTGCGCTGAAAGATTTTGATGCCCATCTAACCAGTTTTAATAGCACACAGTTGTCATGCTGGGCCCTGTTAGCATCACGGCTAGTTGTGATTCTCCGACATATGATGTTTAATCCTGCTTCCTGTCCAGCATCTTTGCTTGTGGATTTCAAATACAAGTTGAGCAGAAGCAGACCTGCTGGACCACATTCTGATGACAATGTTAAATGCCGGCTAATATCTTGGGCATCAGTAGCAGTTGGGTATGCTATGGGTCTGTTTGTCAAGGAGGAACCAGGTGTCAGTGGATTGCTTAATTATCTTGTTGATTTTGCACCTTTGCCTGCTTCCATCTGGAAGAGTGAAACAGCTGTTCAATGTTTACCTGTTAGTTGGGACAATGTGTGTTCTACTTTTTCGTGTTTTCTCAGGCTGTGGAATGGTAAGAAGGCTATAACTGTTGAGGATCTTATAGTTGAAAGGTACTTGTTTCTGCTTTGTTGGGATATCCCAAACGCAGGATTGACCCTGGACCATGTACTTCCACTTTGGAGAAATAATCAAACTCTTGAAACGTCAAACATTGAGTTATTTGTTCACTTCACTCACTTGTTTGATGGACATTTGCGAGTTGTCAGTGAGCAGGTTGACCTCTTTGAATTGATGATTGGGTTGCTTCCGGATTTACATGCTTTGCTCATGTCTGGTGGTGATTTTGGAGAATTTAGTTGGGATTTCCTGAGGACTGGACAATGGCTGTCTCTGGTGCTTTCTGTACTTAATTATGGCTTATGGCAACACTGCATTAAAATCGGTGTGCCTGGAGTAAAGCAATTTCATATGGAAGATACATCTAGGGACATGGAGTTTCTTGCCTTTGCAGAAGGCCTTGCTTCCAGAATATTAGAGACTAATCAAGCTGCATTGGTTGTGAAAATATTGTCATCATTGTTGGTCAGATATATCCAGATTTATCATCAAGCTTTCTTGTCCTCCCTTTATAGTAGCCAGTCTTATTCTGATAATTCACCGCTTCTGCTTCTCAAACACGTTGGTTTTGATGAATGCTTGAAGGAGCAAATCCTTGCGAAGGATGGAGGTAATCATTTGCAACTGCAGTGTGTGTGTAACATCCTTCAAAAATTGGAAGAAGTGCTTCACATTAGAGCTTCAGGCATCTTATCTACTGTCTTGTCAGAAAGCACGTTTCATGGTTTCCCCTCACATCTTCAAACTCCTAGTGGAGCTCTTGTTTCCTGCATTCTTAGTATCAGGGGATTAATTTGTGTTCTTGATTTGCTCTTTAAGATAAAAGATACAAGTGGAGGAATTTCTGTGGGGATTGAGGTGATTCGTCAGATTCTCAATTCCATAATGGTGGTCAAGTATGATAGGGTCTTGGAAAATGTCCATGCAAAATGTGAAGACTTGTGTCATAGCTTGAGTTCTGGTCTTGAGGGACCAGATTATAGCTTATTGTTTCTCTTGAAGCAAATCGAAGTATTTTTAAGGGATATCTACCCCGGTAGAAGTGATGATTGTGTCAGGGTTGAACAGCTGGTCACTAAAGCTGTTGATGTGATGGATGGCCTTTATAAAGACCCTTCAAAGTCCACTATTTTCAATTTCTATCTTGGTGCTGAAGATGTTCCACAACTTGTTATTGACCTTTATGGTTTGCAACGTGGTGATTTTTTGGTTCTGATTGATTCACTGGATAACTGTCTCTCTGAATCGGTGAATGTGAAAGTTCTCAACTTCTCTATTGATGTTATTTCTGGAGAAAAGTTCCCAAATTTGAAACTCGAGATACAAAAGAAGTTTCTTGGCATGGATTTGACTCACCTATCCGAGTGGTTAGAAAAGAGATTGCTGGGTTCTGTGACTGAAGAATCTGGTGGGCTTACCTCTGTTAAAGAAAGTTCTATTTCTCTGAGAGAATCAACAATGAACTTTGTCTTGTGCCTTGTCTCTTTTCCTGATTCACTCTCAAGAGAACTACTCAGCCATTTGCTTGATGCCATGCTAATTTCACTGAATACTGCATTTAGATTATTCGATATTCTTACGGCAAAATCTTACTTTAACTTTGTTGTCCAACTTTCAAGGGATGAGGCATCAATGAGATCAGTGCTGCAGCACACTGTGACTTTAATGGAGAAACTGGTTGGTCAAGAACATCTGCTTCCAGGGTTAAAATTCCTCTTTAATGTTCTTGAGGCCGTGTTGGGCGATTGTGGATCTTTTAGAAGTTCCCTGGTGGGAGCCTCTGGCAAGTCCTTTTCTGGAAACAGTAGAGTGGGTTCCATTACTTCTAAACCTGCTGGTTCAAGGAAAAATTCAGAGACTTTTGTTCTTACTGCTAACCCAGAAGGGAGATCTACACCCTTAGAATGTGATGCAATGTCTATAGATGAAGATGAGGATGATGGAACATCTGATGGTGAGGTAGGTAGCATAGATAAGGACGAGGAAGAGGATGCAAACAGTGAACGTTCCCTTGCTTCCAGAGTTTGCACATTTACATCTAGTGGCAGCAATTTCATGGAGCAACATTGGTATTTTTGTTATACATGTGATCTTACTGTGTCAAAGGGTTGTTGCTCTGTTTGTGCAAAAGTTTGTCATCGTGGCCATCGTGTTGTTTACTCACGCTCAAGTCGTTTTTTCTGTGACTGTGGAGCTGGGGGTGTTAGAGGTAGCACTTGTCAGTGTTTGGAGCCTAGAAAGTTTGCTGGAAGTGATTCTGCTCCCATTGCACCAGTTAGAGGCTCTGGTAATTTCCAGTCACTTATGCCTTTGTCAGAGGATGGAGATCAATTGCCAGATAGTGACTCGGATGCTGATGAAGAAATGTTGACAGAAATAGATAATTCTCTGAGGTTAGCTGTCCCAAGAGACATGGAAGGAATCACACAACTTTATGAAGAACTTGATGTTGAGGGTCAGGTGCTTGAATTATGCTCCAGTTTGTTGCCTTGTGTCACTGGTAGAACAGATGGTAATCTTTCAAATGATAAATCTGTAATTTTAGGAGAGGATAAAGTTCTCTCTTATGGTTCTGTTCTTCTGCAGCTGAAAAAGGCATATAAAAGTGGATCATTAGACCTAAAGATCAAGGCAGAATATTCAAATGCCAAGGAACTTAAATCCCTTTTGGCCAATGGTTCCCTTATCAAATCCTTGCTCAGCATCAGTAGTCGGGGACGACTTGCTGCTGGTGAAGGAGACAAAGTTGCTATATTTGATGTTGGACACTTGATTGGGCAAGCCACTATTACTCCTGTGACAGCGGATAAGACCAATGTTAAGCCACTGTCTAAGAACATTGTTCGCTTTGAAATCGTACATCTTGCTTTTAACCCATTGATTGAGAATTATCTTGCTGTTGCGGGATATGAAGATTGTCAGGTGTTCACTGTTAGTCCTCGAGGTGAGGTGACTGATCGCCTTGCTATTGAGCTTGCTCTGCAAGGTGCTTATATCAAACGGGTCGATTGGGTACCTGGATCTCAAGTACAGCTAATGGTAGTAACTGACAGGTTTGTCAAGATTTATGATCTGTCTCAGGATAACATCAGTCCCATTTACTACATCACTTTGCCTGATGACACTATCATGGATGCAACACTTGTTGTGGCATTTCAGGGAAGTGTGTTTCTTATTGTACTCTCAGAACTTGGAAGCTTGTACAAGCTTGAATTGTCGATGGAAGGTAATGTCGGGACCAAGGAGCTGAATGAAAAAATACAGATTCATGGTAGAGAGATCCATGCAAAGGGTTTATCTTTGTACTTTTCCTCGACATATAAATTAGTTTTCGTCTCCTATCAAGATGGAACTACTTTGATTGGTCAACTAAATCCCAATGCTGCATCCTTAACTGAGATGTCAATGATATATGAGGATGAGCAAGATGGTAAGTTGCGACCAGCTGGCCTGCATCACTGGAGAGAAATTCTGCCTGGCAATGCTTTGTTTGTGTGCTTTTCAAGAGTAAAATCCAATGCTGCACTTGTTGTGTCCTTGGGGGCTCATGAGATGTTTGCTCAAAACATACAGCATGCAGTTAGTTCAAACTTGCCAGTTGTTGGGGTAACTGCTTATCCGTCTATCTCCAAAGACAAATTCCATTTTCTTGTTCTCCATGATGATGGAAGCCTTCAAATATTTTCACATATTCATTCTGGAGTTGATGTGGGGGCTAATTCTACATCAGAGAAAGTTAAGAAATTAGGTTCTAATATCCTTACCAATAAGGCCTATTCTGGTGCAAATCCTGAATTCCCACTTGATTTTTTCGAGAAAACTGTCTGTATCACTCCTGATGTTAAACTGACTGGAGATGCGATCAGAAATAGTGATTCTGAGGGAGCCAAGCAAAGCTTGGCATCTGAGGATGGGTTTCTTGAAAGTCCTAGCCCTTCTGGATTTAAGGTATGTGGCCATATTAAGATCTGATCCCAATTGTGTCATTTTATGGTTACAGTATTGTTTTTCCTTTGTTCTATCTATTGGTTTTGTGGTTTTTGTTTCTGCTTCTGTTTGGTCAGTTATCTTCTGGAAATGGCTTCCTTTGATCACCAGACATTTCATAAATTATTTATTTTAAGTCCCTGGTAGAGTCTTGTATTGCTCCGCATTTGTCATACTCAGTTGGCTCTACAAGCTCTTTATCTTCCTTATAAACCAACTGGAGAACATGTGAAAACTGTGTCCATGAAAGATTTCCTTCATTTGGGGGAGGGTTAATAATATTTTTGTCTTTGGATTGATTAATCTCTTTATTCTTGCATCGATTATTTGTTTATTTAAAGATTTATTCTATAATCAGAGGAAGCCGTAATGTAAAGGTAAAGTTGCTTCATTATAACCTGGAGATAGCGCATTCAAAACACAAAAGTAGCTTCTCTGCAATGTTCGGTAAAATTACATACATTTGACACTCTCGAAATCCCATGATATAGGATCCTCATTCGATGGGCGTCCTTTATATATTCCATATTCTTTACTACTTTGTGTAAATCATTGTCTGAAGTTCACTTTTTTCCTGCATGCGTTATTTCAAATAGGACCTGGTACAGAAGTTTGTCTGAGCAAGTTTTTTCCATAGTGTTTAAAATTCTAATACATTTTGGATTTTCTTACCTTTTTTTCCTGCCTGTATATTACTGTGATAGATCTCATGTATCTTAACTTGGACAATTTGTTTAGTGTCTCACCCTTGGTTTCTGATTTTCATATTTAATTGGAGTTTATCTCATAAAGATCTGTCCTATTTAAGATAATTGAAACAGCAGGGAGATTGAGCAGGAATTACTTTTGTTCATGTTGCTCCCATGTGGATGTTTTTGAAAAATATATTGTCAATCTAGGCAATTTACATTGATGCTGGAAGATTATTAGAAGATGCTTATTTTGGTTTGGGTAGAGGGGGAACTCTCTTTATTTACTCTATCTGATTGTTTCATGCTATTCCTTTAAATTGATGCAGTTCTATGAGTTTTTGTTTGGTTAATATCGAATATAAGTTAGTATGTGAATACGTATGCTGAATTGGTGGAAGTGAAAGTGAAATTATTAATTAGTCTAGAAATGTTGATGACAACATCACCCCGAACTGAGCTGTGGCCTTCTAAATTCTCCTCTTTAGTTAAAGGATCAGTAGTTTGCTCATTGCAATTCTACTGCTTGCATTTATTTGAATTCGTTGCCGTTGGTTCATTCATACATTGTGAAGGTTGAATATTTTTTGATGCTGTGGTTATGACTTCTAAGTTGTTGTTTTTTTTTTTTTTTGTCTCTGGATTCTCCTGATTGGTGACCAGTGTTGGCAATTCTGATGCTTGCACTTGCTTATTTGCTTTCTACTATGTTGGTTTCAATTGGGGTTGATATCTGTCTATCATTTCAGATAACCATTTTGAACTCAAATCCGGATATAGTAATGGTTGGTCTTCGGGTGCATGTTGGAAATACATCAGCCAACCATATACCTTCTGATGTTGGCATATTTCAGAGAGTGGTCAAATTAGATGAAGGCATGAGGTGTTGGTATGACATTCCATTTACAGTTGCTGAATCACTCCTCGCAGATGAGGAGTTCACAATCACAGTTGGCCCAACTTTTAATGGCTCAGCACTTCCTAGAATAGATTCATTGGAGGTTTATGGCCGTCCTAAAGATGAATTCGGTTGGAAAGAGAAAATGGATGCTGTTTTGGACATGGAAGCTAGAGTCCTTAGACGTCATTCCCTGGCTGGAGGGTCGAGGAAAAAAATTGTTCTATGCAGTCTGCACCTATTCAGGAACAGGTGGTTGCTGATGGCCTCAAACTTCTCTCTATGTTATATTTGTTGCGCTGGTCACAGGGATGCTCAAAAGTTGAGGATATAAAACCAGACCTGGACAAACTCAGGTGCAAGCAGTTGCTGGAAACAATTTTTGAAAGTGACAGAGAGCCATTGTTGCAGGCTGCTGCATGCCGCGTTCTGCAGGCTGTATTTCCAAAAAGGGAGATATATTACCAAGTACCTTCTCCCTGTCATGCATTACTTTATGTGTCAATTATTTTTCTGTTGTTCATGAATACCTTTTCTTCTTGTGACCATTTTTTGTGGAAAATGTTGACTGATTGAATTTCCTTACTTAGGTTAAGGATAGCATGTGCCTTCTTGGTGTAGTGAAATCTGGTGCTGTGCTTTTGTCAAGTTTGGGGATTGGTGGTTCTAATACAGGGTGGATAATTGAGGAGTTCACTGCCCAGTTACGTGCAGTCTCGAAGATTGCATTGCATCGGAGGGCAAACTTGGCTGTATTCCTTGAGACGAATGGTATTGACACATCCATTGTACCCTTTCAATTAGTTTACCCCTGTTTTGGTTTGTCTTTTGAACCCTCAATCTTATACACTATATAACTGTTCTGCTAAGTTTGATGTGCTGTTGAGGTCGGAAATTGGGAGCATCATTTGATCTTTCAATTCTTACTTAACAGTTTTATGTCCATATCTCAAGGTTGTTATGTCACCAGGGGGCAGATACACCTTCTTGGATGTGGGTTCAATTGATGTCATTTAAAAATATTTTTATAGATAAAAGAAAAAATTAGATATATTTTAATAATTAAACTGAAAATTTTTATTGATCCACTAAATAGTTTTAAATAACCCCACAAAATTTATTTATTGGTCATTGAAACTTATTTTTATGAAAATAGTTGAATTTTGACCTTTTTTAATATTATGATAATATAATTATTTTAATTTATTTTTTTAAAAAATTTAAAATTTTAAAATTATTGACCGCTGAAAAGATCCTAGATCCGCCCATGTATGATACAAGCTTGAGATTCTTGCTCAAAAATTTTTTTCTTCTTTATCTGAAGGTTGTTCAAATGTTCACAATCCTTTCTTATGGTTAGGGTGTATTTTCTCATGTTATTGATGAATGATGGTAGAAAGGCTGTCATCTGTTGTGCATTTATCTACCAAAGGTTTCATATATGTATCTATCAAATGCAATATCCATGTTCAACTATGTCTCTGTCTTGAATCCTGCTTACAAGAGACCACCTGTGTTTTTTTGTTTTTTGTTTTTGTTTTTTTTTTTTTGGGTGCTTCCTTTCGTTTGTTTACTTGTTTGCCATTCTCTCTGCTCCCATAGTGTATCTTGTCAATGCTATACTCTGTACAAGAATCTTTCTCTGACACTCAATCTTTAAGAATGTATTTTTTTACATGTTAACATTTGAGTGCCTTTTCTTCCCCAAATGCACAAGATACAGACCAGTTAGCTCCCTGGAACCATATTCTACTACTTTTAGCTTGATTAATCCTTTTACATTAATTTAGGTTGTGGTGATCTTGGCAATTATAGAGATCCTCACTAGTTGTCCTGAATTGTACTAAAGGTTAGAATTTGGCCATTTTGAATATGTGTGCCTCTTTTTTTTGTCCATATGCTTTTCTAATGAATCTAATGCAAGTTATGCCATATTTATAACAAGGAACTGCTACTCTGTTCTGTTTTTCATGCTTCATTGTTAATATTTCACTTTAACCTGTTTGTCTATCTCATGGTGGTGTTCATTTCCACTTGCTGATGTAGGTTCAGAATTAGTGGATGGGCTCATGCAAGTTTTGTGGGGAATTTTGGACATTGAGCAGCTTGACATGCAGACAATGAACAATATTGTTGTATCTTCTGTGGAACTCATTTATAGTTATGCTGAATGTCTGGCTTTGCATGGGAAGGGTGCAAGTGAACACACTGTTTCAGGAGCAGCTGTATTATTTAAAAAACTTCTTTTTTATCCCAATGAGGCTGTCCAGACTGCGAGCAGGTAGTCAATTTTCTTTCATTCTATTACCTATAATATTTCCTCTGTTTTGTATTTTTTGGCTTGCAAGAATTCACATGTCTTTTGTATTGGAATTTTTGTGGGCCAGCCTGGCTATATCTTCAAGGTTGCTTCAGGTTCCATTCCCAAAACAAACAATGTTGGGTACTGATGATGTGGCTGACAATGCCACATCTGCTTCGGTGCCCACACATGCCCCAAGTGCTGTTGGGGGAAATGCGCAAGTAATGGTTGAAGAAGATTCTATCACATCATCTGTCCAATACTGTTGTGATGGCTGTTCAACTGTACCTATACGTCGGAGGAGATGGCATTGCACCGTTTGCCCTGACTTTGATTTATGTGAGGCATGCTATGAAGGGTTCGATGCTGATCAGCTCCCTCTGCCACACTCTAGGGATCATCCTATGACAGCAATTCCAATAGAAATAGAGACTTTTGGAGGAGAGGGGAATGAAATCCATTTCTCCACTGATGACTTAAATGATGCAAGTGTGTTGCCAGCAGCAGCAGACACCAATTTTCAGCATTCTACACCGATTCATGTGCTGGAGCCCAGTGAATCTACAGAGTTCTCTGCTTCACTAGCTGATCCTGTTTCAATTTCTGCATCTAAGCGAGCTGTAAATTCTCTGCTTCTCAGCGAGATCCTTGAACAACTAAGAGGATGGATGGAGACAACTTCTGGGGTTCGAGCTATTCCTCTCATGCAGCTCTTCTATAGATTATCATCTGCTGTTGGTGGACCTTTTGTTGACAGCTTAGGACCTGAAAGCTTAGATTTGGAAAAACTGACAGAGTGGTTCTTGGATGAGATTAACCCCAGCAAACCATTTTTAGCTAGAAACCGTTCTTCTTTTGGTGAAGTCAGCACCCTTGTCTTTATGTTCTTTACCTTGATGCTGAGAAATTGGCACCAGCCAGGCAATGACACTTCTATGCCAAAGTATAGTGGCAGTGGAGCTTCACATGCACATGATAAAACATATACCCAAATTCCTTCCTCTGCTCCCACAGCTGCTGCATCTTCTCCAGATGATCAAGAAAAGAATGACTCTGCATCCCAGCTGCTTCGAGCCTGCAATCTTCTTAGGCAGCAGTCTTTTGTAAATTTTCTGATGGATATTCTGCAGCAATTGGTTCAGGTTTTCAAATCTTCAACTGCTAATCTCGAAAATTCCACTAGTTTTCACCCTAGTTCTGGATGTGGGGCTCTGCTAACAATCAGAAGGGAGCTGCCAGCGGGCAATTTTTCTCCTTTCTTTTCAGATTCATATGCAAAAGCTCATCGGAATGACATCTTTGTTGACTACCATAGACTGTTGTTGGAGAATACTTTCCGTCTGGTTTACAGTTTAGTTCGACCTGAAAAACATGACAAGAGTGGTGAAAAGGAGAAGATATATAAGATCTCTCCTGGCAAAGACTTGAAACTAGATGGATATCAGGATGTTCTTTGCAGCTACATTAACAATCCTAATACATCATTTGTTAGAAGGTATGCAAGAAGACTTTTTCTGCACTTGTGTGGAAGCAAGTCCCACTATTACAGTGTGCGAGACTCTTGGCAGTTCTCAACTGAACTCAAGAAGCTCCATGAGCATGTGAGCAAGTCTGGTGGTTTTCAGAATCCCATCGCCTATGAGAGAGGTGTAAAGATAGTTAAGTGCTTGTCTACTGTGGCTGAAGTAGCTGCTGCACGTCCTCGAAACTGGCAGAAGTATTGTTTAAGGCATGGTGATGTCTTGTCCTTTCTGGTAAATTGGGTATTCTATCTCGGGGAAGAGTCTGTGATTCAGACCCTCAAACTACTGAATTTGGCATTCTATACTGGAAAGGATATGGGCCACTCTTCACAGGAACTGGAGTTGGGGGACACTGGAATAAGCTCAAACAAATCAGTTGCACAGGCCCAGGATTCAAAAAAGAAAAAAAAAAGTGATGAAGGAACTGAGTCTGGCTCAGAGAAGTCATTTTTGGATATGGAAGCAGTTGTTGATGTCTTTTGTGATAAAGGTGGTGATGTCCTAATGCAATTTATTGATTGTTTCCTTCTTGAATGGAACTCAAGCTCTGTCCGTGCTGAAGCCAAATGTGTCCTTTATGGTGTTTGGCATCATGGGAAGCAGTCATTTAAGGGGGCCATGCTCGCAGCTCTGTTGCAGAAGGTGAAATGCTTGCCAATGTATGGGCAGAATATTGCTGACTATACAGAGCTGCTTACTTGGTTGCTTGGCAAAGTGCCTGATGTCAATAAGCAACAGAGTTCCGCACTTTTGGATCAATGCCTGACTCCTGATGTTATTCAGTCCATGTATGGGACACTTCACTCTCAAAATGAACTGCTAGCAAATCATCCCAATTCCTGTATATACAACACCCTTAGTGGTCTTGTTGAATTTGACGGATTCTATCTTGAGAGTGAACCTTGTTTTGCCTGTAGCTCTCCAGAGGCGACATACAGCAGGATAAAACTGGAAAGCTTAAAATCCGAGACAAAATTTACTGATAACCGCATTATAGTGAAATGCACTGGGAGCTACACTATCCAGTCTGTGATGATGAATGTTCATGATTCTCGTAAATCGAAATCGGTTAAGGTCTTGAACTTGTATTACAACAATAGACCTGTGGCTGACTTGTCCGAGTTGAAAAATAATTGGTCCTTGTGGAAGCGTGCAAAGAGTTGTCACCTTGCCTTTAATCAGACCGAGCTGAAAGTAGATTTCCCTATTCCAATCACTGCTTGCAACTTCATGATTGAACTCGATGCTTTCTATGAAAATCTTCAAGCTTCATCAATGGAACCATTGCCGTGCCCAAGGTGCAGCCGGCCTGTTACTGACAGGCATGGAATATGCGGCAGTTGCCATGAGAATGCCTATCAATGCAGGCAATGTCGTAATATTAATTATGAGAATTTGGATTCCTTTCTATGCAATGAATGTGGGTATAGCAAATATGGTCGTTTTGAATTTAATTTCATGGCAAAGCCTAGTTATATGTTTGATAACATGGAGAATGATGATGATATGAAGAGAGGTCTGGCAGCTATAGAATCTGAATCAGAAAATGCCCATAGAAGGTATCAGCAGCTGTTGGGTTTTAAAAAGCCCTTGCTTAAGATTGTATCCAGCATTGGGGAGAATGAAATGGACTCACAGCAGAAAGATTCAGTCCAGCAGATGATGGTATCATTGCCTGGGCCTTCATGTAAGATAAACCGGAAGATTGCACTTCTTGGTGTTCTATATGGAGAGAAGTGTAAAGCAGCTTTTGACTCAGTTAGCAAAAGTGTTCAGACACTTCAAGGGCTTCGTCGGGTTTTGATGAATTATTTGCATCAGAAACATTCTGATCATAACAAGGAACCTTCAAGATTTGTGGTTTCCAGGTCTTCCAATAGTTGCTATGGCTGTGCTACCACTTATGTTACCCAGTGCCTTGAGATATTGCATGTGCTCTCAAAGCATCCAAGTTCCAAGAAACAACTTGTTGCAGCTGGAATTTTGACTGAATTGTTTGGAAACAATATCCATCAAGGTCCTAAATCAGCTCGTGTGCAAGCAAGGGCTGTGCTTTGTGCTTTTTCTGAGGGTGATATGAATGCTGTTTCTGAGTTGAATAACTTGATACAGAAGAAAGTCTTATATTGTCTTGAACATCATCGATCTATGGACATTGCTATTGCTACTCGAGAAGAAATGCTTTTGCTTTCAGAGGTGTGTTCTCTGTCTGATGAATTTTGGGAGTCAAGATTGCGGATTGTGTTTCAATTGTTATTTACATCAATTAAATTAGGGGCCAATCATCCTGCCATTTCCGAGCATGTGATACTTCCTTGCCTCAGGATTGTATCTCAGGCATGTACGCCTCCCAAACCTGAAACAATTGACAAGGAAACAGTTGGAAAATCTGCTCCATGTACACCAAAGGATGAAAATGGATCAAATACTACTAGCTCTTTGGGTGTACTTGTCACTGAGAACAAGTTTGCACCAGATCTTGTTGAGCGAAACTGGGATGGGTCTCAAAAGACTCGGGATATTCAATTGTTGAGTTACTCAGAATGGGAGAAAGGAGCATCATATATTGATTTTGTCAGGAGGCAGTACAAGGTGTCCCAGGCAGTCAAAGGTTCTGGTCAGAGGTCATGGGGTCAAAGATATGATTATCTAGCATTGAAGTATGCACTTAGATGGAAGCGTAGTGCATGTAGGACTGCTAAACATGATTTGTCATCATTTGAATTGGGCTCATGGGTTTCAGGACTAATTCTTAGTGCTTGTTCTCAATCAATAAGGTCTGAGATGTGTATGTTGATTAACTTGCTCTGTGCGCATAGTTCATCAAGGCGGTTCCGCTTGTTGGATTTACTCATGACATGGTTACCTGCTACTCTCTCTGCTGCTGAAAGTGCTGTGGAGTACTTTGACTTGCTCTTTAAGATGATAGACTTGGAAGATGCTTGTCTCTTCCTCACGGTGAGAGGATCTCTGACTACTATATGCAAATTAATCACCCAAGAAGTTAGCAATATTGAGTCCTTGGAGAGGGCTTTGCATATTGACATTTCACAAGGGTTTATACTTCACAAGTTAATAGAGCTACTCGGAAAATTTCTGGAGGTTCCCAATATCAGAGCCAGGTATAAGTCTCCATTGGATAGAACAATAAATTTTACCCAGTAAATAGTTCTATTCTGTCTCTAATTCCAATCTGATTCCACTGTTAGATTCATGCATGACAACTTGCTTGCGGAAATCCTTGAGGCGCTTATTGTCATTCGAGGTTTGGTGGTTCAGAAGACAAAGTTAATTGGTGATTGCAACCGCCTTCTCAAAGATCTTCTGGATGGTCTCCTGCAGGAGAGCAGTGAAAATAAAAGACAATTTATTCGGGCCTGTATCTGTGGCCTTCAAATTCACGGAGAGGAGAAGAAAGGTCAAACATCATTGGTAAGGAAGGCACTAAAAATAATCCTGCCCACCCCCACTCCACACGCCCAAAAAAAAAAAAACGAAAACAAAAAAGGATACTTCTATGCTCAATAAAATTGATTTGGACATTGTGTTAGGTGTCGTAATTTTTTCCTGCAAAATTTTCTTTTATATGCAGTTTATCTTGGAGCAGCTGTGCAATTTGATCTGCCCTTCAAAACCCGAGTCTGTTTACCTTTTAGTTCTTAACAAGGCCCACACACAAGAAGAATTTATCCGGGGATCAATGACAAAAAATCCATATTCAAGTGCTGAGATTGGTCCGCTAATGCGTGATGTTAAAAATAAGATTTGCCACCAGTTGGATCTATTAGGTCTTCTGGAAGATGACTATGGAATGGAATTGTTGGTAGCAGGGAATATTATCTCTCTTGATTTGAGCATTGCTCAGGTTTATGAGCAAGTCTGGAAGAAGTCAAATACTCAATCTTCCAATATTGCGGCTAATGCAACTATGCTGTCCTCCGGTGCTGCTGCTTCATCAAGGGATTGTCCTCCTATGATAGTGACATACCGGCTCCAGGTGTGTATTTTTCATTTCTTAAGATATTTATTTAGGTGTGTCTGATTATTGTTGACAGGTAAAGCTTCGTATATGCACTTAAAGCTGTTATTGGTTTTGGATAAATAGGTTATTGCCATGTGTCTTGCATCTGTAGGATTGTTTAATGCGCTTTTTTTTTCAGAGCTTAGAAATGGCAAGTACAGTAGTTTGTCTTTCTTACATAGAGGAAGTTGTTAATATCATTTATGCTGTCGCTGGCATGGTGGCAGCGTCATTGTTAATGAAGGCTTCTCATTCTGCATTATATCAAAGGGATTTTTTGGTTCAGGCTGAAAAAGCAATGCCATTCGATCATTTTCAAGCTGACTATATAACTTCACTCTATCTCTTAATTTGAATATTTGATTATTTTTTTTAATACATTGTTTTGATCCTGGTGGGCATTAGAGTCTTACTTGTTATCGTGCATGCCTTTTTCCATTTATGGCAGGGATTAGATGGAGAAGCTACTGAACCCATGATTAAAGAGTTGGAGGAGGATAGAGAGGAGTCACAAGATCCAGAGGTTGAGTTTGCAATTGCCGGCGCAATCAGAGAATGTGGTGGGCTAGAAATTATCTTGGACATGATCAAGGTGAGTGCCCATTCTTTGCTTATGCATCTTGGTTTCCTTCTTGCCTTCTATATGCTTCTGCCGACTTAGGAATAGCACCCACAGGCTAATAAACCAGTATATAAATAAACAAATAAGCTGAATAATCGTACTTTTTAACTCTTTATGATACGTCTAGTTGCTGGAATGGAATAAGGCGGGAATAGAATAGTTATTCCAAGGAATAGAATAGGATGGGAATATAGTTGGAATTGTTATTCCCATGTTTGGTTATTAGAATAGAATAATGTGAAAATTAATATTCTTTTGTTTGGTTTGTAGAATAGTATGAGGAATAAGATAGGAATAGTGATAATAATAATAATGATAATAGTAATAATAATAATAATTAAAAAATTTAATAATAATAGTAAAACATAATAATAATAAAAATAAAATATAATAATAATTAAATATAATAATATAAAATAATAATTATTATTTTAATTATAAATAATAATAATAATAATTACAAATAATAATACTAATAATAATAATAATAATAATAATAATAATAATAGTGGGAATAGCTATTCCCATCTCTCATGTGGAAATAAATATTCCCCGGGAATATTTATTCTCAATTAAATTTGTAACCAAACGGAGGAAATTCTATTCCCTGGGAATAGAAATTCTATTCTCACCTTATTCCAGCAATCAAACATAGCCTTAATGTCTCTTGTAGCGTGACTTTGCTTTGAACAAATCCTGTGAATGTTATTGGTGTAGTTTATCTTTAGAGTGAATAGTCTCTTTCCAAAAGTAGCCCACAGAGTGTAAGATAGTTTATCCTGCTGTTGCATAGTGGTATTTAATCCTAAAGAACAGCTCTGAACTTCATATTTTTTCTCATGTGAATCTGTATTCAATTTTACAGCGTTTGCAAGATGATCTGAAATCCAACCATGAGCAGTTGGTTGCGGTGCTTAACCTTCTCTTGCATTGCTGCAAGATAAGGAAGAATAGACGAGCCTTACTAAGGTTGGGAGCTTTAGGTTTACTTCTTGAGACAGCAAGACGGGCCTTCTTTGTGGATGCCATGGAGCCAGCGGAGGGCATTCTTTTGATTGTTGAGTCCTTAACTTTAGAAGCAAATGAGAGTGATAGTATCGGAATTGCTGAGAATGGTCTTACGGTCACCAGCGAAGAAACCGGCGCAGGTGAACAAGCCAAAAAGATAGTCCTGATGTTCTTGGAAAGGCTCTGCCATCCTTCTGGCTCAAAGAAACAACATCGGAACACCGAGATGGTTGCAAGGATCTTGCCTTACCTGACCTATGGTGAGCCTGCAGCGATGGAAACTCTTATACATCATTTCGAACCATACTTGCAAGATTGGGGGGGCTTTGACCAGCTGCAGAAACAGCATGAAGACAACCCTACAGATCTGGACATTGCTCAAGAAGCAGCCAAGCAGAGATTTGCAGTTGAGAACTTTGTCAGAGTTTCCGAGTCACTCAAAACAAGTTCTTGTGGAGGAAGGCTTAAAGATATTATCTTGGATAAGGGAATCACTGGAGTTGCCATTGCATATTTAAGGGAGACTTTTGATGTTTCAAGGCAGCCCGGTTATAAATTACCATCGGTCCCACTTATCCTCTCTATGCTAAGGGGATTGTCAATGGGACACTTTCCCACACAAAGGTGTATTGGTGAGGGAGGTATCCTGCCATTGCTGCATGCACTGGAAGGAGTCTTTGTTGAAAATGAGATCGGAGCAAGGGCGGAGAACTTGCTCGACATGCTGTCTGACAAGGAGGGAAAAGGGGATGGATTTTTAGGAGAGGAAATTTGCAAGTTACGGCATGCTACAAAGGATGAAATGAGGCGGCGCGCTTTGAGAAGGAGAGGGGAACTACTTCAGGTATCATTAGTTGTGATTATGATGAGAATATAGGTGTCAGTATAGATTGCGGTCATACTGATATTTGATATATCGGAAAATATGTATTGATATTAAATATATCAGAAGAAAAAGATTTTAAAAAATTATAGATGATCAGACCGTATTGATCGAAATATCAATTGTATCAGCCAAATATCGCGTGTATCGGCTAATATATCGTAATATATTACAAATATAATAACATATTGCGATATTGTTGTGGTGTTGAAAAATATCGGTATCGGAGATCTGATACCAATATATATTGAGCAATATTTTCATCTATGGTTGTGATTTTACTTTTAGGATAAATTTTCTTTTTACATCCATATCTTCTTGCCCTTTGTGTGTCGTACCGTGAAAGTCGTGAAATCAGCAATATATTGGCCATATATTTTATATTTTCTATTGCATTGGCCAATATTTGCTTGAAGGGTTGCAATTCACAAAAGGAATTCGCTACAAATACCAAAACTGTGATATTTTCATCCATTTCCATTACAACATTTTGGTAGAATGATAGAATTTTGAAGCATGACAGCCTAACACGTGTTGCCTTTATTGTCATGCAAACAGGAACTTGGAATGCGGCATGAGCTCTCTTCCAATGGTGGTGAGCGTATTATTGTCGCTCGACCAAATCTAGAAGGTTTGGAAGATGTGGAGGAAGAGGAGGATGGGTTGGCATGCATGGTATGCAGAGAGGGCTACAGTTTGAGGCCCAATGATCTGCTCGGTGTGTACTCTTACAGTAAGCGTGTAAACCTAGGCGTGAGTACTTCCGGAAGCACTCGGGGCGAGTGTGTCTATACGACCGTTAGCCACTTCAACATGATCCACTTTCAGTGCCACCAGGAGGCTAAAAGAGCCGACGCAGCTCTCAGGAATCCAAAGAAAGAGTGGGATGGGGCTACCCTCAGAAACAATGAAACTCTTTGCAATTCCTTATTTCCTGTGAGGGGGCCATCTGTTCCTGTGAGCCAGTATGTCCGCTATGTGGATCAGTACTGGGAAAACCTCAATGCTCTCGGGCGTGCTGATGGAAGCCGCCTCCGGTTGTTGATGTATGACATTGTTCTGGTATGATATCCTTTCTTACATCCTATGCCAGCACAATTTTTTAGTATTGTTATTTTTTTTTTTTTCTATAAAGAGGCTCTTATTGTATTGAGTGATTTAAATAACTATTTAATTTTCATTATTCATCCACTGAACTTCTAGTATTAGTCATTTGTTGATGTGAGAACTTTGTACTGTGAGAATTCAAGCCTGGTCTTGGGTAATAGGGCTTTATAGATGGAGTTATGGGGCTTCCATGACTTCTGTCGCATAGCTTGCTTCTTTCCACCCGTAATTAGTGTTCTACTTGTGATCTTAGTTTTAGGGTCCAATATTGATGATTGTGCATAGCACTTAGTTGCCTCTCTCAATAAGATCCCTTTTTCTTCCCCAAAAAATTCTCTTACTTTCATATGAATGCCATTATCTTGAATCAAAAGTTGGTTCATGCAAGGAAGTTGGTGATCAAAGGACAGGGAACCAATGACCATCCCTAGTAAATAGCAGCCATAACAATTATGATAGTCCTACGATAGCAAAATTCCTTGTTAAGTATTGCTTGACCTGCTTGAAAACCATGACGATCCGGGCACTCTCAAAGTGAAGTTCAATGAAATAAACAAGTTTGCAAGGCTGTGAATACAAATACTAACCCGTTTATTGTTTTCATGCAGATGCTCGCCCGTTTTGCTACCGGGGCGTCATTTAGCGTAGACTGCAAAGGCGGTGGAAAAGAGAGCAACTCAAAATTTCTACCCTTAATGATCCAGATGGCTTGTCACCTGCTGAATCAAGGGAGCCCCTCACATCGCCAAACTATGGCGAGGACAGTCTCAATGTACTTGACCTCTGCCGCCTTGGATTCCAGGCCTGCCGCTGCGGTTGCAACGCAACCTTCTCCTGGAACTGAGGAGACGGTGCAATTCATGATGGTTAGCTCACTCTTATCGGAATCTTACGAATCTTGGCTGCAGCACCGACATGCCTTTTTACAGCGTGGCATTCAACATGCACACATGCAACATTCTCGCGGCCGGTCAACACCCCGAGGATCGTCAAGCCCAGTGACTCTTGGCGATGCATCTGCTAGCACCACCGGAAGCTCGACTTCTGGTGCCAGCGTCAGTTCAAATGATCTATTGTTGATCATCCAGCCCATGCTCATCTACACCGGCTTAATAGAGCAGCTACAGCAGTTTCTCAAGATCGGAAATCCGGCTAGCACGGCTCCTACTAGCAGCGAAGAGGCTCCTAGGCAGCCAGAAGGGGAGGAGGCAGGCAGTGGCGGTGGCAGCTTGGAAGGTTGGGAGCTGGTGATGAAGGAGAAATTGTTGAATGTGAGGGAGATGGTAGGATTCTCCAAGGAGCTTCTATCATGGCTGGAAGACATTACTTCGGCCAGCAATCTGCAGGAGGCTTTCGACATCATTGGTGTTTTAGCCGATGTGTTGTCCAGAGGGTTTTCGAGCTGTGAGGACTTTGTGAATGCTGCAATTAACACTGGGAAGAGTTGAGGGTCCTAGTAACGCTGTGTTTGGCATATTGTCAATTCATTTGCAGTATGGCGTTAACAAGATACATTTTCTAATGAATAATCACTCTTTAAAATTTTCCAAAAAAGTAGAAAGCCTTTTATACTAATCTCTTTTTTTTTTTTGGGGGGGAGGGGGGAAGGCTTTCCATCATAAAGACTGTTATTTGACCAAACAAAATGGGCTACAAGGTTAAAACAGATGGGCTAAACAACCCAATATTACTTAACCATATAATTAATAAAAACCCAGTTAATATGCCTCATACCAGACTTTGATCTCCAGATGAACTTTATGTACATAAGCGATATCACTCAGACTATAAGTTTGTAATACAAAAAGACGGTGTGATGGTATTGTTATTGTCATCTTTCGCCGCTCTCGAGTTCTTCTTGCTCTTCCGATAGAGTTTCTTCCTTGTAGCTTGTTTCTTCCCTACCTGCCTCGTGATTGTCGCTGGCACTACGGAAGAAAACTCCCGATGAGATTGCATCTTCGTTATAGACATCCTCCTCTTTCTCAGACTCTTGTGGCTGTGAGTTTGAATTGCTGTCCATCCAAGCCGGGCAGCTGCTAAGAACCCCAAGAGCAGCCTCAAGCGGGGTGGAGTGACTCGAAGGACTTGGGGGCGCGTGAAGTGTTGCGGCGGAGTAACTCCTCGAGCAGGAACATTCGGGGATTGGGTGGGAGAGAAAAGATGACGGTTTAGATTTGGCGGATGCTTCTGTTACCCCGTTGAGCAGGGTTTTCCTGAGATGCCTGCGTACCGATGAAAGCCAAGTTCGGTTTGGTTGGTGTGGGCTATTGCGAAACTCATCAACAAGTTTCACAATTTCCTTTCTGCATTAGATCAAACAAGGTAGTAAAAGACATGGTAACACAAAAATGCCATCTTATGATAATATAATTAATCAACAATAATATAGGCTTAAATTCTAAACAAAAAATATATATTGCTTGCTCTGATACAAAGGAGTTGTATCGTCATGTTACACAATAGACAATCAAATCAATAATATGAGCAAGAACTTTCACACAACATATGCATAACTTTATATCCCACCCAATGAGGCCGGTTATATGAATCTGTTTTTGTCATTGCATTGGTTCAGTATAGTGTTTTAGTTTTCCAATATATATCACTCTCTTTCCTCTAACTATAACTAGCTCTCAATTCTTCACAGATGTTAGATTTATACTATAGTTTGTCTGTACAATCTTCGATACCTTCTCACATCTCATTGATCTATCCTATTGTCTGTCCGTACAATCTTCAATATCCTCTCACATCTCATTTTTTATAGCTGTAGGTTCTAAATATTTACGAATATCATTATTCATTATCTTATTTTATAGTATGACTCTTCTCATTAATACTAACATTCTATCTTTGCAATGCTTAACTTTTTGCACAATGCTTGATTGCCCAACTCATCCAAGAGAAAGAAAATTACCTGTCGGGCCGGTATGTCACATATGCAGCTGACTGATAGATCCGGTGCCCCATAACAAGGCTCGCAAAATTCGGGCGGCCCTTACCATCAAGATCAAACCCTGAAATGAATACATCAGCTTCAGTACAAATGACATAGTCGATTGCTTCCCATAGAAGTCTATGAGCATTAGTCCTTAGTTCTGCAACTGTACTGTCAGGCTCGTTATCACTCTCGGCTACCCAACCCCACCAACCTTCAATATTATATGGGTATTTGGGTCGGGCTGGAGGTGGAGGAAGAGGACGAGGACGTGGGCCCAAAGTCTTCCATGATTGGAGCTTCCGTTCTTCTGTGACAGACAAAGACGGTCTCCTGGGACCACCCATGAGGTTAGCCTCGCGGCCATAAATCTTACTAAGCTCACAAGTTGTGCTTAGAGAGGTCCTATCCACGACATTAGCAAACATTGCATGAATAGGAGTTAATATCCTTTGGCCTCCGAATACTTCTCCCCCAGAGATGTAGATTATCGTATCTGGTTGATATCCATATGCACGAAGAGCAATACCAACCTATAGAAGACAAATTCTGGTCAGACTCAACAAATGGAAAAATATGATGATATTGCATTCTATCAAAGATCCATTATTCATCTCACTAAGGTTTAACTACCTCACTTACGGGCACGACAGAGGAAATAAGCCTACTTCTGTGATGTGACGCTTAATCTATCTATCTATACTAACAAATTCACTCAATAATAAATGAATAGATGAAACATTAGATTAAAACGGGCATCTGAAGGGCATCCAAAGGATAGACTTATAACATTAATCTAAAGAAAATGACAGAAGAGGAACAAAAAGGATTGGCTGCCATCGATATTTTAAATATCTGTCAGTGTGAATAAGCAAGCTTTGTTCTTTATTTTAGTTGTGTTCTTTTTATCTTTTTTCCAGATCTGATCGAGTTAATATTGTTCAATATATATATATATATATCGATTTTGGGGCAATAAAGGAAAAAATTGGTATGGGGGTGCCTGATATAGAAATAAATTATTTGTTGGTAAAACTTCCTACCTCTTCCGGCATGAGCGGACAAAATCCATTTAGACGCTGCTTTTGTGAATTCACAGAAAGCTTTCCCTTTACAATTCCGCGCTTTACCATCCACCATCTTTTGTGTTGAATTAGTTCGGTATGTACGTCCTTGAGGGAAATTATAATAAATTATAATATGCCAAACACTAATCCATGCAGCTAGTTATGCATCAAATGCTAAAAATATGTAATAGAAAAAGCTTCAAGTATGGCTCTTAGGAATTAAAGAGGGTACCTGATACAACTCGGCACAACCATGGTACGCTAAAGCATCTCTAGTTATCCCTGGCTCATAGGCTATAAATGATCGTCTTGAAGCCCTTAATCTGGAAGGATCTTGAGAATGAGAAATGTTGAAAAATGTAGAAAGCATAAATGAAATATTAACCCATATTCAATATATCGGAATGGGGACACTCAATACTGATATTTTCTAATAATGCAGAAAAATTGAGATATATCACAATTTATTGGCTTTGCCCATCAGCTTAGTATTTACAGAATTTTTTTCTTTAGCGATATCTAATACTAACATATGATGCCTGATATATCCTATATTAATATAGCTGCAACCGATACTGACATCTTTATCCATGGTAAAAATGTTTGCGTAAAATTAATGACTAGGTTTCATACCTATTCAAAATCTGAACGGCAAGCTCCTGGACCTCCTGACGGAACCGAAGGGCATGATAAGCAACCCTACATCGTAACCTTTGATACTCTTCGAGGTGGGGAGGAAGGATTGCCTACACAAGGTAACAACATAGATAGTATTGACAAGTTGAAGTGCTTTATAACCAAGTTATAAATTCCACAGTAAAGAAGCACTAACACTTCTCAGGCTAGTGTGTCTGTGTTGGACACTGATACTTTTCCGACACACACCGATATGCTTTGGATATGTTGAGTTATTTGGTAATTTTTAGAAATAAATATGGTTCATGATATAAACAAAGGAAAATTATGGTCGATTAGTAAAAATAATCCCCTGTTGTCATTTTTTTTTTTCATTATATGATATATGTAACAGCACAACTCTTTTATACTGAATAACTTGTATGCTGCTTCTTCCTATTAATGTTTTTCACTTGTATACAGTAGAAAATAGTATAGTGTTTATGATCAATTATAATCTCATATTTATAAATGAACTATAAATTTTGGTCAATATATCCCCAACATATAGCATCTTCATTTACAAAAGGTAACATGTTGGAAGTGAAGCATCATGCCATGTCCTAGTCCTGAAACAGTATCCATGCTTCTTACCACAAAGAGAGAATCAAGAGTAATTACCTTCAAACATCCGCCGTCAGAGACAATTAGCTCCACAACCGAGTGCTTCCTCAGCATAGGTAGAACCTGGTGCAAATAAAAATGTGGCGACGCAGAATGAGGCACTCTATAGATTGGGATTGCTTTTTTTCTCCTTGCCTCCTTTAGATTCTTAGGAAGTGTTTTCACTATATCAACATCCTTTGCTAGTGCTACCATGAATTGGTCTTCGTTGTACAGATAAGCAAAACTCTTGAACTCCGGGCTGCAGATAACCCGTGATGCCCTTTAATAACTAGACAAAAAACACTCTTTGAATTTAAATATTGGCAAGATTTATGTAATTATACAATTGAAAAGTTGGAAAGTCCTTTGAGGAATACGAGCTACCTGATTCCCTTGCTGCTTGTGGTAGACAATATCTCAGGAACTACTAGAGTAGCATTGAGCAGGCGTGCTACCACAACAGCATCACATATCTGAAGGATTGTCAAAACTACATGTTTTTAATAATGATTACAAAGTATACAGATCACAATCCAGTATAGGGCTGACAAAGGGACCTCTAATATTTTATCTATCCTCGTGCTCCCAACTGTAAGAATTTCATTCTAACAACTTGGACGGCTAGGATTATTAAGTATTTTAAAATGTGTTGGCCCATCTTATAATTGTAGCCGTCTGAGCTACTAAGATGAAATCCTCACTGTTGAGAATACGTGAGGACCTTGAAATAGGAGAATTCTAATAGCTCCCCAAGTATAGATTCTTAAATAGGGCATCCTCACCGCAGTCCTGATCTCGTGAAAACCTCCTTGTATCCTGACAAAAAGAAAGCCCGTTGATTGCAAACTGGGAGCTGTAGGAAGATAGTAGAGACAAAACAATATATCAACCACATAACAGATTAAACCATATCAGAAACAAAATGGGTGAAACGATCTCAATACCCCGCTAGATATTTATTCGTTTACTGTCTTTGAGCATGGAATGAAGAATTAGCTCATACATATATGCAAAATATAGGGTGATATTTATTGGTATCGGTCCCATGATATCAATATTTTTAATATCATGCTAAAATCACAATATGCCAAAAAACCCGATTTTTTTCGATATATTGGCTGGTATTTGCGCCTAGGTTATGATTTGCAAAAAAACATTTGCCTACATATGTGATATTGAATGCTGCGGCCGATCTCGATACCAATATTTTCATACATACAAAAGAGGCTAAAAGCATAAGAGATTAACTACTAACCAGCATAGTGTCCTCTAGGGTTTGCATGTGGATGTAAGGATAAAAATTGTGGAACTGGGCCCCAGAGTCTTCTATATAATGCACTCTGCTTTACATGCAGATAATAAACATGGCAATTAGATGACAAAGTCTACATTAATATACACCAAATATTATAGAAGATGAGGATCCCACTTTGATAACGGCTTGACCTACATAAAGTATCCCCAAAATTAACAAAACAGAAAGATAGATAGAAACTCTATATCATCAGAAGTGAAACTGATCAGTGTTTCTCTGAGAAGCATGATAGATTCTAAGTTTTAATATCAGACTTGCAGATTAAACTACAAACCTGAGTTTACCCAGAAAGAAAACCGGTAGCCCATCAAATCAAACTACTTCAGAACAGGATATTCAGAATCGTAAGTATAAATATTACGTGTTAGCTAGCCCAACCAAGAACAAATTCAACTTTTTCAGTCTAAAGATGAATTTAAGGGAGCCAAAGGGTACGGGCTAAGACAGAATATAGACCAAAGAATTATCTTTTTACATTCTTTGGTCTCTGTTAAACCCAGATTCAAACTCATTTTCTCGGGAATTCAGCCAAAATGATGGGAAACCCAGATCCACAAATTGTAAAAAACCATGAAAGAATAAAAGAGAAGACCCAGAAGAGAGAAAAAACAGAGATCTTAGGAGGTTAGAGCACATTACACTTCTGGGAAGATCTGCGTTCTCAAATATGGGTCTCCAAGAGAAGACTGTAACTGAAGATTGTTTCTCAAATATGCCATTCTCTGTGTATTTGGCAAGTAAGAAATGAATGGAGAGAGAGAAAGCAGAGAGAAAAAGACCCAGTAAACCAAACAACTTCATCCTCGATGTCATCACCATTTTCGCTTCTCCTTTCACTGCTATCGCCCTCATTTTCCTTCTCCCTCTTTCTCCCTCTCCTCTGCTTCTGCTTGCAGCAAAATCTGAAGACAAATCAGAGCAAAAAATTTGAAAATCAAACAAGTCAGCTTAACAGCTCTCGCCTCCTCTGTAATAATATGGCCCTCCCTCTGTTTCATTAGCAACGGAAATGTTGATGAATGAAAGACAACTCCTTTTCCCAAGCATCGAGCCCTTCCTGTTTTTGCTATTTTTGAATAAATAATCATTTTTTCTCCCAATAAAAAAATAGTTCCCGGATTATCTTCTCTCTCCTCCAGTACTGAACGTCTCCCTTCCGCTTTCTCTCTCACTCTCCCTCTGAAAATTTATTGCCGGGATATTAGCGAAGAGAAGTCAAGAATTCAAGGTGGAATTTTATATTATTTGAAAATTTATTTAAATTTTAACGGTAAAAATTTTATCCCATAATTCAAATAATAAATCCTGTAAAATAAATTTAATATATTTCAATATTTTTTTAAAATTTTTGACTATTAAATAATAAAAATAATATCTTTACTAAAAGGTACCCATCATAATAAGACTCTGTTTCCTGATGGGAAGACTCCCCAAGTCCACCTTCTCGCCTTCTGTGTGGGGCTCCTCTGACAATTTCGATAAATGCAAGGACCCAATGGAAAATTACCTTTATCTTTAGTTTTTAATTTTGAGATTTTTTTTTTGTATTTTCTTTTATAGTTTTTGTTATGAAAACTAAATTATTTATTTTTAAATATGTCATTATGATAATTATTGAAAAGTAGCTAGCATTATTCAAAAATTATATTTTAAAAATAAAAAGTAGGATCTTATTTTTCAAAAAATTTTTAAATTAAATATTTAATGACTGAAATTAAAATTTAAATGATATTATTTAAATAGTTATTTTTTAATATTAATTTAATATTCAATATATCTATGAAAGAAATATATTTCTATTTAAAATCATTAAATAATTTAATTTATTGTGTTAGCCCAATTAGTGATTTTATAATAAATTGATTTGTAACTTTACCTATATTAATAGCTAATTAGCAATAAACCCATCATGATTACTAATAAAACACCAATTTTTTATTAATATAATTAGTTTAGCAATTAATAAAATGCATTAAATTTTATTAAATAATAGAAAATATCAGCTTTATTTTATTACCTAAAATAATTTTAAATTTTTGTTTAAGTATTTAAAATATGGGTCAAATAAAAAACAGCTTAATATAATAAAAAATAATTTAAAATACTATTTTTAAATAATAAACCTATTTAAGGAAACCTAAAATTTTATTATTATCATTAAAAGTGGGACCGACAGAGTGACGTCATCTAGCCGAGTAGAGAAGATTTTGTCCCCTTTTAATCTCACAAACATCATCATTCATCGGAGCTTAAAATTAATAATTAATAATTGGGTTTTTTTTAATTTTTTAAAATATTTTTATGTAATTTAAAAGGTGGTTAAAATATAGGAAAAAAATTAATTATAAGTGTGTGATAATTAGTAGTAATTGAAAAAATAAACTTTAAAAATATAAAATATTGTAATTAAGATGATTTAAAATGACTTATATTTAAATATAATAAAAAATTTAATAAAAATTAGTTTTAATATAAAAATAAACGTTAAAAATAATTTTTTAATTTTTTTTTAAAAAGCATCCATCTTCCGTTGATTAGTGAATCAAGTTAGGAGGAAACAGGGTCCTGCTCCGCAGAAACGCGGAGCAGAAACAGTGCCGCAAAATCACGGTCGTTGGCGTAAAATCCAACGTCTCTAATTTTCTTTTGTTTTAATTTATTCTTTTATATTTAGAAATTTTAAAAATTTTACGGGTGTTAGATTTTACACCAACCGTTGAATTTTACGACACTGTTTCTGCTTCGTGTTTATGTGGAGCAGGAACCCTCATTTGGATCGCTGTGCAAGTGAATTGCCAGGATTGCCCTCGGGTTAAAACTGCTAAGGACGTGAACCAATTATTGTCACGTGAGATGTACGGATGATGGCACTAGGGAGCCTAATCCCCCTAAATCATTAATATTTACGTAAATAAATATAATTTAATTATTTTTAAAATATAAAAATTAATTATTAAATTATAATTATTTATTTTAAAATAAATAATTAAGATATAAAAATAATATCAATCTCTTTTAAAGAGATGACAATGATATTTATTTTCAGTAAGTAATTAAAAAGAATAAAGTTTGTATAATTTAGATAGTCTAAATATGACCAAACTTTTATAACAAAAAAAAAAAAACCCCACACATAAAATAATAACCTTAAAAATTACCATAAAAATAAAACGGTATAAATTAAAGAAGTTATAACTGACAATGGTATTTAATGTCATTGGACAATTATTTTCAATAAGTAATTGAAAAGATTAAAGTCAGTATAATTCTGATGGTCTAAATATGACCAAAATTTTATAACAAAAAAAAACCCATACATAACATAATAGCCTAAAAAAATTACCATAAAAATAAAATAGTGTAAATTGAAAAAGTTACAACTAATAAGAAATTAAATCAATAGCTTATTAAAGCATGCGCATAGTCTAAAAATCAATATTTTCTATATTTTAATACTTTATAATCAGCGAGAGGATGACCAATGATATTTACGGATTGAGGGGGTGTCCTTTTTCCCCGTGGAGAAGGACCGTCATTCTCCTCATCTAAACCGTCGGATGTAAAATTCGACGGTTACGTATTTTGTATGATTAAATTTAAAATCGAACGGTCCACGTTATATTATTCATTTAAAATGTGTGAGCCGTTGGATTTTATATCCGACGGTTCAGATGAGGAGAAGGACGGTTATTCTCCACAAGGGAGAAAGACGCCCCCCGGATCCGATATTTATTCGTATAACAAAAAGATATCAGAACTTTAAATGAATAGCTATGAAAAAGATATACATATTTGCATGGGTATACTATCCACCAAATGGAATTTGAAACACACATTCATTAGAGATGCATCATGAAATTTTGTCACCAAAATCAATAGGTCAACAACAGTTGATGATTGTTATGTTATATTATTATTACATACCCATGCATTCATAGCAAAAAAATATCATAATCTATCAATAGGCTACAATAATATCCTTACAAACGTTAAAATAAGACAATATAATCACAAAACTTTGTTATATGTGTAGTTTAAAAAAGAATTAGCATAGCTTCCTCTATCTTTACATATTTCAAAAGCCAAAAGGTGAAATTTCTTTTATTTTGTATTTTATTTTTAAATTTAATAGGTTTCACATGTAGAGAAAAAAAAAATTATAAATGGGTTATATATGTGTTGAACACATAGCATTTTCCTAAATATAATTCTCCATGTAAAAAATTATTTGCTTACCCAAATGGCCCACAATTGATATAGCTAATAACCACAAGTCTGACAATTTATCATCAAATTTAATACACATACCATTCAATTGGTCAATATTATCTTAGAACTCGTTAAGATGATTAACAATATAACATCTTTTCTAGTGTTTTACATCTATCAATTTCATCAATTGATATAACTTGTTTCTTATCTTCAAAGTGCAAAGCATTTTCAACTTCTCCTATAACATTCTTCATGTTTTTCACTGCGTATGTGATTATAAATATCATTATCGATAAATTATCAAATGTACCTATCAATTTACTCATTTTTAAAAGTCTAATTTTTATCAAATTTTGATACAAATTTTTAGATAACAAACATTAAAAGATAAAATTTTTTTAATAAATACTAAATATTTTATCTTGCTCCTTCAAATATTAATATTTCTAACCTTTAAATAACTTCTTTTACCACTCCCCATTAATCCAAAACAAAGTCAACACAATATCCTGAATGCTGTGATATCACTTGTTGAGACCTAAGAACACAAAGCTTTATAATTGAGCTGAGGACAAATCTTTCTATTGTACTAGGCTAATTACTGTAGATCAGGTTTTGATTTCTTTCCTCAAACTAGTAGATTGGCATTTTATAATATTAAGTTAGTCTAAAGCAGTTTTAGTGTCATGGCGGAGGGTAAATATAGCGGATTTGATCATTTTCTACTTGTTAGGATTTGAGGCATTGTCTAAAAACGTCACAAATAATCATAATTATTTTGTAATTATGTGTACTAATGCACAATCAACCATAACTGATAAAAAGTCAAGCTAATAGAAAAAGTAATATACATCCATATTCTAATACATTTCAGTATCAAAACCTTTTTTAAGGATTGTCAAATTTCAGATTAAAGATATTCACCCATAGATAAAGAGGCAAACTCAAAGGCAAGGTTGTAAGCACCTCAATCTATATGAAAGAATTTGTTGCTCAAGTTTCTTGATAAAAATCAAAATACTGAGTCCGTTTGTTTAGATAAGTAAGAAAAGACAATGACAATATAAAAATAATCATAATAATAGCGTTAGGATAAATATAAACAATATGTACGATATTTTCCATAGAAAACCTTTTTAACATAGGACAAAAGTATAAAACCTTATATCCATATAATTTAACTATAAATTATAATTTTGAATATACCAATTAAAAATACTTTGGTTTTGTCCGAATATTGATAAATTAAAATAAATATAATAAGAGATGAAAAATAAAAAAAAAATTACTAAAAAAAATGTCTAAAATAACAAAAAAGTCAATGTTTTCATCTGCCGTGAATGTTGGAACAAGAATTGAAGCCAAAATCCTTCTCTCTCTTTCAAATTGGCCACTTCACAGGTTACTTAAGCGATTGGCTCGCGGTCATCTAGCAATGGCCTGATCAAAGCGAAGAAAATCGTTCCACCCACCGACGTGGGTGGATTTCCTGTGATTGTCATTACCGGTTTGCCAGTGGTTGGGAAGACAGCCCATGCAAGCCTAGCGTTCAACGATCAGAGGGTAGATAACATCTTTGACTCGAAAGCATGGGTTTGCGTTTCAGAAACTTTCGGCATTTATGATATCAAGAAGACGATTCTGGATCATTCAGCCCCTGCGTCCCTCTAGTAGTGATTTCCAGCCCTTCGAAAGACACAAAAACTCGGATTTGCTTCAAAAGAATTTGCGAGACAGGGAAGCACGGAAGAAGATCCTAATCATTTTAGACGATGTGTGGAATGAGAACTTGAATTGCTGGGATGCTCTACTTTTTCCATTGGGATCTGCAGCACGGGGCAGCAGCATTATTGCGACAACACGCAATTCTAGTGTTGCTGCAGTAATTAATTCAACTTATACTCTCAACTTGCGCCCGCTTCCTGATGATGGCTTCTGGTCGATACTGAAAGCGCTCGCTTGTGGTGACGAACAACCAACTTCAGATCCAAGGCTACAAGCAATGGGGTCACAAATAGCATCAAAGTGCAGAGGCTTGCCACTGGTCGCGAGAGCACTTGGGGGTGGTCTCTTGCGCACCAAGTCAGATGTTGACGAATGCTTTGCTATATCGAGCAGCTGCATATGGGATTTCCCACATGAACGAGGCAGCATTCTTCCTGTCCTGTGATTAAGCTATGACCATCCCCCTTCTTATCTAAACCGGTGTTTTGCATGTTGTTCTATTTTTCTTAAGAATTTTAAGTAAGAAAAGAAGAAGTTGGTTTTGCTATGGATTGCTGAAGGATTTGTGAAGCTGCCGTCAAATAATAGAAGAATGGAAGAGGTTGGTAGAGAGTACTTCCCATTATAAAATCAGTGATATTCCTCTATCAATTGGCATCCTAAAGCAGTTGTGCTAATTGCGGATCGGGGTTCTGCTTCTTGAAGCTGGGGGTATTTTCTCAAAGCAGGATCCCCCACTCCGGATTTGGATGTCAAAAACTTTGCCCACCCTAACTCTCTTACCTATTTAGAGTTGCATTTCCCTTCCAAATACGTTCTGGATTTTAGTGGTTTACACCAATTAACATTTCTTACAGAATTGAGCTTAGAAGATGACAGAATAATGGAGGTTTTGAGCATCCCTCAGTCAATCAGATCACATAGCCAGGTTTTGAGGTGCCATCAGTCCCTCAACACTGTGTTGGGGGACAACACGGGAGCTCGGGACATCTCGTAATGACCGAGAGAACAAATCATCGGTCAAAGGGAACGCTGTGACAGCCAACAAGGAAAGAGAAACCATTTAACGTGGAAACCCTTCGGGAACCGAAGGAAAAACCACGGAGTAGAGGCAACAAAGAAATCCACCCATGTAAAATAGGTTAGAAACCTCCAAGAGGAAGTATCCGCTACACACCTAAGAAGTTAAAGAGGAAAACACCGAGCAAACCGAGAAAAGCACTCACTTTTCTCTTCACTCTATTTTTTCTTTCTCCTTCTGCTGGTGCACTCATCTTCTCCTTCACAATAGTCCTTTGCTTTCACTTGCACTCACTGAACCTTTTCAAGCTATCTCTCTCTCAATCTCACGCAACCAATTTATAATATCCCATATCGCCACAGGGTGGCGGTGGCCACGTCCCCTTAGGCCTACCATGGCCGCCGCACGCCTCCCGTGTGTCGAATGGCAGCCCGCCACCTTGAAGCCGCCCAATGTCCAATCGGTGGGTCAATCGTCCACTCGCAACACGCCGCCGCAGCAGCCTACGAGAGAGAGAAAGTCAACGCCTAGGCCCAGCTGGGCCCCCGCTCCATGTCATCCTCTCTGATACGATGCCTCCGAGTATTTCCAATTCTTCCCCACGTTGAGGACGGACATTCCAGATTTCGCAAACGTCCGCGGCCCACACGTCCGATGGCTTGCACATCTCTCCGACATTTATCCATGGAACGCTGTGAATTCCACCAGGATTTCCCATCAAGCCCTTTCATAATGCTTGATTATCTTGAACTAGACAATGTTTCCCATATACAAGCCTTTGCTTCCATTCTATATTTAACTTCTTTGTCTGATTTGTCCATTTCGGATTGTCGTCCACTGTATGCTTTCCAGGAGGATGACTTGCTTCTCTTAACTAGACAAAATTTTCTATTAGAAACTGCCCCTTTCTCCTGTCTCCCTTCAATATGCCCTTTACCTTCCACGTCTTCAGTTTTTGTCCATGGGATCCTTGAGTCATTTCCAAAAGGTGGTGGTTTGCCTCCTCACCTATAGACGCTATGTATCAAGTGTTGGGTCTAGTCACTTCCTTGTGGGTAACCCAACAAATTGGTTTGTCATCGGAAGATTTTCGGAGAGCAAATGACGGAGTTCATTTGGCGGAATGGAAGTTCAATGGAGATCGACTCGCGAATGGCCAATGGAAGACGGTCAACCGAGGTTGACCACCGAGGGTTTCAAAAACCAATAGGAAGGTTTTGACCGGCCGAGTAATGGACCCGAGAAGCCTGGTGACACCGGATGGAATCACCCACTGATATGGCTAAGAAGAGCTTCCTGGGAGATATGAGAGTCAGACACAATGACGACCGAGGACATGGGATATTCGAGGCCGTTGTCACCGCTAGAGATCAAGAAACACCTGGGAGGACTCTTGGATGGCCAAAGAGCACGGATAGTCCAGGGACTTGATCACAGAGCCGATCGAGGACGCCACGATCGCTAGCAAAATTGTGACGCTAGCTCACGATAAATTGCACTGGGCAGGTGTATACGCCGCCTATGCACATGTGGTAAGTTACAGTTAGTGGACAAAGTAGTTTATGTCAGTAGAAAAAAAAGGTGTGTTTCTACGTGTGGTTGAAGGTCTCCGGGCAGATTATTATATATACATGCATATTGGGCATGCAGTGGTGTGTGATATGTGAAAACCACCAATAGTATGGTAGCCCCAGTGTGGCGAGAGGAAAACCACCAAGTGTGTGGGTGTGTGAAGACACCCAAGGTGTGGGTTGCACCGAGCTAGTGTGGTAGACAACACCAGGGGTGCTATACGCCGGCCGTATGAGTACGAAATATTTATAAAATGAGAGAATAGAGAGCACCACAATAAGGAGAGAAAGAGTAGAAAAAAGATAAAGTAGTGAGTGAAACACAAAGTATGAGATCCTTGTATTCTTGTGCTCTATTTTTCAGTTTTCGCCTTTAGGACTTGTGTAGCTAGGGTGGTTGTTTGTATTCTATCTCTAAATTTGTGTAACCATTTTATATAGTGGATCTATTGGTAGACTTTGTGTCCCGTGATTTTTCTTCTTAGTTGAGAAGAGGTTTCTACTTAAAAAAATATAGTGTATCTCTTGTGTTCCTTATTCCTACTAAATGGTGGCTGACAATGACGGGGGGTTCTATTAGAAAATACGTAATATTGTAATTATGTCAACATTGTAATTTTAGGTAGTCTTTTATTTAGCATCTTGTATTTTAGGATAGTATTATTTTTTATTATTTTGTAGGATATATTTTTTAGGGTGGTATATTTTTATTTTAGGATATATTGTCATTATATATCTCCACTCCCTCTCCCTCGTGCAGTGTGTGAAAATTGTAATAAAAAACCCTCACAGAATATTAATGAGACGGCAGGCTTTCTGTCATTTTCGATCTCAGCTTTTGCTTTTCATTTCCGCCTTCCTTTAGCTTCGTCTTCCTCAAGTTCCTTACGATTTCTTACATGGTATCAGAGAGGATGGAATCACACCGTCATCCTTCAGACGATATGTCAAACACCGACCACCCCACTTCCGATTTCAACCCAAATCTCTTGCGGTTTCAAAATCCTTCAGATCCTACAAATCCGTTTCGCCTGGAGGCCGGTGATAGTCCCGCAGTTACTCTGATCGCCGATTTGCTCACCATCGACAACTATTCTACTTGGTCCAAAACCATGCGTCGAGCTTTGAGGGCTAAAAATAAACTTCACTTCATCGATGGCACTGTTCCTAAACCCATCGATTCCAACGATCCCCTTTTTGAAACCTGGGGACGATGCAATGATATGGTAATATCTTGGATACAAAACTCCATAAACCCATCCGTTAAATCTAGCGTTGTTTTTGTTGATGACGCCTTCGAAATCTGGAAGGAGTTGAGGGATCGTTTTACCCAGCAAAATGGGCATCGCATTTTTCAACTAAAAAAATTATTGGCTGGTATCTTGCAAGAGCAAGATCCGGTAAGTTTATACTATGGTAAACTGAAAACGATATGGGATGAGCTTTTAATATATGACCCTATCCCAGATTGTGCATGTGGTAAGTTAAAAGTGCTCGTTAAGCATTATTAGAGAGATTGTGTTATTCAGTTTTTAATGGGTTTAAATGATTCTTATACTAACGTTTAGGACCAGATTATATTGATGGATCCCCTTCCATCCATCAACAGAGTCTTCTCCATTATACAGCAACAAGAAAAACATCATCAGATGTTGTCCTCTGTTCACTCCGAACCAATGGCTTTACGGGTTGTTAATAACCCTAAGAAATTTGTGAAACATAACTCTATGCAAAAGAAAGACATGCCTTTTTGTGTTCACTGTCGTGTCTCAGGACACACCATTCAACAATATTTTAAGATTGGGACTGCCGAAATGTCTGTTTGTACTCATTGTAATAAAACTGGTCATATTGTTGATAAGTGTTATCAATTTCATGGTTTCCCTCCCAATCCAAAATTGTATGGTAAGTTTGAAACGACTACTTTTTTGGCCAACCATTCCAGTTTTAACACCATTTCTGATCACGAGGACAATGAGGATGACAAAGTAGCCTTGACCAAAGCTCAATTTAGGCAACTCATGAATCTGCTGCAGTCTAAAGATTCTGCTATCTCCGCCCAAACAGCCCTAAAGAAATTTCTTCCCATTTTGATCCCATTGGTGATCACCCAAAACGGTAACATGACCGGTATTGATTTTTGCTCGTTCCTTCGCTTATAATAAAAACAAGATTTGGATATTAGACATCGGGGCCATTGCATCACCACATGATCTACGACCCTCTCTCGTATTTTCATAAAAAGTCTTGCAATTTCCGTGAAGCTCGAAACCGTCGATGGAAATACAAGGCTCGTGTCTCACGTTGGTGATGTTAAACTGACTACAAGGATAACACTTGTAAACGTTTTATGCGTTCCCTCCTTCATATTTAATTTGATCAAAGTTGAAAGCCCCATCGCTTCGTTCGTCGACGTTTTTCTCTGACATTTGCTTGATTCAGGACCTTACTTCTTGGACCACGATTGGGATGGGTGAAGAGAAAAATAGTTTATATTATCTGCTGAATAATGTTGTTCATCCAAATACCTTGGCTGGCCTTCTCTCCAAATTTTTGAAGCACATTGCGAAGCCCTCTGCTAATTTTGTTTCATTACCAATTAATCTATGGCATTACAGATTAGGTCACGTGTCACATTCTAGAATTCAATTGATATATGATCCTGTTGTAAAAGAAGCATTGCATTTTTTTTAATGACACTCCATATTCCATTTGTCACGTGGCTAAGCAACGTCGCATTCGTTTGTTCCATAAGTCACACACATTGTTTGCTATAGTGCATTGTGACTTATGGGGACCCTTTTCAGAAGTATCTTATGACGGATATAAATATTTCTTGATTATCGTTGATGACCTTTCAAGAAGTACTTGGATTTATCTTCTGAGACAAAAATCTAACACAAAATTATGCTTAGAGGCTTTTTACAATCTTATTGCAATACAATTCAATATCAACATTAAAATTATTCGCACTGACAATGGGTCCAAATTCAGCCTGGGAGATTTCTACAGTAAAAGAGGTGTTATCCACCAGCGCAGTTGCGTGAAAACACCACAGCAAAATGGTGTTGTTGAATGTAAACACTAATATTTATTAAATGTAGCTAGACCCATTAGATTTCAATCACGCCTTCCACTAAAATATTAGAGTGATTGCATTCTGACTGCCGCCTATATTATAAATAGAATCTCCACTCCCGTGCTGGACAATAAGACACCATATGAAATTCTATTTGGAGTCAAACCAAGTTATGATCACTTGCGTACATTTGATTGTTTATATTTTGCTTCCACCCTTTCTCGTGAGCGAAAAAAATTTGACTCCAAGTTTATATATTTTTAGGCTATCCTTTTGGTGTTAAATGTTACAAGTTATTTGACTTACATAGTCATATCACATTTCACTCTAGGGATGTCATCTTTTATGAAAATATTTTTCCCTTTCAACAAATTAATGCTGAAACTGCCCCTAAAGTTGATTATGATAAACTATCTCCTGCAATAGCAAAATTTGATTGTTTGTTTCAACAGCCTCCTACTTTTCCTGAATTCATTGTGAATCCAGCCACTATAGATGATGATCAACCAACTACTGAACCTCACAATAATGAAGAGCAACTTGACTTAGGCCCTGTCCAGGGACCATTGGAAACCACCCTAGAAGTTTTGGATTGCCATCCGCAACCCAGTGTATCCACTAATTCTGTCACAAACTTACCATCTCCTGTGAAAGATAAAACTCTTATCCGCAGAACCACTAGAGCTAGAAAAGCCCCTCAATACCTAAAAGATTTTCATTGTAATCACGCATTCCAAACTACATCCACCCAATCACCAACGTAAAGTATCCCTAGTAAGCCTTATCCCCTTAAAAATTATATATCATATCACAAATTGTCTCCAACCTACAGTTATTTTTTGTCATCCGTCTCATCACAAATTGAACCACAAACCTATGCTCAAGCCATTTCTAATCCTAATTGGCGCAAGTTATAAAAGAAGAATTAAATGCCTTAGAATCCAATAATACATGGATTGTCACTGATCTCCCCCTAGAAAAGAAAGCTATCGGATGTCGATATGTTTTCATATTAAAATTCAATAGTGATGGGAGTATTGAAAGATACAAATGTCGGTTAGTGGCAAAAGGATACACACAACAGGAAGGAGTGGATTACCATGAAACTTTTTTTCCAGTTGCTAAACTTAACACTGTGCGATATCTCTTAGTTGTAGCCACCGTAAAAGGATGGCACTTATACCACTTTGATATCAACAACGCCTTTTTAAATGGAACCTTAAATGAAGAAATATATATGAAACCACCTCCCGATTACATCACGAAAAATCCTAACCAGGTATGCAAATTGTCGAAAAGCATCTATGGTCTTAAACAAGCTTCTCAACAATGGTATTCGAAACTGTCCAGTTCTCGGATCATATTTGGTTTCATTCAATCCAATGCAGATTACAGTTTGTTCACTAAACAAGATAACCAATCTTTTACAACCCTCATTGTATATGTTGATGACATCATTGTTGCCAGTAATTGTTTGGATACGGTAATCTCTATTAAATCTTTTCTAAATCAGATTTTTAAAATAAAAAACTTGGGTGTTTTACGGTACTTCCTTGGCATCGAAGTTGCCCGATCACGAAAGGGTATACACATTTGTCAACGAAAGTACATACTTGATATTTTGGCCGACTTTGGCACCATTGGTTCTAAACTTCATAAACTACCCATGGACCAAAATTTGAAATTACGTAAGCAAACCGGAGTTGCTCTTGAAGGCCCAAGTGTGTATAGAAGGCTCATTGGTCGCCTCCTTTACCTCATTGTCACACGGCCCGATATCGCTTATGCGGTACAAATTTTAAGTCAGTTTATGAATCAACCTACCTCGAGTCATTTGAACGCTACACACCAAGTATTGCGATATTTAAAACTAAATCCTGGACAATGCATATTGCTTTCTTCAACATCTAACATTTAACTAAAAGCTTTTTGTGATGCAGATTGAGCTTCCTGTCCAGACACACGTAGATCCATTATTATTGGTCTCTCAAGACTCCCTTATTTCTTGAAAATACAAGAAACAATCCGTTGTCTCGCTCATTGCCTAATATCAATCCAGTACAACTTGTTGTGAACTATCTCTCACATTCTCAGGTTTTACATCCCCATGCAACACTTTTATATTGTGACAACTGTGGTACATCGGCCGCTAAATTAACGCACCAAACATTGGGATCTCATTCATGACAAAAATTCCCCGACAGGCCACCACTCATAATGTCAAATGCCGGATATATTCACCAAACATTTACCCTCGCATCGTTTGAACTTTCATTTGCCCAAGATGGGCATTATTAACATATATGCTCCATCATGGCGCTTATTGTAAAATACATAATATCTCAATTTTAGGTAGTCTTTTATTTGGCATCTTGTATTTTAGGATAGCATTATTTTTTATTATTTTGTAGGATATTTTTTTTTAGGGTGATATAATTTTATTTTAGGATATATTGTCATTATATATCTCCACTCTCTCTCCCTCGTGCAGTGTGTGAAAATTGTAATAAAAAACCCTCACAGAATATTAATGAGGCGGCAGGCTTTCTACCATTTTCGATCTCAGCTTTTACTTTTCGTCTTCGCCTTCCTTTAGCTTCGTCTTCCTCAAGTTCCTTACGATTTCTTACAGGTTCGGGTATTCCGCTATTACCGGATCGGGTGGATTCGGGTATCGAACCCCAACATCAAGGACTGCAACGAGCTCATGGGGAATTCGCAGCATTGCCACGGAAGTCTCCTTTGTCTCGGGCAGCTAGAACTTTTGGGATTCCCAGACAAGCTGTGGTCCGGCGATCTGCTGACAATCTCTCTCACCCATCTCTCAATACGAAATTCTTTTAGGCTATACTCCCTCGATGGCATGCAGCTTCAATGCCTCACATCCCTCCTAGGATTGGAGGTTTATTGGTGTTCACAGCTCCAGCACTTGCCTTCAGCGGGGTTGCCCGCCTCCCTTTGTTATCTAGACATTTGGGGTTGTGAAAAGTTTATCGAGCAGTGTGAATGGAATAGAGGACAAGTTTCGCTGAATATCTCTCATCTTCTCGGCCTCCGCATCAGTGGCAAAGACCTCCTTTAACCGCAGCTACCATGGGGTTGTTGTCTGTGATCAGACTAGAAAAACAAACGCATCTCATACAACATGCTGGTGATCCCACCAGGTAAAGTAACAGAGCTCTAATTCAGAATACGAACTGTACGGTTAACAGTACTATCTGAGCTTTCTCTAAGTTCATCTCTAAAAGTTGAAAGAAAAATTTTATAAATCAACCATCTAATCCCGTCATACTTTACATATCAGAATATCAAGACAATCAAATAATATGAAAAGAAATATGCATTGCAATGATGTAGATTATAAGATAGAGAAGTGAAATCACTAAAAGATAAGAATGTATCTGTAAAATGTCTAAAAGTTATAATTATGTTAGACAAAAAGCTTTCCTACGGGTCCCACTCATTTACAGCACTCTTTACATTAGGGCCCATTGTGATTAAAAAAGGAGAAGGAAAAAAATAAAAGTAGGCCATGCATGTAGATAGTGGGTTGCAGGAGGATTGTAAATGGATTGGAGGTTTAGCATTTCTTCTAAGTAAAATGAAAAAAATATTATCTAAGGTGATTTAGATACTTAAAATATAAATTAAATAAAGCACATTAAAAAAAATATGAGTTCTATGTATTTGTAGGGAAAAATAAATAAATATATGTTAAAAAAACTTTAAGAAATGTAATAACAAAATGGTTTAAAATCATTTCAATTTATACAGAATATTATATTGAATTAACTGTAAAGATGATTCTTGTATTTAAGTCTATTTAATGAGACTTAAACTTTATTATTATTTGTTAAACTTTACAAAGATGATTCTTATATTCCATCACACTAGAAAATATTGATATCCATAGAATGGACATAAATTGATTTGCATGAATAATGAATCTTATTTGAGAGATGTTGTGAATAAAGACAGCTGTTTCATCACTTAGCTGGTTCTTGGAGGAGATTTTGCTAGTTGTCTTCTAAACTCATTCGGCTTCATTGGTTCATTTGATCTCCTCTGATGTGTCGTATCATGGCATTTACTTTTGCCATTTTTAAGTGGTTCTGACTTTTAAAAGATCTTTCAGTATCTACCAGGCACTAGTCTTTCTGGGTTTTTTTTTAGTTCAAGGAAGCCTTTGATGCTTGGGATGATGATCATGGTTTTTTCCCCAATGAAGGGTCGGATTGGAAGGATAAGAAGACCAATGCGGCTTGATTATATCTACTGCAATTTCTTTCCAAAATATTGTTGGGGTTTGACTCGGATATGTATAATCCGGCTAGCGGAACAAAATCCGAATTCTTCGTCAACCGTTAGCAACCAAATTCGTGAGCATAAAAAATATAATAATGTATAACATTTTTAACGTGGAAAACTCTTTTCAATCAAGAAAAAAATATTGGATAAATTCTAAAATAATTCATTATAAAAGTGCTGATTATAATAATCTCTTTCGAAATTCCTTCACTATAATTCACTATAATCCCGAGTGAAGAATGATTAATTACAATTTTTTCAACACACCCAACAGTCCACAAAGATAAATACAATAAGAAATAAGAGTAACCAAATAAAATACACTTTAAAAAATTTCTCCTAGAATAACAACGTGTCCAACTTGACAAAAATAGAATTCAAATTGGACCTCATCCGGATATCGAATCTTTTTTTTCTTCTCTTTTCTTTTCTTCTCTCTCTCTTTGTGCGGCGTTTCTTACGTAAGAAAAAAATTTGAAATAACCCTAAAACGCACGTAACATGTTTTATATAGCAAACCGCACTCGAGTGCCCCTCAGGCACAGGTCTCACTGTTTTCAACGTGTGGCGCCCATCTGGCGGGGGTAGCCCTTGGGTGCTCACCACACACACAAATATCGCAATCCTCACACGAATCTCACGTGATCCTCCGATAACTATTCATCTGTTGTTGGAATTCATAAGGGAGTAATCAAAACCCAACAAATGTATCTATTTTCACCATAATACTCACACAGCTGCTTAACAAGAATCATGCTTCTTGCTTTCATCACAGGATGATGATGAAAAGGAAAGGAGTCTCCCTTGTTAGAGTGAAAGGTAGCTTAAAATAGCTGCATGCGGCCTTTCCTCTATTTCCTATCATTTTCCCTCAACAATCAAGCTGCACTTCCTTCTTCAAAGGGCCTGAGTGTTTGCCACTCTAATTTTTGCCAAGCTTTGCTTACTACCAATCTGTCTTCCATGATTAGCTTTTCATGTTTCTTGAGTACTGTGACTTCCTGAAATGGGATTATATTTGCAATTCATTGGAATTTTTCTCTAGTTATTGTGCTTCTTCACTGTTGATTTTGGGTTCTGCTGAGTATTTGATTCAATCTGAGACTTTTTTTTTTTTATTATTACTGATATCTGAAATGATTAATTCATTGATTTTTATAAGATGCCATTCTAACACTATTAAAATTTATGTTTTATCAACAAACCACAGCTTTTGAAATCTAAACTGTGAGATTTAAAATTGAGCAAAGGAGAAAATACTATATTTATATTTGGAAAAGTTTAATTTACATTTAATTTACATTTTAAGGACAAAATCGTGTAAAATAAGACTACTAAATGAATCCCCCAAAATGATCTCAAAATCAAAAATATGGTATTGAGATTTAAAATAACAAATAAATTTCTAAAATAATATTTTCTTTGAAAATATTTTTAAATATTGGGTTTAATTTTAAAATACTTTCAAAATATATTTGAAAATCTCTATCACTGAATTTTTTATTCAATGGTGAGATTGTTTGAATAGGGCCCCTAAATGCATCTCAACATCAAAAATATGGTATTGAGTTTATATAATAATAGATAAATAATAGCACAGTGATAATTTTTTGTTATTATTTTAAAAATATGATTTAAAATGAAATCAAAATAGATTTTAAAAATTTTTTTCAATAATTTCAAAATAAAAATGAAAATTTTTTTTTTTATTCTTTTTTTTACATTGATTATTTTTGTCCCTCTTATTTGAATAGGGTCTATATTTTTCAATTGTCCATGATCTTAATAATTTTTTTAAAATTTCGATTTTAAAAAAAGAGTTGATTTTAGATAAAATAGTATGGTGATAATTTTTTGTTGCTATTTTATCAATATGAATTTAAATAACTTACAATAATAGAGGAAAACAGTAAATACCAAAATTGTTAATTTTTTTTTAAATGTCAAGAATAAAATTATATTATACTATAATTCAAAGGGTCAAAGAGTAGAATATAATTAATAAAATCAAAACAATATGCTTAAAGGAAAACGGTCGAATTTCACACTGCTTAAAAAATAAAAATATAATAATTATTATTTTTTTAATATATAAATATTTTAATACTTTATTATTTCAAAAAAGATTAAAAAAAACTTATTTTATATTATTTTTAATAATAAAAAAATAATGGCATTTGAATTTTGATCCCCCAACTGCCTGAATTTGCAAGGGAGGGGCTTCCTCTCACGCTAAGAACTGCAGCTAGTCAATTTTTCTGATTGTCATCTTCCATGGGGTGAAGGAAATCAAAAGACTCAGCAATGGAGGCTCTTTGGTTAAATAAACAAAAATACTACTGTTGGTCATAATTCCTACTCACCATTTTACTCAATTCAACTTGCTGATCTTCAATCCTACTGATCATTCGGGTGATGTCATCGCCGGCGAAGGACACCGTCTCTTCTCTGGAGAGGTGTCTCTGCTTTATCTTCAGTATAGACTGTGAGACCTCTGCAATTGTAGGGCGCTTCCTCGGTGACCTGCGCAGACATCTGTAAGCAACGCGAGCCAACTCCCTCGCTTCTGCCGGATTGCATTTTCCGACAAGCCGCTTGTCAAGTATTTCATCGATCCCGTCCGCTTGCATTGAAGCCTTCAAGAAGAAGAGCGAGCCACAAACAATGAATATATCAAGAAAAATAAAAGACATATTTGTTGATCATCTAGCAATTCAACAGCAACGACTAACAATCTTCTAACCGAACATTAATTTTTTTATATTTGACATCAATAGTAACAGTAAATAACCAATAACAACAATGAATTATAAACAATCTAACCTAACAAGATTAAAGTAGAAACTCACAAGATTGACGTAATCCATCAAGTTTTGGTGAGGATGAATGGCAGTCATGAGCTCGAAGATGATAACTCCGAAACTGTATATGTCGCTCTTCACGGTAGGCTTGCTAGTAGAGATGTACGCAGGATCCATGTAACCATACGTACCCTTTAAGCTAGAGGTCCGGCCATCGAAAAGCTCTACCTTTGAGAGCCCAAAATCCGCAACCTATTCCAAATTACATCGATAATGATCAAACACATCGATAATATACTTAACCATTTTCTATGAGAAAGCGGCGATTTGCCTACCTTAGCCCTCATCGAATGATCCAACAGTATGTTAGCACTCTTCAGATCCCGATGCACAACAGGTGGGACCGCCTGTTACATGACTAGTAAAGGCTTAGGAAAGAAAAATATGTAAATGAATACCACAAAGAAGTCGGGACAAACTACCCCTTCATGAAGATACTCAATTCCATGAGAGATATCAAGAGCAATTTGAAGCCTTTCATCCCAACTCAAAGTGTCCAATTCTTCACCTTCAGTGATTACAGAAGGAAACATAAGATTGGGTAATAATATTTTAATACACGAGTAATGTTATACAGCCACCTTTTAGCCACTTAATATGATATGGAGTCTCATCTATTCATTTATTTGTGCATGGGCTCACTATTATAAATGAATGGATGGAATACTAAGGGTATCTCCAAATCATTTTTCTTTAATACACACCCATTTGATAGAAATTTTCTCATTCTTGTTAGGTTAGCAACCATTTGTTGATTTCATCTGTTAGATGTCAAGAATAAAGAGTAGGCACCAATCAAGATATTGACTAGTGAAATAACTTACGTGTTAGAGATTCAGGATATTAGCAATTGTAAAATAATAAACAATTACATAATAAAATATTATATTCACATGAAAAACTCTACAAGAAAAAAAAAACCAGGTAAAAAAGGCGAAGTTTCATTATCTTAAAATATAGGATTTCAAGATGCAACTATAAAATAAGTGTTTCGAAAGCTCCTTAACCCTAGAGTGCAACACCATAGTTACCACAAAACTGATAAAATCTTTTTTCAAAATTCACATGAAGTCATACTGTGAATTTTTTGGATGGGATTTTCAAATGGATTGGTTGTACAAAACAAATTCGAGTCACGCTTAACATTATGTGAATGAAATAAATCAACATATAAATTTCCAATATCTCATGTGAATGAAACCTCATAGAACAACAGAAGAATTTTTTTTTACATGGGTTTAAGCTCTCAAAACAGCATCATCTCAGAAAGAAAAGAGAGCCAAGAACTTACCATATAAAACCTTTTCCAAACTCCCATTGCTCATATATTCATAGATTAACATGTGTTGGCCTTTATCCACACAGTAGCCGACCAAATTCACAAGATTCCGGTGATGTAATCTACCAAGCAGAGATACCTGAAAAAATCAAGGCTAGTTGCAGCGACTAACAAAATATTTGGTCATGTGACCAGCATGATAAAAATAACGGTTTTAATATCAGTCGCGGTTGTATTAATATCAGTACAAGACATAAATTCTTTTGTTAATTGGAACCAGGAGCACTGCATAACACTGGGCAATGAATAATTTGTCATCAGATAATACATTGGCTGATATATTGGAAAACATCATACACATAGTTTGATATTCGAAATATTGGATGATATATTATCAATATGGCAACATACGTTATTCCAATGTGTTATCGGGGACTTCAATACCTGTATACATTAGTCGATATTTCATTCCATGGTGACTAAATATATGGATGACAGAAAAAGTGAAATATAACCTATTATCTGCTGTAGTATTGAAGCTGAAATTTCATTCTGGGTTTTAATGGTGGGCTGCAACACTCAGCTCACAAATCAATCATTCAATAGAAGCTCTGAATGCAATTAAATCGGACCTTACCTCTGTCTGGAACTCTTTTTCCCCATGCTTAGAATCAGAGGCTAGCACTTTAACGGCTACTACTTCACTGGTAGGCATTGTGGCCTTATACACTGTGCCAAATGACCCTTGCCCCAATATGGTTTTGAAGTTCTCTGTGGCCTTCTGAATATCCCTGCAACGACAACAGTAGGTTAATCCATTACCGAGCATTGATTATTTTGGGTCAATTTTTTTGGCTATATCTTCACCAATACACATTCTCCCTTTGGATGGGAAGAAAAGGGGAACCCTAGAAGCCAAGGCAATCTAACTAGGCTGAGGCGATAACATATAGAAAGGAGACTGACATTCAGGAAAGTGAGATGGAATTAAATGAAAAGGAATAATCCTGATTTGCTTAGTTTTGAGTCACTGAAGGGAGATCCTTCAGCCATGAATTCACACATTTTAATGTTCAGTTTCTCCATAAATATCAACGATTTGTTTCGGAGAACTTGTCCACTGGTCAACACAGATTGAAGTTAGAATAGATAGGCTAAAACCTGTCAAAATGGGTTAAAATGTCCTACTGTTCTAGGAAATTGGTTAATTAGTGGTTGATAGCAAGGCTAAAGCTCTAAAACTGGGATTAAAAGTCTAATCTCTCTCCTGTCTAGGGTAAAGGGGCAGCCTGGTGTATGAAGATCTCCAATATATGGGGTCCAGAGAAGGGTCAGACTACTTTTGGATATACTATACAATGTCTTACATTATGTTATACAAAAGACCATTTTTACAACTTAAACTTGTGACTATCTGATCACACAGTGACAACTATAGCATTGCAACAAGGCTCCTGTATGGAGTCAACTCTTAAATCAGAATGCACAGTTTGATTCAGCCCTGACTCACGGAGTTCAGAATCTAGAAACTTCAGGATCACAAATCGACCCTCAAGAATAGAACGCTCTGAGCAGGTGGCAATTGGATGCTGTGCATCAGATACTCCCACTGATCAGGCAACTGACAACAAATGCTTGGCACAAATAATTCTGATAGTTATCAACATGGCTATTTAAGCTTTTTCTTCAATAGGGGGTTGAGTGATTTAGAAACCCTTTTCAGTTGATTTGATCTCTTGTTCTGTTCTATGCTTCAAGAGCTTCATAGTGCTTCATTTATACTCGAATCTTAGGAGACTTTTACACGGTTTATTCATTCCTGAGATTGTCGGTTGTATTGAAAGATAGGAATATGTCTTTGGCAAGTGACTGAAATTAGTTTAATACAGTGGGATTGTGCAGGGTAATATCATAAATCTCCTGTGAAGTCAATATTCATCCTGAAAAGTCTGATCAGAAGTTTGATTCTTTGCCTATAAAAAAATTGCTAGAAAAGGTGGATCTTGGTTATTAAAGGAATTGGTGCATGGCAAAGCAGCAGGGATAGTAGATTATATATGTGCAATTAATCTCTGCAAATAAACAAAAGACTGTGGGATCCAACTGTTAAAGATCACTCACGTTTTACTCTGAATCCTTATTCTCTTATCTCTTTTTTTTTTTTTTTTTTTTTTGGTTTATTACCTATTAATCTATCTACTTTGCTGCATTTATGGGGATAAAGCAACAATATCTGTGTGGTATTTGATTCTGAGATTATTTAACATAATCCACTGCACCCTGCTTTAAATGCATTTGTTTAAATTTCTACCAATAGCTTGGAAAATACTTCAATTGTTTTCTCTAAGATGGTGACTGGATATACAAAAGAATACAAGTTGACTGACCCGATATCAAGACTGGAGCTACACCGTTTCTCCTTCATGGGTTGGACAACAGTAAAAACATGATCCATTATTTGTGTACATAAGCAGTAATATTCAGTTTCACGTTTCACCGCTTTGCTAGTTACTGAATATCAAGTATTTAAACACAGTAAAAAAATATAAAGACAACTAAAAATTGCACCTTAAATCAACTAATTTTAAGTAAGCAATTTGCCCTCAATCATGCACACATAATTCCTAATGTCATGAAATAGGCTTCTTAAAGCAGGGCCTAGTTCATTGTTGTTAGTTTATCCAAAAAGACAGAGAAATTAACTACTATGACAAAAAATGACAAATGAGGTAATTATTGATCGTATGTTTTCATAATAAGCAAAAAATGACCATTTGTGATCCCCAGAAAAAAAATCTTATCATGCTTAAAGTTGTGGTGGTTTCCATTAAAGGAGTTGAGTATCATCCAGGCTGGCATAAATATTCTTAGGGATGCATTCACAATTAAGCTGATTTTGATCTCCGAGGCTTACTAAATACAACCTTAGAAGGCTAGTATAGACTTCTAGCATCTATTCATACGACAATACTCACAATATCTGTCAATTTTAATTGCACTATCAAATTCTAGCCCTCTTAATTCAAAAATGGCATGAACAGCACTTCCTATTTCCCATTCTAGAAGCTCAAACATTAAACAGAGCAATTAATGCATCTGTACTTCACTAACTTCGTCTTTTTGAAATCACCCAGCTACATTTTGATTTAACATCAGGAAGAATTTCATAAAACAGGATTTCTACCAACATCAGCATACAATCAAAAATTAAAGAAAATTTGAAATCATGGGTGACATTGTTGAACATCACAACATGGAAGAAAGCAATATCAATTATACAACACCAAACATTAAGCATATATACATTAGATCCATTACATTTAAAGTATCAGAGCAAAGGAAGCATTGGAAGATTGACGCACAAAGCAAGACATACTCCATACTATTTGAGAAACCATACTTGTATGAATATCTTGGTATGCCAGAAACAGAAGGCAAAGTATCTTTATGATTTTGACTCCACCAAGACAGCTTTGTGTTCTTTGCAACATATTCAGGCTGCTGAACAACTACAGAGTTTTGGAAGGAAGCGCTAGAGTCAATGGTTGCAGCTAGGCCATTTTGGCGAATAGGGAGATGTGTTACAGTATTCAGACTTGTGCAGCGCTGAAGATGGGAACGTTTTATGTGCCACCATAAGCAGAAAAACACCAACGAAGCTATCAAAATGCCAACTGCGACACCAACCAACGTGAATAAAACAACCAAGTCAGCCTGATGAGCCATGCCTTGATGTCCTTAAACATTCAGGCAATATTAACATCTTGAGATGAAGTTGTTTAAGCTCCCTGCACGAAAGAATAACAATACTGAACTCAAAATCCTTTTCTCTAAAGATGATAGCAGTATAGCATACTAATGGGTTATAACTTACAAGTCAATATCAATGACTATGTATAGAGATATGTCCCCAAAATTTCTCTGCCACACATACTGGAAAATAATGAACTGGTAATGAAGAATCTAGATGTTATAGGTTCATGAAATTATACAAACAAATTTAATAAAAGACTCCAAATCCAACTGACTAAACTGTTATATCTTTGATGATTTTGTATGGAAAGGTTATATCCCTTCCTGGGGAGCTAGTTAAAACATACATGCTTGCCAATAACTCATCACCACAGTAACAAGACAAGGAAATTGATCATACATATGCCCAATGGCTACTAGAATTTACAATAAGCTCTGAAAATAGCAATTGAAAGTAAATAATAATAATCTAATCAAATTGCATCCGACAAAGCTAACTGGCCCAAATTCCAAACAAAAAGTTGACTTACAATCTCTTAGCGGTGTGGTTATAGAAAATGTTTGAGCAAACAAAAATAGCCCAATTTGACTTGCTCTTATCTAAATGTGAGCTCGATGCATCAAATTTTGCTCCCTTGACAAATAACATCATTAATCAAATATATTGGTTTGCATAAAGGCAGTACCCTTTGTATCAAATCAACAGGGCTTATCGATATCATACTTTGACTTTTTGAGATAAATTAACACGAACAAACAGGTGTTTTTTTCTGTTTTGGTTAGTAAACAAACAGGTGTTTAGGACTATGAATTTGCTGGGTTTTTGAAAACACACAACTTGCATCAAGCATAAATAAAAAAATCTGCAATTTATAAATCACAAGCACCAATATACCTTTGTAACCATCAAATGGAAAACTGTGAGGTATTAATCACTCATACGAAATGGGTTTTCCAGAAGAACAAAAATACACACAATCACAATCGAAAAGAAGGAAAAGAACAGGAAACAAAGAGATCGATGATAAGGGCATACCTTAGCATCCGGCTGAGAACAGACCAAGAAGTTTTGGCTCTATATCTTCTGTTTTGGTGGGCACAAGAACAAGTCTGAACTGTGTAGAGACTGGAAATAGTCGTTCTACGCTGTTCTTTGGAAAAGAATAAAAGAACACGGATTGGCATATGGGATTGGTGTGCCTAAACAACAAAGATAGTCTTCTTAATTATTAGCCATATTCATTTTTTAATATCTATTAGACAAATTTTTAAAATAATTTCAATCATTTAAAAAGTAAAAAAAAATCTAATATTTAAGTAAAATGAAAAATTAGATTGGATATTCTCTGTTTGAATTCTATCACAAATTGAACTTATCTACCTCCCATTTTACCCTTTTTTCAACCTTTTCCCTACTTAACAATCATTTTGCCTTCTCTTTTCTTATCAATTTAGCCTTAGGCAGGTATAATGAGTGATGTACGGAAGAATTTTATCTAAAATAGCTTAAAATAATATCAAGTAATACAAGAATATTTCTTATTTATGAAAATATTTTTAGCAAAATTTAGACATATAATATAAGATTATTTTATATTTATGAATGTATTTTAGAAAAAATTCGGACACTTTTAATAACTTTATGTCATTTAGATATCTTCATGGCTTAGGTTTTATAAGTATAGAGTTGTTAAATTTAAATATAATACGCAGAATTATGGAAACATAGCAGTAACGAGAAGCTATTAAGAATACAAAAATCAAGTGGTGTGCGAAGAGACTTCTGATCTAATAGAAATGAAATTAAGCTGACCAATTTGATTTATGCTCATTGATGCCCATGCCTAACTGTTGCAGAGTCTCAATGGTGCCTTCATCTGCTTCGGTTGACAACGACGAACGAGCAAACATGTATGATTCCTTCAACAATTGACAGCGAAGGACTGCTTCGAAAGCACTTGCTTGAAGGTCCGGACAAATTCCAGCTCATTATCTTTTCATTCTCCTTTCAATTTCTTCTCTTGCACAAAGCTCTCAGAAATGTGGTTTATGTTATGTTATCATCTCCATGACCTAGGTTCCACGTTCTCCTTTAGCTGATCCACCAAGGATACAGAATCTTAAAACTCACGAAGTCCGAAGGAAATGAGGCAACAGTTTGATTTGTTTTTGTTTTTCATCAACTACTCAAGAGTAAATCCTAATGTAACAGTGAGGTTGTCCATTTCAATATGGAGATCAATAGTTAAAATTACAGAGCAGCTTCTGAATAATGAAGGAACAGGTTGATTACATATGAGTCTTTTCAGACCTTATAATATGACAGCTTTGTACACCAAGTTGTTCCCTTTAACCATAAGACTAAGGTACATTTGTTTTGAAAAAGAGAAATATATTTTATGTAATGTTTGATTTTTATTAGTGAATAATGAAATCATTAGTGTAATTTTAAGTCAATTTAAAAATAATTATATAATAAAATTTAAGTAAAAATTTGATTTGAGGAATTGGGCTTAGTGTGTAAAGAATACCCTTCTTTTACTCGTACATGTTCAAAGTAAAAGTTGCACGTCTAATGTGTGCCTCTACGGCGTTCTTGCACACAAGTAGCAAACTAGTAACACTAATACTCATCACAGTCTGGATAAAATGTTGGCAGCTGAGTTATATATCAAATATAACACTCGTGGGTAAATAAGGCAAAGTAGAATGTTCCTGATACGCACCTATCAAACTCTCGTGCATCAATTGGATTATGAAAGGCACTTGACTCTCACTCATACGTGTCGAGGCAAAAATTGGATGCTTGATACATGCATTTGTAGTGTTTATGCATATTAATGGTAAATTTATAGTGTCTAAAATATATTTATATAACGCTTATGCATTGTTTAGACCAAACATTGGCACCTAAACTATACCTGATACAACACTCGCACACAAATGAAGTCAAGTAGATGGCTCGTGGTGTGTGCCTATTCAACATGCAATATATTTTAAATTTGTGAAATGGGATATGTGCTTTTCACAAGAAAAAAAAAAGCATTGTATTTGTACTTTTTTGAGGATAAAAAGCTTTTTATTTAATGAGTTTTGTGTTCATACTTCTCATGATGATCAACTTTATATTTGTACTTTTCATTATATGAAAAGTTTTAATATTTATTTTTTATATTTTAGTATTTTTTTTTTCAACTATTAGATATTATCTTTAAGAACTATTATATAAAATTGATAAAATATTAATTTTAGATATCTTTAAAGTTGGTTTTTTGATTAGTCAGTATATGACTCATTGATTTTTGGTTCTTTATTTTTAGCATGTTTTAAATTTTTGAGAGTTTTACATGTATTATATTTGATATTTAAAATATTTTAACATTTGAGATCGTAAGTTTTGACATTGTTATCAAAATTATCCGACATTAGATTTTAAACTTTGAATTCATTTGATAATCGAATATTAGACAATTTTGTATAATTTGATATTATTTAATATTCGTATATATTTTTGAATTTTGAATACGAAATCAGATTTAAATATTCATTAATGGATGCTTAACACATTAGAATATTTGATGGATTAAATTTAACAAGTATATTATTATTTTTCATTCATTCATTCTATTTTGTGGACTCATTTTATTATCATACATATATATTTCTTGAGTTTTAGATTTATAATTTTGCTATATTTTTTAACTTTTAAAGTTAGAGGACTTTGAGATTACTTATAGAATTTTGAACAAAGAAGATTAAAAACTTTATTATTACTTTATTATTGGACATGTATATGAATTTAGTTTGAGATTATGTTAGAAATTATTATTGATTTATTTGTTGTTGTAATATTAGCATTTATATTTATTAGCTTAGATATTTGTACTGACTATATATTATCTTTATAAGATATTTGGATAACTTTTTTTTGATGAATAAGTTTGATATAAGTAGGTCATTATTATTTTTATTTGGTGACCAAATAGTGTCAATTCAGTCAGATCCTATGTCTGCTATCAATTTTAGATGTCATGTTTGTTTTGGGTTTATTATTGTAATAGGTTCAACCTAATATTTAAATTTTATTTAATTATTGAAAAAAATTTTAATAGTCAAATTATTTAATTATTTATTTAATTATCTAGTCAGACTGGATCATGATATTTTATACACTTAATTATACACCTATTTATATCAAAATTGCTAAAAGTGTGTAAGGCCCACATTCAATGAAATCATTACTATTTATATAATTACCTCTTTCTCTCTTCTTTCCTTTATCTATTTCCTCGGTATTTCATCTTGAATTATTATGGAATAAAATTGACAGATTATTTCTAACTTGATCATTTCTTTTTAATACAAGAAAGGGTTGTGCCAAATTTTCTCATGATACCACTATGAGACAAATTAAATTCAATGGACGGTTCAAAGGACCTGAACGGCAATCAAATTAATTCCAAATGAAAGGATGATAGTTAGCTACCAAAATTAATCAAATCAGCAACCAAATTAAAACCCGGTTGCGGAGAAAGGACTCGAGTGACAATGTGGCTAAAAATCAACCATGAGGGCAGCCAAAATACAGCCAAGAGGGAATCATGAAATTTGATTTTCTAGCCTCAATTCTACACGGCAGCAGCCCACCTAAACCAAAAATCAGAATCCATCCTCCCCCGGCAGCAGCTACAACATTAATTGAGAATTCTTCTACCAAGTATCACATTGCTGGTGAGGCACCAACAAAGTAGAGGATGATTCAGTATAGCCACACGACTGGAGTTTAGGAGAGGAAAATTGGGAGGTGTTGGCTGGCTGGTGACTCAGCACCTCAGCTAAAATATTATAAGAGGACGTGGGAGGGAGAGAGGAGAGGAAAAAGAAATAAAACCGTGGAAATTAGGGAGAGAATAAGAAGGAAAAACAGAAGAAAACAGAGAGAACCGGAGAGGAAGTAAGGAGCAGAATCAGAAATTAGTAGGAGCAACCGGGAGTGTAGCTGAATATTTTGGCAAGTGCACTTAATTCCTTTTCTTCTTTGGTGCTGATTATTGATAATTCCTTCAAGTATTATTATTCTATTACTTGCCTTATGTTAATTTCTTGCTCATATCATCATATTAACATAAGTTATACTCAGCTAAGATTTGAAGGCAGAATGTAGAGGCAAAATAGTCTCTATAATTTGGCTTAATCGGTGAGCAAATGATCTTCAAACGAGCTTAAATTTGGTGTACAATAAGCTTAATATATTACCTATGTCATGACCGATGACTCATGGAAATGAGTTGAATCGGTCACTGAATCGGTTCTCATACCAGTGACATACCCAATTTCAGTTGGTATGCTGATATCCAAATTTGCAGCCTACCAACCGGGCCCCAAATAGGCTGAACTGGCAGCCACAGTGCCTTAAGTGTCTTATGATGATGTGGAAGCATCACCCTGTAAAATTTGACCCTGAACCGATATTGAACTGGTCACCAAAACCGCAACAGGAACTATCTGCATCAGAACACTACTGATGCAAAATTTGTAGTTGCAATTCCAACCTAAACCGGCTAAGAAATTAACTTGAACCGGCCAGGATCCGTACATAATTTTAAACATGAGTCTCTTAACTATAATAGGATTCTTTAGATCAGTCAAAAACGGGTTTAGAATTGGCCATAAAATCGGTAATAACAGAATTGGTCTCTAAGCATTTCTGCTGATGTTGAATGGGTAAGTTAAGAAATAGAGACTGAAACGGACACAATTCGGCTGAACCGGCAGCCGGCCCAGCCAACATATAATCTACTGAGACTAAACTAATTACCAGTAAATCAGTCGCCTCAAACTCCCTGAAACAAGTACTGAACCGGCCTTCTAAACTGGACTAAACCGGATTCAACATTCTTGATGCTGAATCTGGCAACCAGCAAACATAAACCAAACTGGTCCGGAACCGGTCAAACCAACACCCAGCCAAATTAATAAGTACTAAGGTTAAACTATTAACCTATAAAATTGTGGCCAAAAATACCTCTCAAATAATACTGTATTGGGCCTTAGAAGCTGCCAAACAACTTTCCAGCAACTTTTGAAATTAGGGTCTCTAAATCGGTTTAGTTTTGGCTGTCAAACCAGATGAACTGGCACTCAAAAATTTATTAGGATAAAATAATATATTAATAAAATATTTACGGTAAAAACTTAGACCCAAATCGGTCCTCGAATTGAGCCTCGAAACAACCGGATGAACAAGCTAGTATGTCGAATTAACCAGTTCATCGAGCTAGATTATTAGTGTGGAAAAAGTAAATAAAATTGGACCAACCCGCGGACCAACCCTTAACTTGGTCCTAAACCGGAAACCAATCCCTTATGATATCATACTAAAAATTATCTAAAGAAATTAATCGATTCAATCCCAGGGTCAAATTGCAGTGCCGACAGCTAAGTCGGCCGAGTATAACAAGTGTTAAATATAAAGAAATTAATCGAGTCAATCCCATGGTCAAATTACAGTGTCGACAACCAAGTCAGCTGAGTATAACATGTGTTAATTTTAAATATTTAGCACATTTAAAAAGATTAAGGATTAAGCTACGAAATTAGAAAAATATATCATTTTCTATTATAATTTACGATTTGTTAAAGTATCACCATTTATGATTGTATGTTCGATATTATGAGAAATACATGAAAGTTTTGTAAATTTTATTTAAACATGTATTTTCTCCTAGAATGGAGAAAAATAAGGAAAAGAATTATGAATAGTGTGAAAGCTTCCATATAAAGTTTTCAGTATGGAATAAGAAATCAGACTAAAGAATAATTTTTAACAGGTGATATTCCTTGACTTGCCTAAGGATATTATAGTGAAAATTTGAGAACTATCCCTTGGTCGTGTGGATATTTTTGGCGGCATTTCTATTATTTGGCACCGTATATTGAGTTAAAATATACCGTTTACCACATGGTGTTGAATTGTGTGGGTCTGTGCCTTAAATTGTGTGAAAGTATATACAATCATTTCTTCGATTGACCGCTCAATTAGTTGGTAAAGCCTACTAACCTTAATCTCTAAAGATAGATGATAAATAAAAACTCAGAAGATAAAAATTAAAAGTTCATACATGTTTTATATGGATTATATTCCTCTAATATCTATATATGTCTATTTTAAGTATAAATATGCATGTATTTGTTTATTTGTGCTTTATTGAATATTTGGTTCATTCTCTTGCCATTTTTTAACCCCTTAGATGGCAACCAGAAATTTATACTAGATAAGTAGGAGTAAAAACTAGAGTGTTAGGTTGATCTATTTACTGTGTTTGATGAAATGTAGTATATGTATGAAAGCATGTAATGGATTTTGTAATGGAATGAATATAAGTTTATGCTTCCGTAAATTATTATTTCTACTTTCGTAAATTTTATGATAATGAATTTTGATTCTTAATAAACATTTCTAAAAAGTCCAACACTGTATTTTTATAGATGTGGTAATAATATAGATATTGTGCATTATATAAATTAATTATGTATATATATTATTCGGTATAAGTATTCATGAATGTAAATGGTCGGAAGGTAATCTGTGACAAAGTGGGTATGAATCTCATCCTATTTTAATTTTTACTCTTTTTTTTCTCTTTCCACATCAAAAATAATAATTTTGATAAAATGAGTATACAATTGGATTAATAAATCACATTGCTAAAAATGTAAATATATTTTAGAACACAACAACTTAAAAAAAGAATTACAATAAATTTTATCAAGTCATTTAAAAAAACAAATTAATCCAAAAAAAGTATAAAGGATTTTTTTATAAGAAGATTTTTTTATTTAATTTGATCTATGGAAATTTTGTGCTATAGATTAATCATAATTTTACATTTTCAAAAAAAAAAAAAAAGAAGGGTGGAAATTAGAGCTCAATTGCAAATGAATAAATGGGTATAAATGAGGCATAAGGAAAATAAATTAGCCTTTAATGTCTTCATATTTGTAGTTTATTTGGCTAAAATTTGATTCTCATATTTTTCTCATTATTAATTATTAGTTTTGTAAATTAAAAAAAATAAATAAATAGAAATAATCAAATGTAATTGTAAGTTTACAAATAAATAATTAAGAAAATTAGACAATCCGCTTTGTATTTGTAAACGTTTTCTAGGTTTTTTTTTTTTTTGATTTATAAAACTAATACTCAGTAAATACATTAATTACAAATTCAAATGAAATAATTAGGGATGCCATTGGGTTGAGTTCGGATAAGAGGAGATAAAAATAAACCTAATCCTATGTCTTAAATCTATAAACCGAACCAAACTCAAATGACTTCAATAGGATTATAATCCATTAATCCGTAATTACCAAAACCTAAACCTAACCTAAAATAATACTGTAAGCATAATTTCTAGTTAATTAAATAAATAATATAATTTACCAAAAAAACATTTAAATTTGTAACCCATGAATAATAAAGATTAGGATTTGAATTGAGGCATAATGAAACCCAAACCCAATTATCAAGTTTCGAGTTATACTGAAAAATAAATCCTGTTAAAACGCATTAAATCTAATAAATTCGTATCTATCGAGTTGGACTGGATCGGGTTTGCGTATATATATTTTTTATGAAATCCCTAGATAATGCGGCCATTTACTTGGCATATCTAGCTTGGAAACATCATAAATGGTGCTATAATGTCATCTTTACACCTTCAAGTGGCATGACATCCATCCATCCACAATAACATTTCTGCACAAAAATAAATAGATGAATAAAATATTACGTTGCCCGATGGTGTCGGGACAGTATCCCAATAAAATTTGCCTGAAAAGGAGATCCTAACACCAAGAAGATGCCAAAGATTCAACCTTTGGGTAGCATTCTGTACAAAGATTTCCATCAACAAGGAAACTGATTACAAATGCAGTTGGGGATTCACAAGAATGACCTGAATTTCAGCAGCAGCACAGCAGCTATTCAAAAAGGAAACCATTTCTCGTCTCAACTCCTCCATGCAGAGCTGCCAATTGCCTGATGAGGAAAGTTGACAAAGAATCAACCATTTATTGTGTCTAACTTCCACTGATTGGCTGAAATCATTCTCAGTGGCAGCAAGAAACAACTAAGATGGTCGAATTTGGTATGCAGATTGAACTTTGGTTTCCAACATAGAAACATATCCATCGAGCATAGTAATGGCAGCTTCGAATTCTGTTACTTGCTGTTCTATTGCATCAATTTGATGAACATATTCATCAAAACTACTGCTCTTGCACTTCAACTGCTCCACAAAAACCCTCAAACCAGAAGCAACATCACCAAAACCCTTGTATTCTTCTGCCACTTTGAGATTCATTTTCTCCAAGAGTTCAAGTAAATTATATGTACCCTGAGGGAATTGACAATTTAGGTGCGGTTAATTTCGTAGAAATGATGAAAATTAAAGTTAGTTCAACTCTTGTTACAGTTAAATATCTGTTTTTCTGAGGTACCCGACAAGGGAATACATGCAAACACTTCAAATCAGCCATAGAAATTCATCCAAAAGATTATTTGCTGAGTCCTGAATTAGACTTGCATACACATACCCCATGCCCAATCCTATACCCAAGTTTGATTACGATGTATGAATAAGAATATCATTGCGGATATATGCAGAGTAGAAAAGAATTCAGAACATTGAGGAAATAGTATGACAAAGTTCACATACGAAAAAAAGACTTGGTTGTGATGGGAATTGACATCTACAAGACAGATGGATTCAGATCAAGCATTATTTCTGATGTTGATAAGATCAGATATTATTGCAGTCCAGCCTCTGAATCAAGCTAATACAAGGCATGGAAATTGATAGAGAAGTTCAACTTCTTATTACACCAATATCATGGAGTCCCATTCCCACTAATTTGAGTCAAGCCTGAGAGCTAGATTTCTCATAAATCCATCATTGATTTACCTATTTCTTTGAACCCCAAAACAGTCAAGAAGACAATCTGATTCCAACAATAGATGCATCTTCGCAGATAAAATGTCATCGCACAATCATAAGTCTTTCCAAAAGAAATAGGCAACAGTTAATACTGTTGCGTCTTCCTAAGCCAAAATTGTTGATTTTTTAAGCCCGATGAATGGGCGCAGATTGTCTCAAATATAGCTACACAATCAAACTGCGGCTAAATAAACCTCTTATTGATGACTCCAACGGCAAAGAACTATGTAATATGTAAATCCATTGACTCAAACCGGAATCCTCTAGGGAGAAACATGCCATTAATTACCACCTGCTTCTTTTTCCGTTGAGATCAAAAAAGAACCATGAGAAATGTAGATATACACATCGATTAGTCCATCATAAATTGGGGAAAGCTTCAGAATTTTACATGTGTGCTGCGTAGGGTTTGGTAGAAAAATTAGCTTAGGATCTATTGAGGGTAGCAATTCTCCATATGAAAATGTATACGCTTCCGATTTCATATAAAATACCAAAAACATGAGCATGCGAAAAAAGGTACGATTCTCGTGTTTCTAAACGCTTGAAATTTAAGGAAAAGTATTCATGCTTAAGACCTATCAATAGACTCAACGAGTAACCTAATAATTCCAATACCACAAAAATGCGGAATGAATATATGGTAATTGCAACTATGGCATCAGAATTCAGAACTACCAGACAAAGATTTCATGACCCCAGAAAGGAAAAACGTGGTGCTAGAAGCTAAGAAAAGCAACTGGCGATGGGATCCAATTGAACGTGAGAGAGACCTGAAGTTCAGTTTTGATCATGGCGGAGACACTGCGGAACAGATCGTTCAGCGCCTCGGCCAGTTCGTCCCGCTGTTCCTTGTCATCTTCCATGCTTTTCAACTTGTAAGAATTGAGTTGTTTGGAGTCGGCGATCCTTTGGGGCGGTGAAGAGGACTGCATCGCCCCCGTGCAATACTAATATTTATTAAATATTTAACAGAAAATTAAATAAATAAACTATTATGTGAATTTTTTGAAAAAAAAATTAAATTTCATTATTCTTTTTTAATCTATTCCTCCAACCTTCGGATAGAAGGACTATTTAAAAATAAATAAATAAAATTTAATAAATTTTTAAATAATAAAATTTTATAAAAAATAATTATTTTAAATTAAGTAAATCATGACTATTTATTTAGAAATAAGTATCTAAGATTTATAAGGATTTAATATTCATAATAGATAACCCTGTTTGGGGTTTCTATCAGATGGGTCTAGTATCCATCGGCCGGCCCGAAATCAGACCCACAAGGGATAGCGCGCCGAAAGTCTTAGCCCAAAAAAGGCCCCCCAAAGAACGCCATGGGAAGCCTAGATGGTGCAATCTAAATCTACCCAGCATGGTCCAAGCTCATGGAGACATTTATTGAGCACAGCCCAAAAACACGCATCTCAGTAGTTCCAACTTGGCAGACCAATCCACGCGACCGTTGTAGATGCGTGGCCCCCATAGCCGTAGGGGTAGAGTCAAAGGGGGACTTACACCAACCTGTTGTGCCCAAGTCCCTGGGAACCACGCAACCCGCCAGGGAAGCATAGAATTGACACCTTTAAAATGCTAAAAATCATGGCACATTCAGCATCCCAATGACAATTAGCTAGCACATTTTTTTTATAAATACCTCCCTTATTCCGCAAAAAAAAAAGGGCTTTCTAGATAAAAAAATTCGAAGAAGGAAGATATAATAGAAGAGCGTGATCCTCTACCTCAGAGCGACTCTCTCAAGAAGGTATTCATTTCTCTGAATCATTTTCTCGCTAGGGGTACCTATAAGCTACTTTACAATAGAGTGCACTCGTTATAACTCAATTCTCCAGCTCAAGACTACTCCCCAATCGAGTGTACTTGTCAGAATTCAATCTTCCATTTGAATATCACTCTCAAACCAAGTGTATCGTCAGAGCCTAGACCTCCATCTTTAAACCGCTCCTTAACCAAGTATATTTGTTAGAACTCAATCCTCCATCTCAAAACCGCTCATCAGCTGAACACACGCACTGGAGCTTTATCTTTAAAAAATAACACTCAATTTCCTACCACATGCATCCACATATTATTATTTTTTTCTATTTTTAAATCTAATATAAAATTTTAAATTGAATCGAGATGGTTATCGAATGATATATTATCATTCATGGACATCTTATTAAATTAATTATAAATAAAAGAGGAGAATTTAGATTGAAGAATCTAATTACAAAATTTGTAAAAATAAATTAGAATTTAACTAAAACCATTTCAATTCAACTTTTAAAAGGATCGAATAAAAATAAAATAAGTAAAACTTATTCGATAATTCGGATATAGACACGCGTCATTATCCTTTTAAAAAAGATAGAATAATTTTTTTTAACTATAATTATCCAATCAATATTAAAAAATTGAGATAATTTTTTTTAAAAAAAAGTTAATTAATTTTTTTTAAATAATATAATTATTTAATTAATATTGAATGGTTATGATTATAAAATTACATTAATCCTTCTTTTAGACGGATAAGTTTCATGGACATGTCTCCCACCCAAATAAATATAAATAAAAGGAGAAAGTTTCATTTTCTTTTTACTTTAAAAAATGAATGACATCTAATTACAAAATTTGTAAAAATAAATTAGAATTTAATCTAAAACCAGCCATAAATGGCGTTATGTTTGGCAAAAATATGTTATAAGATAATTTAGAATAAAAATAAAATAAGCAAATATATATATATAAATATATTATTTTACATATTTTTGGATTATTGATTGAAAAAAGAATAATTAAATAAGTAATAATATTTTTTTATTATTATTAATTTATATTTGTCCATTCTATTTTTATTAATTAGTCATTAAAAATAAAAAAATAAATCCATAATCTAGACCAATATTTCCTTTTATTTTCAATTCTACAATTAAGAAAAATAAAAAATTTCCATATATGTGATTATAAAATAAATAAAATTACTTAATAAGTATAAAACAGCCTTTCGAATAACAAATATATATATATTTCCATATCCAAGTAATATTTCAGACTAGAAGTGTACGGACTTCTATTACGATACTTACAGTCACTGCAAAAATGAATGAAGAAAAAAAATGAATGAATTAAAGAATTGGCGTCGATTGAAGCCGAGAGAGAAACTGAGATCGTTCTTCGAAAACGGTTTAATGGCCACCGCCGCCGCCGCTGGGTCCAGACGACAACCGCTGGAGCCAAAAAGCCAAGTTCTGCGTCGCCATTTCGTAGACCGAATCGTACGCCGATGAAGATTCCTCATTTGCACCTCCAAATTCCCCTGACAATGGCCGCGCCGCGCTTATCCTCAAAAACGCTGCCAAGGCCACAATCAAGAACAGAACCAAAACGCCGCTCCTTCTTCCCTCAAATCTCATCATCAGTCTCGATTTTTTCCTTTCTCTGCGAACTGCCTGCTTATTTCAAAAACAGATATTGAGATTCGAAATCGAATTGATTGGTAAACACTTTGGAAGCCTTCTGTCGATGGTTTGTAGGCGCGCTTAATTTGAATGGAGAAAGAGGCAAGAGGCTTTAAGTATTTATAGGGCTTTAACTGGAACGTGTGTACGTGATTTTGGCATTTGAATGGGTCCGTCTGTTTGATTATTTGTTTATCGTTGAAGGGCCAAATGGGTCAGCACAGGCGAGCTCAGTGCAAGCAACTTGCAACTTCCCGAGTTCTTGACTTTGAGCGTTTCCTTGTAATATTCAAATGTGTTGAAAGGGAGACGTTACGTGCCTTGCAATTTTATGTTTCGTGTTTCTCATTTGTCCCGTTTCCCTTGTGCGGTATTCGATTTTGTCCCATGCTGTGTTTATTGTTTCAGTGGGCCCCACTATTTCGGTTCTTCATTGGGTTCCAACTGCCTTAATTGGATTCTTATGTTATATATTCAGTAATAGCTACAGTAATGAGAATAAGAAGAATATTTGCGCTCTCTCTCTTTTCTTTCCCCGCAACTCTCTCCTCTCTGTCATTCTCTTCCTCACCTATGCAAGGTAATGCCTTCTCTGTTTTTCCTCTATCGTCTTTGTTTTCCCTCTGCTAAACTCCCCTCCTCGGTTGACTTCCCTGGTTTCGGCGTCGTCCCTCACTGGCCGATGCCGTCATTAATCGTATACGTATTATTGGTACTTTCATTGAAACATGGCAGAGGACTTGATATTGCGTTACAACGCTCCGAAAGCTTCAATCACAAGGCTTTCGCAGAGAATGAAAGCAGTTGCTGCGACCGTTCGACAACAAGATAAAGAAATCGTTGCCCAGGCTTCCATTACCAAACAAATCCAACACTCCCTCAATGAAATCCTTCAATCCCTACACCACATTGAACGACAACGCCAGTTGTCCTCCCATTTTCAAGCTTCAACCTTGATTGATTCTCCTCCTCCACCACAAACCCTACCCTTGTTGATCACGTTGCAACCTACGATACAAAGCTCATCGACCATAGTATCAAAAGCCAACGGCCTAACAATTTTGGAGCAGGACACAGTGGATCCAAGTCGAAAGTATCCTCAAACACCGACGCCAACCCTAACCCTTCCTCCACTAGAATTCGAGTCTAAATCCGTCTCCGAAAAAAACACCGGATGTGCTGACCTAGTTGAGAAGGCCTTGCTGTCCGTAGCATTTCACGACGTTTCCTTTGTTCTTCCAACTCCCTCAAAGTTTACGTATTCAACCTCAGCTAGTTTACCCCAACCTACTCAAACTCCATCATAACAGTTTAGCGATTTGGTAATTTCAGACAATGGTCGAAAAAAACCCTTGCTCTTGCTTCTATTCGCACATTGCCAGAATTGAATAATTCTATGAGTGTTTCTACTTTAACAATTTATTACTCTTTTATTCATGGAGAAAATACTGATGATGGAATATATGAGTGGGAAGGAATATATGAGTGGGTTGGTGTTGTCATGCAAGTACAACAGCATACGGTGTTGGAATCTAAGCTTCTTTTGTGTGATTCTCTTTTGCAATTTGAGTATAAACGAAGAAAAAGTGACAGAATGTTTGGAGAGAGTGACCACAATCGACTTTGACACTTCATCTGGGGTGTAGGGGCTGTTTTGAACCCCACAGCTGCCATGTTTGGTGGTATTGATGGACAGAAAGTTGTTAAGACTTGCATTGGAAAGTTTCATCCACTCTTTCGGCTCGACTTTAATTCCGTGGATTCTCTTTCCACTGCAAATTTTTGGCTGTAGCACAATTCTGCTCCAAGGGGTGCGGATATGTGCTCCCTGGATCCGATGATACACTGTGAGGTGCATTATACGGATCCACAACCCAATAGAACAAAGTTTGTAATTCCATCAAATTATGTTTCAAAGACTTATCAGAGTATAAGTGAACGATCTTTCTATGAATGTATTCTGCAGCACTCAAGGATGGATCACTTGCTCGGTAAGCTGGGAGTGCCCAGAAGCTATGATCCCGACCACCAGATAGATGACTACAGTAAGACAAGTTGTAACTTAACCCAAGCAATGGGCCTTGCTTTCTCTGTTTCAGAGGGAGCTCATATTCCTTCAAGTTTTATAAATATATTTAAGAAACTTCCACAAAATTGGGGTTGTTCTAGTCCACCCCACGGGAATTTGGAGAAATGGGATGTTCCAAGTGATTTATTGCTCGTTGTCAAGAGTCGCATTGCCAAGTACCATGCTAAGAAAAGCTAGGAGCACTTCATTGATGCTGTCACCTGGACAATTTTCCAAATGACAAAAGGGGTTGTTTTCCTCATTCTATGGGAAAACTTTGCTCAAGAAAAACACACAGACGTTTCTCTTAGATGCATTAGATCCACAGCATTAGGAAGGGTACCGCAGCAAGGATTAAGGCCTTTCTCAACAATGGCCACAACCGGCTTGTATTTTGCCTGCTAATGGTTCCAACTGCAATGAGGCATTTCCCCTTTAACAACTGCAAATGGTTCCATCCCCTCTTCCGGTTCTCATGTGGGAAAACCCTTACAGTTGGCTCTATCCAGACGATGGCACATATTGCCAATCCCACTAAACCGGACCTCTACCAGGGTTTCTCAACCTCATTCCTTCTCGGCTTCCAGAAAAGAAATTAATCCCTTCGTTGCGGAAGAAAATTGATTAGTGTACTAATGGTTCACCTCAATTTAGTGGTGTGTGGTATGGAGTATTTGGGTTGACGGGTGATGGTTTCCAGCACTAGCTCTCTTCTCCAATTTGGCTACTATTCAAAGCAATTGTTCTGCTTCTACTTTAGGGCTACAGTTGCATTCAACTGGTTTGTCAGATCCTCATGAGGGACCATTGGATTATAAGAATAGTAACTCTTAACTTCAGGTGCCCCTCAGTAATGACCAAATCCTACATGTCTAGATTCTACACCATTCACCACAATGCAGTATTATCGCTGTCCATAGAAAGATGGTACACTGTTCAACTTTTGAAAAGCTTCTCATCCTTCAGCACATTGGCAGTAGCTTCAGCTTCTTCCCTCTTTGTTCTCTCCTTCTTCTCTTCGGTCTATAAAATTCCCACAGCATCAAGAATGGAGCATCATCTCCTAAAATGAATTTCCCAACCTGAGTTTATATTTGCCCTTGTATATAAAGTTACCCATGGTTTTATTGAAGGGGTGGATGATGTTTTACAATCTCTAATTGACAAGGCAAGGTTGGTTAACTATAGTGCTAGGGAAGCTTGGGTATCGATAACGGTCAAATTGCTTTCTATTTTTTTTATCAAGACGAGTGTTTTTGTCTCTTGCTAAATTATATAAGGGGCAACATGCTACAGCTGAAGCTATTTCCTCTTGGCTTCATCTTGTTAACCTTGTTGTGACAATTGATAAAAGAATCCAATTGCTTGTTAGTGTGGATGCTTGTCTTTTCAAGGGACCATCACCCACTATTTTTGTATTGTCTTTGTTTTGTGATAAACCTGATTGGCTTCATATCTGGCAAAAGATGGAGCTCGAGGATGCCTTAAAGAAGCTAAAAGCTAAACTAAAACATAATCCAGCTGGGGTTACTGATGAGAAGCATGAAGATGGTTAGTTTCTTGATGGAGAGCCTGAGCTATATCTTCTGACAACTAGAGGAGACCATAAAGCTCCTTTGATTGCGGAATTTGCATTCAAGATTGCCTGGGAAATGATAGAACGGTGCCACAACTTGCCTGCTGAGTCACATAGAATTCACTTTATCAAATCAACGACTTCCAAATTTCTTTGGCACATTGTAAATGTGTTACTTCTGAAGCATGAAGCCTTGATGACAGTTTGTGCATTAAGCAATGCTGCCAAGTTTTGTAAAATTAAACTTTAAGCTTGGAGCGATGATGTGCTTCTCTTGGGGTTGGGAATTGATGAAAATGGTATGAACAGCGACATAAATGGCCATATGATGGAGACTAGTGGTTTCTTTGATGAGGAAATTAAGAGCTTATCTGAACTAGAGACAAGCTGGCTCATGGAGATGATTGCCCACATTATTCGTCAATTTGAAACTCTCTCATATGAGTATTTTCACAATCGGCATCGGTTTGACTGCTTGCTAAAAGATGTTGATCGACTTCCTACCATGAATGCAATCTTATCTGTCAATCTTGTGGAAGCATTGGATAATTTGAGAAGTCCGCTTCTTCTTCTTAGGCAACATCTCAATTCGACGGACATTTTGGATCTGTGGAGAAACATTGCAGATGGACTTGACCATTTCATAACAAGTGATATTAGGTTACCTGATGGAGGAGACAGGACATCTCAGCTAGGAGGTTACCATTGGTACTACAGCGGTAACTCTTCTTCGTGATTTTTTTTTACTTTAACTTTGAGGACAATGTTTCTTTGATAATGAGGATAATGTTACCTGCCTTACAATTTTCTTTTTCTTATTTTTATTTGTCCGGTTTCCTTTTTCCCTTGTACGGTATTCGATTTTGCCCCATGTTGTGTTTGTTGTTTTAGTAGGCCCCACTATTTCAATTGTTCATTGGGTTCCAACTACCTTAGTTGGATTGTTATGTTATATATCCAGTAATAGCTACAGTAATAGAAACAAAAAAAAATATTTCTCTCTCTCTTTCTCTCTATTTTCTCTCCCTACAACTCTTTCTTCTCTGTCATTCTCTTCCTCACCATGTCTCTCTTCCTCACCTGCTCAAGGTACTGCCCTCTCTGTTTTCTCTCTACTAAACTCCCCTCCTCGGCTGACTTCTCTAGTTTCGCCGTCGTCCCTCACTTGCCGGTGCTATCACTAATCTTGCATGTATCAAAGACATTATATTTATGTCATTAAAGAATAAGATGTATATGTATTTGTTAAAAAAATATTTTAAAGATATTTATTAGTTATTTTTAAAATATACTTTATAATATGACTATTATAGTATATTTGGTTATTGAAATAGAATATTGTGAAAATATAATAATTATTTTTATGAAATAGAATAAATTGGGAATAGAGTTAAAAAGTCATATTTTTATATTTAATTATTGAAACATAATAAGTTAAAAATATGTATCCCATTGTTTAATTTATAGTAATAATATGAGGAATAAGTTTGGTAGGTAATATTCTTTGTGAGGCTTATGACTTGTTACTCTGTATTCATTTAATAAATTTTTCTAAACAAAATGGGGATGGGGATGTTTTTGTAAATGTTTGCTTGAATAAAAATTGGCAAAGTATTATTGAGATATAAGTCACTTTATATGGATTCATATTCGATTGGCATGCCAACATGTTTAGTCGAATATGTATGGGTGCAATACTGAAGAGAAATATTTTAATTACCTGAAAAATAAAAATATATATATTCTTAATTTTTATTTGTAATTTAAATATTTATTTTAATAATTGTTTTTATACTAGGTTACCTATAGGTTAAATTATACATTCCCAACGATATATTAATATTGACGAATACTATTTATATGCCAATTTATAATTAATTTATATCAAAATTGTTAAAAGTAGGTATAGATATCACACTCTTTTAATATTTGCTTCTTAATTACATGAAATATAAAAACATATAAATTTTATTCTTAATTTATATTTGTCAATTAAATGTTTATTTTCATAATTAAAAAAAGTAAATCCATGATCTACAACTATATTTTTTTTATTTACATCTAAAAAAGCACTTTTTGTACTAACAAGATACATTCAAGTTTCGACCCCGAAAAATATAGCGAAAATAGTATATAATAATAAATATCCAATATACGTAAAGGATATTTAAGACTTAGATCTTGAATGATACTAACAATCACGCACAGTAAAAATACGTAGTTTGAGGTAATATAAAGACCACGATTTTTTGATGGCCGAAGGGAAAAACTACGATCAGTGGTGATAGAAAAAATATCCGGTTTTAACGGTCAGGAGAAGCAATGCATTATGAAAATCAACTTACTGCATCAGGGTGAACGATGCGGTAACCTAAACCGACTTACTCCCCGTCTCGTGATCCCTACCGTGGAACTCCTTGGGTTTGCCCGCAACTTGGGCGGACAGCATTCCGATCTTTACGTCAATCTTCCCTCTTTGGTCACTTGAATTGTCGAACACGATCGGATCTTCTTCTTCACGAACCAACGTCTCCAACGAAGGTAGAAGGCAGTGTTTCAATGGTTAAAGTAATGTGATGAGAAAACTTATTTAAACATGAAGATCAATCTTATAACTTTAGGTTTTCTCAAGAGAAGTAATATCAATAGAGTATAAGGAACTTTCTTCTCAAAAGAGGCACAACAATAAACTCTTCAGAGTCATTTCTCACTTTTTAGGGTTCCCAAAATATAAGCCTGCTATTTATAGAGGGCTCAAAATGGTCATTTAAAAACTTGCTGTTGCCCGTTGTAGCCTCAACGCACGGAGGGTTTCTGAGCCAGCGAGCCAAAGCGAGAATGCAGCATTTTCGGTTTTTAGCTGGTATTGCCACGCGAAGCGGGGACCGTTTTTTAGGGTATTTAGCAAGCGCACGGAGGGCGCGGAGGCTTTGGACGGGCGGAGCTGGAGGGCGAACGGACAGGCGGAGCAGGCAATCACCGAACGACAACCCATAACCCGATATCGATACAATAATATATATGGTCACGAAATATGCCAATTAAATAAATATCTCTAACAACATTCATTTGACTCTATAATTTAAAAAAAGAAAGAATTTTCTATATTATTGAGCCCTATTTCATTTTCCACTTTTTCTCAGTTATTACTAAACAAATAAATAAATAAATAAATTTAATTGATTTTCCAATTCATCTCATTTCCTCAAAATAATGTTTTTAAATATATCCAATAAATACTCCAAGCACAGTCAAATAATTCAATATATCATTCATTTACTAATATAAAAAATCAAATAAAATATTATATTATTTAACAATAATATAAAAACCATCATCCGAAAATATATAAAATTAGAATAATGTTATTTATATATTGATATATATTGAAATGGTTGAAAATAGGTATGAATTTATTTTTATTTTATTTTTTCTATTAATTTTAATAACATTAAATATATAAAAATAAATAAATACTATTTTTTATAAAATTAATTAAGAAAAAAAAAAGACAGCCTTTTCAGTAACGAACTTTCTTTTCTATATCTGTATATAATTTTTGAAACTGGAAGTGTACGGACTTCCTATTACAATACTTACAGACGGAATGAGTTAATGAGTGAAAAAAATGAATGAGACAGAATCGACGGCTATTGAAGCCGAGTGTGTGAGAGAGAGATCGTTCTTCGAAAGCGGTTTAATGGCCGGGGCCGCTGCCGCTGGGTCCAGACGACAGTCGCTGGAGCCAAAAAGCCAGGTTCTGCGTGGCAATTTCGTAGACAGAATCGTATGTCGGTGAGGATTTCTCATTCGCACCTCCAAAATTCTCCGACAATGGCCGCGCCGCGCTCATCTTCGAAAACGCCGCCAAGACCACAACCAAGAGCAGAACCAAAACGCCGCTTCTTCTTCCCTCAAAGTTCATCATCATCCTCTCTTTACAGAGTAAGTCTCAGCCTTTCCTTTTACTGTGAACCAGATGCTTATTTCAAAAAAACAAATATTGAGATTCGAAATCAAAGTTTCTGAAAAACACTTTCAAAAATTAAGGCCTTCTGTTGATGGTTTGTAGGCGCGTTTAATTTGAATGAGAAAGAGGCGAGGGCGGCTTCAAGTATTTATAGGGTTAAATTTTCTGAAGGATGTCTGCTTTTGAGTATGACTTACGAACTCCATGTTTTCTTTTTTGTTGACTGGGCCATTTGAATGGGTCCGTTGGTTTGATTATTTGTTTATCGGTGAAGGCCAAGCGGTCAGTGCAAGCAATCTGAAATTTCACGAGTTCTTGACTTTGAACGTTTCCTTGTAATATTTGAATATGTTAAAAAGGGAGACATTACATCCATACTCTTAAATAATATAGTTTTAATTATAAAATATAGTTAAAGAGTATTTTTTAAATATTTTAAAATATTATGGGTGACGTCATTGTTGGCTTGGGTCAAGACTCATGTGAGGCTTATGACCCATTACTCAATTATTTTCTCAGATTGCGTATTCAACTGAAATCAGGACATAAATTTCGTACAAAATTTTACTTACAAAGGCATACAATGTAAGGAAACTGAGTACCAGTCAGACAATAAGATCAAGAATAATCGATACAATAAATAATCATATTTGGCACCGTTATCTTACCAAAAAACAACGCTTGTAGCCCGTATTAGCGAAAACATAAAAATATCGGACAATATTCGAGCAAGTTTTTATTCAAACAAAACCACTGATAGGAGTTTTCCCTCGAATAAAACCCTCTAGACTTATACTGTATGAAATTGCATAATAAGTAATTAACTATAGATATAAGTATAACAAATATCTTGATACGTGCTCCATAGTCGCTTTCGTTAAGAAAGTCACGAATGTGAGGGAAATAGTTCGGAGGGAGGGGAAGAAAACAGTGAGAAGATTTTCCGAGAAAGAAGAAAGAGGGATTCAAACAAAACCATTGATGTGGAGTTTTGAGGCAAAATATTAATTCCATTATACTCTTATCTGCATAATATATAAGGGCATGGTGAAAATTGCATAATAAGTGAAAGGGAATAAAAGCGATAAATGAGATCCATCACATCCGTATAATAAAGATATCGGTTTAATTTTAGATATTTGAAGTCTCATTTAATTTTGGATATTTTGTCTTATTTATTTTTTTTATTATTTATTTTTTGAACTTTAGTATAGTGAATATTGCAACCAATGTATTATTTTTTATATTATTTATAATTAGAATTCAAATAAAATTAATATTATTGTCAAACATATGGTCTTATAATTTTTCTTAAAAACAAGAAATTAAAGATTATTTCCTAATGGTATTCTTGATAATTTATATAAGGGGCAACACTCTACAGCTGAGGCTATTTCCTCTTGGCTTCATCTTGTTAACCTTGTTGTGGCAATTGATGAAAGAATGCAATTGCTTATTAGTGTGGATGCTTATCTTTTGTGAGGGGAGTCTGAAATATTCACAGGACCATCACCCACTATTTTTGTATTGCCTTTGTTTTGTGATAAGCCTGATTGGCTTCATATCTTACAAAAGATGGAGCTTGAGGATGCCTTAAAGAAACTAAAAGCTAAACTAAAACATAATCCAGCTGGAGTTGCTGATGAGAAGCATGAAGCTGGTTAGTTTCTTGATGGAGAGCCTGAGCTATATCTTCTGACAACTAGAGGAGACCATAAAGCTCTTTTGATTGCGGAATTTGCACTCAAGGTTTCCTGGGAAATGATTGAACGGTGCCACAACTTGCCTACTGAGTCACATAGAATTTACTTTATCAAATCAACTACTTCCAAATTTCTCTGGCACTTTGTAAATGTGTTGCTTTTGAAGCATGAAGCCTTGATGACAGTTTGTGCATTCATCAACACTGCCAAGTTTTGTAAAATTAAACTTCAAGTTTGGAGCAATGATGTGCTTCTCTTGGGGCTAGGAATTGATAAAAATGGTATGAACAGCGACATAAATGGCCATATGATGGAGACTAGTGGTTTCTTTGATTAGGAAATTAAGAGTTTATCTGAACTAGAGACAAGTTGGCTCATGAAAATGATTGCCCATATTCTTCGTCAATTTGAAACTCTCTCATTTGAGTATTTTCACAATCTGCATCGGTTTGACTGCTTGCTGAAAGATGTTGATCGACTTCCTGCCATGAATGCAATCTTATCTGCCAATCTTGTTGAAGCATTGTATAATTTGAGAAGTCTGCTTCTTCTTCTTAGGCAACATCTCAACTCGACGGACATTTTGGATCTGTGGAGAAACGTTGCAGATGGACTTGACCATTTCATAACAAGCTATATTAGGTTACCGGATGGAGGAGACAAGACATCTCAGCTAGGAGTTCACCATTAGTACTATAGCGGCAACTCTTCTTCATGATTTTTTTTTACTTCAATTTTGATGAGGAGGACAATGTTACGTGCCTTACAATTTTCTTTTTCTTATTTTTCTTTTGTCTGGTTTTCTTTTTTCCTTGTACGGTATTCGATTTTTTCCCATGTTGTGTTTGCTGTTTTAGTGGGCTTCACTATTTCAATTCTTCATTGGGTTCCAACTACCTTAGTTGGATTGTTATATCATATATTCGGTAATAGCTATAGCAATGGAAACAAGAAAAATATTTGCTCTTTCTCTTTCTCTCTATTTTCTCTCCCTACAACTCTCTCTTCTCTGTCATTCTCTTCCTTACCAAGTCTCTCTTCATCACCTGCTCAAGGTACTGCCCTCTCTGTTTTCCCTCTGCTAAACTCCCCTTCTCGACCGACTTCCCTGGTTTCGTCGTCGTCCCTCACTTGTCGGTGCCGTCACTAATCGTGCACGTATCAAAGACATTATATTTATGTCATTAAAGAATAAAATGTATATGTATTTGTTAAAAAAATATTTTAAATATATTTATTAGTTATTTTTAAAATATACTTCATAATATGACTATTATAGTATGTTTGGTTATTGAAATAAAATAGAGTGAAAATATAATAATTATTTTTAAGGAATAGAATTAATTAGAAATGGAGTTAAAAATTCATATTTCTATATTTAATTATTGAAATATAATAAGTTTAAAATATGTATTCCATTATTTAGTTTATAGTAATAGTATGAGAAATAAGTTTGGTAGATAATATTCCATGTGAGGCTCATGACTTGTTACTCTGTATTCATTTAATGGATTTTTCTGAACAAAATGGGGATGGGATGTTTTTGTAAATCTTTACTTAAATAAAAACTGGCAAAGTATTGTTGGGATATAAGTCACTTCCGTATAGGCTTATATCCAATTGGCATGCCAACACGTTTAGTTGAATATGTATGAGTGTAATATTGATAAGAAGTATTTTAATTACTTGAAAAATAAAAATATATATATTCTTAATTTTTATTTGTAATTTAAATATTTATTTTAATAATAATTTTTATACTAGGTTACCTATAGGTTAAACTATACATTCCCAACGATATATTAATATTGACAAATACTATTTATTTGCCAATTTATAATTAATTTATATTAAAATTGTTAAAAGTAGGTATAAATGTCACACTGTTTTAATATTTGCTTCTTAATTACATGAAATATAAAAACATATAAATTTTATTCTTAATTTATATTTGTCAATTAAATGTTTATTTTCATAATTAAAAAAAAGTAAATCCATGATCTACAACTATATTTTTTTATTTACGTAATTTAAAAGACTTTTTGTACCTAACGAGATACTGTTTCAATTCAAAAATAAAAATAAAAGTAGTATATAATAATAAATATCCAATATCGTAAATGATATTTAAGATTGCCAGATGCAAATGATACTAACAATCATGCCACAGGTAAAAAAATACGTAGGTAATATAAAACACGATTTTTGGTAATGAAGGAAAACTGATACCACGAGTGAAGTAAAACCATCCAGTGCTTCTTGGCCCGGGGAAGCAATGTTATTTATAAAAATCAACTTACAGGGCGGGTAACGACACGCTAACCTGCCTCCGACTTACTCGCCAAGCGATCCCTACCAATGAACTCCTTGGTTTTGTCATGGGTAACTGGAGCTGATACATTCCGATTTTTACGTCAATCTTCCTTCTTTGGCCACTTGAATTGTCGAACACGATCGGATCTCCTTCTTCACGAACCAACGTCTCCAACGAAAGTAGAAGGCAGTGTTTTAATGGTTAAAGTAAGGTGATGAGAAAACTTATTTGAAGATGAAGATCAATCTTGTAATTTTAGATTTTCTCAAGATAAGTAATATCAATGGAGTATAAGGAACTTTCTTCTCAAAAGAGGCACAGCAATAAACTCCCCAGAGTCGTTTCTCACTTTTTAGGGTTCCCAAAATATAAGTCGGGTATTTATAGAGGGCTCAAAAATGTCATTTAAGAACTTGCCCGTTGCACCGGCGTTCGAGCGCACAGCGAGTATCCAGCGCACGGCGAGTGGGGACCATTCTGTTTTTTAGGGTCGAGCGGCTAGCAAGCGCACGGAGGGCGTGGAGGCTTTGGACGGGCTCGAGCGGCTGGAGGGCGGAACGGACAGAACGGACTTCGACAACCCACAACTCGACATTAATACAATAATGGATTCCTAAAGTGGATTCCTCGACCTGAGTTTATATTTGCCCTTGTATATAAAGTTACCCACGATTTTATTGAATGGGTGGATGTTGTTTTACAATCTCTAATTGACAAGGCAAGGTTGGTTAACTATAGTGCTAGGGAAGCTTGGGTATTGATAACGGTCAAATTGCTTTCTATTTTTTTTTATCAAGATGAGTGTTTTTGTCTCTTGCTAAATTATATAAGGGGCAACATGCTATAGATGGGGCTATTTCCTCTTGGCTTCATCTTGTTAACCTTGTTGTGGCAATTGATAAAAGAATGCAATTGCTTATTAGTGTGGATGCTTGTCTTTTGTGAGGGGAGTCTGAAACATTCACGGGACTATCACCCACTATTTCTGTATTGTCTTTCTTTTGTGATAAGCCTGATTGGCTTTATATCTGGCAAAAGATGGAGCTCGAGGATGCCTTAAAGAAGCTAAAAGCTAAACTAAAACATAATCCAGCTGGGATTACTGCTGAGAAGCATGAAGCTGGTTAGTTTCTTGATTGAGCTCCGAGCTATATCTTGACAACTAGAGAGACCATAAAGCTCCTTGATCATGGAATTTGCACTCAAGATTTCTGAAAATGATAGAACAATAATAAACTTGCCTGCTGAGTCACATAGATTTCACTTTATCAAATTAACGACTTCCAAATTTCTCTAGCACTTTGTAAATGTGTTGCTTCTAAAGCATGAAGCCTTGATGATAGTTTGTGCATTCATCAATGTTGCCAAGTTTTGTAAAATTAAACTTCAAGCTTGGAGCAATGATGTGCTTCTCTTGGGGTTGGGAATTGATGAAAATGGTATGAACAACGACATAAATGGCCATATGATGGAGACTAGTGGTTTCTTTGATGAGGAAATTAAGAGCTTATCTGAACTAGAGACAAGCTGGCTCATGGAGATGATTGCCCACATTCTTCGTCAATTTGAAACTCTCTGATATGAGTATTTTCACAATCTGCATCGGTTTGACTGCTTGCTAAAAGATGTTGATCGATTTCCTGCCATGAATGCCATCTTATCTGTCAATCTTGTGGAAGTATTGGATAATTCAAGAAGTCTGCTTCTTCTTCTTAGGCAACATCTTAATTCGACGGGCATTTTGGAACTGCGGAGAAACATTGCAGATGGACTTGACCATTTCATAACAAGTGATATTAAGTTACCTGATGGAGGAGACAAGACATCTTAGCTAGGAGCTTACCATTGGTACTACAGCGGCAACTCTTTTTCGTGATTTTTTTTTACTTCAACTTCGAAGACAAGGTTTCTTTGATGAGGAGGACAATGTTACGTGCCTTACAATTTCCTTTTTCTTGTTTTTTATTTGTCCGGTTTCCTTTTTCCCTTGTACGGTATTCGGTTTTGCCCCAAGCTGTGTTTGCTGTTTTAGTGGGCCCCATTATTTCAATTCTTCAGTGGATTCCAACTACCTTAGTTGGATTGTTATGTTATATATCCGGTAATAGCTATAGTAATGGAAACAAAAAAAACATTTGCTCTCTCTTTTTCTCTCTATTTTCTCTTCCTACAACTCTCTTCTCCGTCATTCTCTTCCTCACCATGTCTCTCTTCCTCACCTGCTCAAGGTAATGCCCTCTCTGTTTTCCCTCTGCTAAATGCCTCTCATCAACCGACTTTCCCGGTTTCACCGTCGTCCCTCACTTGCCGGTGCCATCACTAATCGTGCACGTATCAAATACATTATATTTATGTCATTAAAGAATAAGATGTATATGCATTTGTTAAAAAAATATTTTAAAGATATTTATTAGTTATTTTTAAAATATACTTCATAATATAACTATTATAGTATGTTTAGTTATTGAAATAGAATAGGGTAAAAATATAATAATTATTTTTAAGGAATAGAATAAGTTACGAATAGAGTTAAAAATTTATATTTTTTATATTTAATTGTTGAAATATAATAAGTTAAAAATATGTATTCCATTATTTAGTTTACAGTAATAGTAAGAGAAATAAGTTTGGTAGGTAATATTTTATGTGAGGCTCATGACTTATTACTCTGTATTCATTTAATGGATTTTTCTGAACAACATGGGGACGGGATGTTTTTGTAAATGTTTGCTTGAATAAAAACTGGCAAAGTATTATTAAGATATAAGTCACTTTCGTATGGGTTCATATCCGATTAGCAGGCCAACACGTTTAGTCGAATATGTATGGGTGCAATACTGATAAGAGGTATTTAATTACCTGAAAAATAAAAATATATATATTCTTAATTTTTATTTGCAATTTAAATATTTATTTTAATAATAATTTTTATACTAGGTTACCTATAGGTTAAATTATACATTCCCAACGATATATTAATATTGACAAATACTATTTATATGCCAATTTATAATTAATTTATATTAAAATTGTTAAAAGTAGGTATAGATATCATACTATTTTAATATTTGCTTCTTAATTACATGAAATATAAAAACATATAAATTTTATTCTTAATTTATATTTGTCAATTAAATGTTTATTTTAATAATTAAAAAAAAAAAGTAAATCCATGATCTACAACTATATATATATTTTTTTATTTACATCCATTTGACTCTATAATTTAAAAAAAGAAAGAATTTCCTATATTTTCGAGCCATATTTCATTTTCCACATTTTCTCAGTTATTACTAAACAAATAAATAAATAAATTTAATTGATTTTCCAAGTCATCTCATTTCCTTAAAATAATATTTTTAAATATATCCAATAAATACTCCAAGCACAGTCAAATAATTCAATATATCATTCATTTACTAATATAAAAAAACAAATAAAATATTACATTATTTGACAATAATATAAAAACCATCATCCGAAAATATATAAAATTAGAATAATGTTATTTATATATTGATATATATTGAAATGGTTGAAAATAGGTGTGAATTTATTTTTATTTTATTTTTTATATTAATTTTAATGACATTAAATATATAAAAATAAATAAATACTATTTTTTATAAAATTAATTAAGAAAAAAAAAGACAGCCTTTTCAGTAACGAACTTTCTCTTCTATATATGTATATATAATTTTTGAAACTGGAAGTGTACGGACTTCCTATTACAATACTTACGGACGGAATGAGTTAATGAGTGAAAAAATGAATGAGACAGAATCGACGGCTATTGAAGCCGAGTGTGTGAGAGAGAGATCGCACTTCGAAAGCGGTTTAATGGCCGCCGCCGCCGCCGCTGGGTCCAGACGACAGCCGCTGGAGCCAAAAAGCCAGGTTCTGCGTAGCAATTTCGTAGACAGAATCGTAAGTCGGTGAGGATTTCTCATTCGCACCTCCAAAATTCTCCGACAATGGCCGCGCCGCGCTCATCTTCGAAAACGCCGCGAAGACCACAACCAAGAGCAGAACCAAAACGCCGCTTCTTCTTCCCTCAAAATTCATCATCATCCTCTCTTTACAGAGTAAGTCTCAGCCTTTGCTTTTACTGTGAACCAGATGCTTATTTCAAAAAACAAGATTCGAAGTCAGAGTTTCTGAAAAACACTTTCAAAAATTCAGGCCTTCTGCTGATGGTTTGTAGCCGCGTTTAATTTGAATGAGAAAGAGGCGAGGGCGGCTTCAAGTATTTATAGGGTTAAATTTTCTGAAGGATGTCTGCTATTGAGTTTGACTTACGAACTCCATGTTTTCTTTTTTGTGGACTGGGCCATTTGAATGGGTCCGTTGGTTTGATTATTTGTTTATCGGTGAAGGCCTAGCGGTCAGTGCAAGCAATCTGAAATTTCACGAGTCTTGACTTTGAACGTTTCCTTGTAATATTTGAATGTGTTAAAAAGGGAGACATTACATCGATACTCGTAAATAATATAGTTTTAATTATAAAATATACTTAAAGAGTATTTTTTAAGCATTTTAAAATATTATCGGTGACGTCATTGTTGGCTTGGGTCAAAGCCCGTGTGAGGCTCATGATCCATTACTCGATGTTTTTCTCAGATTGCGTATTCAACTGAAATCAAGACATAAGTTTCGTGCAAAATTTTGCTTACAAAGTCATGCAACGTAAGAAAACTGAGTGCTGATTAGACAGTAAAATCGAGATGACGATAGCAACAATCATATACAGTAAAACACGTGCAGCAAACATAATAATATTTTCTCTTAGTGTTGCATCTATACGTGTTTGGCCAGACCCGTTATCTTACCAATCGAATATAAGCCAATATAAAAGTGACCCATATTCCAACAGGCAAAGTGCCATGTAAAATATTCGAACATTGTTCGAGCGAGTTTTCATTCACACAAAACCATTGATAGGAGCTTTTCCTCGAATAAAACTCTCTAGACTTACACCGTATGAAATTGCATAATAAGTGATTAACTACGGATATAAGTATAATAAATATCTTAATTTTACATATTTTGTCTCATTTATTTTTTTTATTATTTATTTTTTGATCTTTTACAGTATAGTGAATTGTACAGCCAATGTATTATTTTTTTATGTTATTTATAATTAAAATTCAAATAAAATTAACATTATTGTCAAACATATAGTCTTATAATTTTTCTTAAAAGCAAGAAATTAAAGATTATTTCCTAATGGTATTCTTGATAATTTATATAAGGGGGCAACACTCTACAGCTGAGGCTATTTCCTCTTTGCTTCATCTTGTTAACCTTGTTGTGGCAATTGATAAAAGAACGCAATTGCTTATTAGTATGGATACTTATCTTTTGTGACGGGAGTCTGAAGCATTCACGGGACCATCACCCACTATTTCTGTATTGCCTTTGTTTTGTGATAAGCCTGATTGGCTTCATATTTGGCAAAAGATGGAGCTGGAGGATGCCTTAAAGAAACTAAAAGCTAAACTAAAACATAATTCAGCTGGGGTTACTGATGAGAAGCATGAAGCTGGTTAGTTTCTTGATGGAGAGCCTGAGCTATATCTTCTGACAACTAGAGGATGTTGGCTCAAAACGGAAGACACGGTGACCGATCGGACAGACCACTCGGCCGGACGGGCAACAATAGAGATAGAGTAAGTGAGAAAATACACACACGAGATTTTAACGTGAAACGACCTTCTTGACTAAGAAAAAAATCACAAAAGAATGCACTATAAACAGTTGATTGTTTACATGAATGTTAGCCATACAAGCCCAAACAAAGAAAATAATTACAAGTGTATATCTCTATATCTCTCTAGAAAAGTGTCCATCTCTTTCTTTATCTTTACAACAAAAGCTTGCCCACAGGTCTCTCTATACACACACAAGTGATGCTCATATCCCTCTTTCAAACAAAGGGCACAAATATATATATATATACTATTGGCATAGTGGCCGGCAAGCCACCCTAGCAGTAGGGTGATAGGACCACGCCTCCTAGGCCTGTCACAACAGACGCACGCCTAGCGTGCAAAGTGGCGGGCCTGTCCCCTCATATGAAGTTGTAGCCGTCTCAAACTTTCAATTAGGGTGGGTCAACTGCCCACCTGCAAACGCGGCTGCAGCAGGCCTACAAAGAGAGAGAGTCAATGCCTAAGCATTCAGAGTCCTCGTCCAGGTCTTTAGTTACCTCTCGGACATGACTCATCCAACAGGTCCTCATCCATTTTGACAGACTTCTCTGACTTATGTTCTCGGAGCTCTCTAATAGTCCATGTCCATTTTTCTTCCACATGTCCGCGGACAAAACCCCACGTAGGGAGTAACCCCAACAAACTTTCCCTCACGACCGAGTGAGAGTGAAGTTAGTGACGGCTTGAATCCACAACAAGCTTTGACTTTCCATTTGGTAAATTTTGAGTCAACACGCCCCGAGCCATTCTCATCCTGGGACCTTTCCATCGATAGGCCTATTTATGAAGAACATCTCTCACCCAATGATATCGCATATCAATGTTCTTCAATCTGGAGTGGAATGAGGAGTTTTTGCACAAGTGAATGGCACTTTGGCTATCACAAAGGACCACGTACTCTCATTGCCTTAGATCCAATTCTTGGACGAACCTTTTCATCCATAGCATTTCTTTGGAGGCCTTGGTCACGGCAATGAACTTTGCCTCCGTTGTCGAGAGGGCAACACATTTTCGCAACTCGACCGTCAGATGCCCCTCCCGCAATTCTACTGGGTACCACGATGTTGACTTTCGAGTCAACGTGACCATGTCTGCGTCCGTGTACCAAACCGGCTGAAGCTTCTCCCCTCCAAAATGCAAACCCATCTTTGAAGTCCCACGGAGATATCTGAAAATCCACTTCACCACAGACCAATGCTCCATCCCAGGGATTGAAAGAAACCGGCTGACAAGACAAACCACATGAGTAATGTTCGGCCGCATGCACACGGCCGCGTACATCAGACTGCCAACGGCCGAGGAGTAAGAAATCTTACTCATGCGCTCTCTTGTGTCCCGTGGACGGACAATAAGCATACTTATTCGACCTAAAGTGGTTCGCGAGAGGGGGCTGCAGACTTTCAAACTTTCCATGTTGAATCGCCGAAGCACCTTCAAAAGGTATCCTTCCCCCAAGACTTAAAGCTTCTTGTCCCCTCGGTCAAGAAATATCTTGATTCCTAGAATCTGTCTTGCCGGACCAAGGTTTTTCATGGGAAAAGACTATCCCAATTGCTCTTTCAGCTCCTTGATCTGAGCACTATTCTGTCCGACAACCAGCATGTCGTTCACATAAAGGAGGAGGATGACGAAGTCATTCTCGAAAAATCTCTGGACAAAAACACAATAGTTGGAAGTAGTCTTATGGTATCCTTGTCCGACCATGACAGATTCAAACTTTCGATACCACTGTCTCGGAGCTTGCTTCAACCCATACAAGCTCTTCCTCAAACGACCGATCAGTCCTTCCTTTCTCTTTACTGAGAACCTTTCTGGTTGCTCCATGTAGATTTCTTCTTCAAGATCACTATGAAGAAAAGCTGTCCGGACGTCCAGTTGCTCTATCTTTAGATCCAAAGCTGCTGTCAGTCCAAGCACCACACGGATCGAGGACATCTTAACAATAGGTGCAAAAATTTTATCAAAGTTGCTGTCAGTCCAATTGCTCTATCTCTAGATCCAAAGCTACTGTCAGTCCGAGCACCACACGGATCGAGAACATCTTAACAATAGGTGCAAAAATTTTATCAAAGTTGCTGTCAGTCCAATTGCTCTATCTCTAGATCCAAAGCTGCTGTTAGTCCGAGCACCACACGGATCGAGAACATCTTAACAATAGGTGCAAAATTTTCATCAAAGTCAACACTCTTGCGTTGACTGAAGCCCTTTACCACAAGCCGTGCCATGTGTCTTGGCTTCCAAGCATTCTCGGTACTTTTCAACCGAAAGAACCACTTGTTCTTCAGGACCTTTTTTTCTTTAGGTAGTTTAGTCAGCTCAAAGGTATAGTTCTTATGAAGGGAGGTCATTTCTTCATTCATTGCCTCGAACCATTTGTCCTTCTGAAGAGCCATGGCCTGCCAAAGTCCTCGGAGTTCTCTTATCCGTCGGAAGACGTACTCACTTGGCCGCGGGCGGACGGACGGCCGGTGTCTCTCCCTGGACAACCGTCTTACAAGGGCCACCTCGGCCTGTTGAGGTTCCTGATCTTCAACCTGATTCTCCTGAGGCGTTGGAACTGCCTCATCATTGTTGCCACTCATTCTTGGTCCGCAGACCTCGGACTCAAGAGGTACTGAACAGACAGCTTCAACATCAATCTTGTCCGTCCGGGAAGTGTTGGGTTGAATCTTCTTATCTTTCCCAATGTCCTCGATAGTCTCTTCTTCAACAAAGATCACGTCACGGGATCAGACCAACTTCTTTTGCACTGGGTCATAGAACCTATACCCAAGCTCATCTTCGCCATGGTTGTACACGTTATCATCTACGAACTGCCGAATATAGCCGCACACTTGCTTGTGTTCCAACGTCTACTCCCCGTCCAATTTTGCCGCCGGCTTTTGTGTGGTAAAAACCGGATCGTGCATGGACTTCACAAAAAGCAAGTCCGAGATCTTGCTCTGCCAAGTGTTAAAATTGGTTCCATTTAATCAAGTCATTTTCCTTCCGACCTCCATAACAGCCAGTAACAAGGTCACCGTTCAAAGAACCTGTCTCTGATACCACTTGTTGGCTCAAAACGGAAGACACGGTGACCGCTTGGACAGACCACTCGGTCGGACGGGTAACAGTAGAGATAGAATAAGTGAGAAAACATACACGAGATTTTAATGTGGAAAGACCCTTCTTGACTAACGAAAAAACCACAAAAGAATGTACTATAAACAGTTGATTGTTTACATGAATGTTAGCTACACAAGCCCAAACAAAGAAAACAATCACAAGTGTATATCTCTCAATCTCTCTAGAAAAGTATTTATCTCTCTCTCTATCTTTACAGCAAAAGCTTGCCCATAGCTCTCTCTATGCACACACAAGTGATGCTCACACCCCTCTTTCAAACAAAGGACACAAATATATATATATATATATACAAGAGGCCTAGTGGCCGGCCAGCCACCCTATTAGTAGGGTGGTAGGACCACGCCTGCTCAAGCCTTGTCTACAACGCACGCTTCAGCGTCTGGAAACGGAACACACTAGCCCGTTTGGAAGTTGTAGCCACAAACTTTCAATCGGGTGGGGTGTTGTCCACCAGAAAACGTTGCAGCAGTGAGGCTACAAAGAGAGAGAGTCAATGCCTAGGCATTTAGAGTCCTCGTCCAGGTCTTTAGCTACCTTTCGGACATGACTCAATCAACAAGTCCTCATTTATTTTGACAGACTTCTCTGACTTATGTTCTTGGACTTATGCAATAGTTCGCATCCATTTTTCTTTCACATGTCCGCCGACAAAACCCCACGAGGAGTGAGACCCCAACAGAGGAGACCATAAAGCTCCTTTGATTGCGGAATTCGCACTCAAGATTTCTTGGGAAATGATAGAACGGTGCCACAACTTGCCTACTGAGTCACATAGAATTCACTTTATCAAATCAATGACTTCCAAATTTCTTTGGCACTTTGTAAATGTGTTGCTTCTGAAGCATGAAGCCTTGATGACAGTTTGTGCATTCATCAATGCTGCCAAGTTTTGTAAAATTAAACTTCAAGTTTGGAGCGATGATGTGCTTCTCCTGGAGTTAGGAATTGATGAAAATGGTATGAACAGTGACATAAATGGCCATATGATGGAGACTAGTGGTTTCTTTGATGAGGAAATTAAGAGTTTATCTAAACTAGAGACAAGCTAGCTCATGGAGATGATTGCCCACATTCTTCGTCAATTTGAAACTCTCTCATATGAGTACTTTCACAATCTGCATCAGTTTGACTGCTTGCTGAAAGATGTTGATCGACTTTCTGCCATGAATGCAATCTTATCTGTCAATCTTGTGGAAGCATTGGATAATTTGAGAAGTCCGCTTCTTCTTCTTAGGCAACATCCCAATTCGACGGACATTTTGGATCTGTGGAGAAATATTGCAGATGGACTTGACCATTTCATAACAAGTGATATTAGGTTACCAGATTGAGGAGACAGGACATCTCAGCTAGGAGCTTACCATTCGTACTATAGCGGCAACTCTTCTTCATGATTGTTTTTTTACTTCAACTTTGAGGACAAGGTTTCTTTGATGAGGAGGACAATGTTACATGCATTACAATTTTCTTTTTCTTATTTTTCATTTGTCCAGTTTCCTTTTTCCCTTGTACGGTATTCGGTTTTGCTCCATGCTGTGTTTGTTGTTTTAGTACGCCCCACTATTTCAATTCTTTGTTGGGTTCCAACTACCTTAGTTGGATTGTTATATTATATATCCGGTAATAGCTACAGTAATGGAAACAAGAAAAATATTTGCTCTCTCTCTTTCTCTCTATTTTCTCTCCCTACAACTCTCTCTTCTCTGTCATTCTCTTCCTCACCATGTCTCTCTTCCTCACCTGCTCAAGGTACTGCCCTCTCTGTTTTCCCTCTGCTAAACTAACCTCATTGACCGACTTTTCTGGTTTAGCCGTCGTCCCTCACTTGCCAGTACAATCACTAATCGTGCACGTATCAAAGAAATTATATTTATGTCATTAAAGAATAAGATGTATATGTATTTGTTAAAAAAATATTTTAAAGATATTTATTAGTTATTTTTAAAATATACTTCATAATATGACTATTATAATATGTTTGGTTATTGAAATAAAATATGGTGAAAATATAATAATTATTTTTAAGAAATGAAATATGTTTCGAATAGAGTTAAAATTTATATTCCTATATTTGATTGTTGAAATATAATAAGTTAAAAATATGTATTTCATTGTTCAGTTTATAGTAATAGTATGAGTAATAAGTTAGGTAGGTAATATTCTATGTGAAGCTCATCACTTGTTACTTTGTATTCATTTAATGGATTTTTTTGAACAAAATGGGGACATGATGTTCTTGTAAATGTTTTCTTGAATAAAAACTGGCAAAGTATTGTTGAGATATATGTCACTTTCATATGGGCTCATATCCAATTGACAGGTCAATACGTTTAGTCGAATATGTATGGGTGCAATACTGATAAGATGTATTTTAATTAACTGAAAAATAAAAATATATATATTCTTAATTTTTATTTGTAATTTAAATATTCATTTTAATAATAATTTTTATACTAGGTTACCTATAGGTTAAATTATACATTTCCAACCATATATTAATATTGACAAATACTATTTATATGCCAGTTTATAGTTAATTTATATTAAAATTGTTAAAAGTAGGTATAGATATTACACTGTTTTAATATTTGTTTCTTAATTACAGGAAATATAAAAACATATAAATTTTATTCTTAATTTATATTTATCAATTAAATGTTTATTTTAATCATTAAAAAAAGTAATTCCATGATCTACAACTATTTTTTTTTATTTACATCCATTTGACTCTATAATTTAAAAAAAGAAAGAAGTTTCTATATTTTCTTGCCCTATTTCATTTTCCACTTTTTCTCAGTTATTACTAAACAAATAAATAAATAAATTTAATTGATTTTCCAATCCATCTCATTTCCTTAAAATAATATTTTTAAATATATCCAATAAATATTCCAAGCACAGTCAAATAATTTAATATATCATTCATTTACTACTATAAAAAAACAAATAAAATATTGTTGCGTACCAGAAATTCGGATTGTCCTACGGGTCAGGGGCCGCAAATCGGATCTTCTTGTTTGTCGATCTGACGCGGATCCATCTCCATAGTCTTGAATCTGAGTCCTGTGCAACACAACTGAAAACTAACAGTCAGAAGTCGGCGGAAATTGTTCCCACCGTAAACCCTCCGACGCTCAAGTCAGAAATCTTTTTAAGAATATAGAAAGATAAATAAATGGTATATATTTGATGGGTGGAATGTTTTGTGGAAGTCATGCTTCCAATAATAGAGAAAGAGAATCTCTTCCTTTTTGATCCTTGGCTTGAGATGGTATTTTGGGATGTGGATTTGGACGGAGCCCCCCCTCAAACCCATCCCAGCCTCCTGGCCCTTTAGGCCCTTCCTTCTTTTTTCTCCTCTTGGAGGTTTTTTTTCCCCTTGGAGGTTTTCTCCCTTGGAGGTTTTTGGAGGTTTTCTCCCCCTTGGAGGTTTTTGGAGGTTTTTGGAGGTTTTTGAAGGTTTTTCCCCCTTGGAGGTTTTTGGAGGTTTTCTCCCTCTTTCTCTTTGGATAAGGTCATTATATAGACGGTTGATCTTATCCATAGTCAACCGCCGGTGGATTGGATCAAACGGTTGAATAATCACCCGTGGGTTAGATAAAGCAGTTTGAACTTTTCTTGGGTCGGGTTTTACCAAACCCATCATTAGGCCCCCATGCCGGGTGGTTTGAAATTTTCAACCCCCGGCATGTTTCTGATGGGATGCTATTTGTTTGACTTTGTCGACCTACCATCTTTGGAAAGTCCGAATTTCAAAATTTGGCATCTTTTAGCCGCCATTTGATGTAATCGAGGTTAGAATTGACAGCTTTTGGCCCCTCGGTGAGTAGCAGAGGTTTAAGTCAGCCCCGCTTTTGGGCCGCTCGGTGTGTAACCGAGGTTTAGAATTCGACCAGCTTTTGGGCCGCTCGGTGTGTAACCGAGGTTTAGAATTCGACCGCTTTGGGGCCGCTCGGTGTGTAACCGAGGTTTAGAATTCGACGCTTGAGGCCGCTCGGTGTGTAACCGAGGTTTAGAATCCGACAAGCTTTTGGGCCGCTCGCTGTGTAACCGAGGTTTAAAATCCGACCGCTTTTGGTAGCTCGGTGTGTAACCGATGTTTAGAATCCGACCGCTTTTGGGCGCTCGGTGTATGTAGAGGTTTAGAATTCGACCAGCTTTGGTCATTTCGGTGTAACCGAGGTTTAGAATTCACCGCTTTGGGCCGCTCGCAAGGTGTGGCGAGGTTTAGAATTTGACCGCTTTGGGTCGCTCGATTGTGTAACGAGGTTTAGAATCCGACCGCTTTTGACCGCTCGGTGTGTAACCGAGGTTTAGAATTCGACCGCTTTGGGCCGCTCGGTGTGTAACCGAGGTTTAGAATTCGACCGCTTTGGGCCGCTCGGTGTGTAACCGAGGTTTAGAATTCGACCGCTTTGGGCCGCTCGGTGTGTAACCGAGGTTTAGAATTCGACCGCTTTTGGGCCGCTCGGTGTGTAACCGAGGTTTTTTGTGAGGAGATGATCTGGATTTTGAAGTTGAAATCGGTTTCTCTGGCTTCAAAGGTTCATTTTGAATTTTGCGAGAGATTTTTGAATTGCTTCATATCTTTAGGGGAAAATCATAATAAACTGATTGATTGACGTCCGAGTTAGCTTAAATCCGGAGTTGATTGAAGTTCAAAAATGCAGCCTTCCAGTGTGGATGAGCACTCGAGAGTAGGAGTATTTTGGAGTGCTTTTTATGATTGTGGGTGCTTCCGGATGGAATGGACTTTGATCACCTCTAATTTTATCGGTTTGATTTTACCGCCCGAGAATGTAGAGCGCCAGCCCATTTTGGAATTTGAGGTTTTGTGTTTGAATATTCAAATCGGTTGTTTGTGAGAGACATGACCGATTTGCAGTTGGAAAGAAAATGCCGACCAGCAAGTTTTGTGGAGAGGAGATGAGTGGATTGATCTCTAGATCTTTGATCACTCCGATTCTGAAAAGTGGAATGATCTCTTTCAAGTAAATCCCAATCCTCAAGGTAGGCCGATTGCTTTCATTTAACACCAAGTTCAACTTGACTCTAGCCGCAGACTTTCAAGATCAATCCGCTTAGTGATCACAAAATCCCAGAGAGACAGATTTGTTCTCCATACCCGATAAAGTGTTTTCTCTACGGTAACTATCCGTGCAAATAGAGCGAAAGACGACGTGGGCATTAGTAAAATCGCCATTGCAAATATACATTATATAATAATAGGAGCCGATGAGCATTTTCCAATTGGTTTGCGCCCCTTTTCCCATTTTTAATATCGGCTATGAAACTAAGAACGGAAGGTGTATTGTTGTTGGAATAACTGAATGGATCTGGATGGTCTTATGCGCGACAGGACTTATACCTCTAGATGGTGTAGAAGGACTCGTCAGTGATGGGTCAGCCATACCTGAAACAAGGCTTCCTCGCGATGGGAAGCGTGATCCGTGCAAATGACTCTAGATCTAACTTAGGAGTTACCTTTGTTGTTCTCTCCGATGAACTTGAAGAACTTAATTTATGCACTCCGGATAACCTTTGAAAAGTATTATCAATCGAAATCAAATCCAACTCAATTTTCCAGGTTTCATCAATAAATGAGTGTCTGCATCGCATCGGTGGATTTCTCTCAAGGCCTTGGAATACCTTGAGGAGGATAGTCTCCTTGAAGAGGATTTGCCAAGAATGGAAATTGAATCACCTGAACCTTTGACCTTATCGCAAGATCGACGCTTCTTGTCAAAAGATCGGAAGATAGCCTCCCAGCTCGACTAGGCCATCAATCTTTGGTTGATCAATCTTCCCCCCAAAGCATATTTCAGCCTCGAGTTCCTACGATTGATCGACGAGTTCTTCCCTTTCAAAGGGCTCCTCTCTCTCGGGTGTAGGCTTTCGTGGATCTGTGGTGTTTGCCAGCCTGCTTCGTGCCACCTTTCAAGAAGGCTTCAAAGTGCGATCGAAAGGGCATGACTAACTGGTTTTTTCTTCTCTTCGATTTGGAATTGAAATGGCATCGATTGAAATGAAACACTAAGACTACGCATGGTGGAAGGCCATAGGACTCCGGCGACCTACCGCCGCTTGCTATCTTCTGGATGACAATTGCGGCTCTGGAGATGGACCTTGAACCGTGTAGATGGGCAATCCGGCTGAGGTAGGGTGGAAGGTCGCCTCCGCTCTGAGAAATGGCTCTTTTTGGAGTTAATTGGGATGATGAATTGCATGTTCGTGAAAGTTTTGGCGATTGGCTCCTCCTGAAGCAGACGGTATTCTTTGGAGCAAGAGACATATACCTTGAACCAATTTCTCTTGTTCGAGACCTAGTGTGGTAACTCCATTGTTCTTTCGGCGGAACAAGGGGTGGTTTTAGGGTATTCATTGCTTTCTTTGTATTCGAATATAATTCTTCCTTTGTCTCACATGCATCCATCCACAATACCAAGATCGGCGACATTGGTAGATTTTTTTATCACATACAACCTGCGAAGAGAATTCACAGGGCTTTCATTTACATTACCACATTCAAACCACGGGACTACCAATGGATCAAAAAAAGATCCTTCCTTTCTCTGGTATAAATCGAAGAATCAATCCCACGACAGGACAAAGCTCTTCAATCCGACTAAAAATCAACGTTGAAAGAATGCAACGATGTGACAAATCACATTAGGGAAACGAAGAAAGTGGTTCCGAAACCGTCGAGGCCATGAGAGAGGAGGCTGCTAAACGGACGGGAGCGGCTTTTCAGTTCGTCCCTTGAAGAATCGAGTTCGGCTTTTGTGTGCCGAAATTATGTTCGCCCTTTAAAGAACCGAGTTCGGCTTTAGAAATCACGTTCCGCTTCTTTAAGGCAAATCTAGTTCGATCTCTTTATAACAAATCCAGTTCGGCCTCCTTAATGCAAAATCAAGTTTGGGAGCCGAAGTGAATTTTTGGGATGCCATAATTATCGCTGGCCAGAGTGGATTTTTGGAATGCCAGTGGGCTTTGACTGGAATAGAATCCGGAATCCGAAGTGGCTGTAGTGGATTTTTGAAATCTGAAGTAGCTTTTGCCGGAGTGGATTTTTGAAATCTGAAGTCGCTTTTGCCGAAGTTGATTTTTGAAATCCGAACTCGCTTTTGCCGGAGTGGATTTTTGAAATCCGAAGTCACTGTTGCCGGAGTGGATCTGTCCTTGGTTTGAGGAACCAAACAGAGAGGGTTTTGAAGATGATGAGCTTCGGTGAAATGCAGTCCGACGTAAAAGACAACGCCGTGACAGTAATAACCCATGCGACGGCGGCTTGTGAAAAAAACATCTTGTGCGAAGGTTTGTCCTTCTCCACCGCACCTCATCATACAATTTATCGAAATTTAGGTGATCTCCTCAAACTTGCCATATGAAAACACAATCTGGTATCCACAAAGAAGAAGGAAAGATTTACATGCCTCGATTTGTGGATTTTTTCTCGATCATGGTGGCGGCAGTGGTGGTGGTTCCTCGCGGCTCACGATCTCTCTTCTTTCTTCATCGTGGCATAAGTCGGAGAGGAAGACATCGAGAGGGTTCACGGCGCCAGAGGATGGTCAAGCTGTTGTCTCCTCCAGGAGATGACGATCATTGTCGCTCCCGCGCGTTTTCCCTCTTCTCCTTTTCTTCCTTTTTCTTCTTTTCTTGTTCTTCGCCACAAATGTGCCGATGCTTTTCTTTCATTTTTTTTTAATGGAAAGGAGTTGAGGCAGTTTGACTAAGTCAAACCTACCGTGGCCAAAACTTTTTTTTTTTTGGTATTAGATATCGGTGCGGAGGGAGAAGCCCCTGCGTTTGATGACTATATCTTGTACAAAACTTGGAGCATTTGGATGTATAATCTGGGCGCCAGTATTAATCTCCCGCAGAAAAATGCCTCCCGATTTGGCTTGATTTAGCTCTCCGACTTCTCTTTATAGGGAAATCGTAGAAGATAGGAAGTAGCCGCCAGCCCCAAGCGTTAATGCGCAAGGGCGAGGAAATCTCTGCCATCATTTGTTCGAGAAAGTTGTCTAATTTATTCCGATCGGAATGCTTGCTACGTCGATTTTGTTTTATGCTTTTTAGTGGTAAAAGCGGCTTTTTGGCCGTTTCCCACAGACAGGCTTGATGTTGCGTACGAAATTCGGATTGTTCTCTGGGTCGGGGGCAAATCGGATCTTATCATTTGTCGATCGACGCGGATCCATCTCCGTAGTCTTGAATCTCGAGTCTGAACACAATCAAAAAACTTCTTGGTCGGAGGTCGGCGAATTGTTCTCAAGTAAACCTCCAATTTCAATCGAGAAATCTTTTGAGAATATAGAAAAGATAAATAAATGGTATATATTTGATGGTGGAATGTTTTGTGGAAGTCATCCCAATAATAGAAAAGAGAATCTCTTCCTTTTTGATCCTTAGCTTGAGATGGTATTTTGGGATGTGGATTTGGACGGAGCCCCCTCAAACCCATCCCAGCCTCCTGCCCTTTAGGCCCTTCCTTCTTTTTCTCCTCTTGGAGATTTTTTTTTTTTCCCTTGGCTTTTTTGGAGGTTTTGAGTTACTTGGAGATTTTTGGAGGTTTTTTGAAGGTTTTTTTTTTTTTTTTTTTTTTTGGAGGTTTTGGAGGTTTTATCATCTTGCTCTTTGGATAAGGTATAAGCATATAGACGGTTGATCTTATCCAGCCAACATTGGCAAGTGGATTGGATCAAACGGTTGAATAATCAAGTGGGTTAGATAAGCGATTTGAACTTTTCTTGGGTCGGGTTTTACCAAACCCATCAAATGTTATATTATTTGACAATAATATAAAAACCATCATCCGAAAATATATAAAATTAGAATAATGTTATTTATATATTGATATATATTGAAATGGTTGAAAATAGGTGTGAATTTATTTTTATTTTATTTTTATATTAATTTTAATAACATTAAATATATAAAAATAAATAAATACTATTTTTTATAAAATTAATTAAGAAAAAAAAAAAAGACAGCCTTTTCAGTAGCGAACTTTCTTTTCTATATATGTATATATAATTTTTGAACTGGAAGTGTACGGACTTCCTATTACAATACGTACAGACGGAATGAGTTAATGAGTGAAAAAAATGAATGAGACAGAATCGACAGCTGTTGAAGCCGAGTGTGTGAGAGAGAGATCGTTCTTCGAAAGCGGTTTAATGGCCGCCGCCGCCGCCGCTGGGTCCAGACGACAGCCGCTGGAGCCAAAAAGCCAAGTTCTGCGTGGCAATTTCGTAGACAGAATCGTACGTCGGTGACGATTTCTCATTCGCACCTCCAAAATTCTCCGACAATGGCCGCGCCGCGCTCATCTTCGAAAACGCCGCCAAGACCACAACCAAGAGCAGAACCAAAACGCCGCTTCTTCTTCCCTCAAAATTCATCATCATCCTCTCTTTACAGAGTAAGTCTCAGCCTTTCCTTTTACTGTGAACCAGATGCTTATTTCAAAAAACAAGATTCGCAATCAGAGTTTCTGAAAAACACTTTAAAAAATTAAGGCCTTCTGCTGATGGTTTGTAGCCGCGTTTAATTTGAATGAGAAAGAGGCGAGGGCGGCTTCAAGTATTTATAGGGTTAAATTTTCTGAAGGATGTCTGCTATTGAGTTTGACTTACGAACTCCATGTTTTCTTTTTTGTTGACTGGGCCATTTGAATGGGTCCGTTGGTTTGATTATTTGTTTATCGGTGAAGGCCAAGCGGTCAGTGCAAGCAATCTGAAATTTCACGAGTTCTTGACTTTGAACGTTTCCTTGTAATATTTGAATGTGTTAAAAAGGGAGACATTACATCGATATTCTTAAATAATATAGTTTTGATTATAAAATATACTTAAAAGAGTATTTTTTAAATATTTTAAAATATTATTGATGACGTCATTGTTGGCTTGGGTCAAGACCCCGTGTGAGACTCATGACCCACTACTCGATGTTTTTCTCAGATTGCGTATTCAACTGAAATCAAGACATAAGTTTCGTGCAAAATTTTGCTTACAAAGGCATGCTGTTACATGCTTATTAGTCTAATATATTATAGTTATTAGTTAAATATATTATATTATTAGTTTATTATTTATGTATAATTAGTTACTTGGTTAGTTATTTTATTTGGTTGGCTTGGAACCAAATTAGTTAGCTCACTACTATAAATGTATTCAGTTGCTACAGTAATGAAGGTAAGTAAGAGTTTCTAATTTCCTCTCCTCTCCTATCTCTCTGATTTTCCTCCCCTGTCACCCTTTCCCTTTTCCCTTTCCCCTTTCTGTCTCTCTCTCTCTCCTCGTTGTTCTCTCTCTCTCTCTCTTCTCCCTGCCCTCTCAGACTTCCCCTGCAATTTCCCTTCCCGAAGCGTCTTCTTCGTCTTCCTCTCTACCTCTCGTCCTCGGTTTTCCCTCTACCAATCTCCCCCCTGTCTCCTCTCTTTTTCTGTTTCAGTCATCTTTTTGCGTGCTGGTGTCACGGCTGAATCGAGCACATAACACATGCAATGTAAGGAAACTCAGTGCCGATCAAATAGTAAAATCGAGAGAACGATAGCAACAATCACACACAGTAGAACACGTATAGCGAACATAACAATATTTTCTCTTAGTATTACATCCATGCATATTTGGCCAGATTCGTTATCTTGCCAATCTAATATAAGCCAACACGAGAGTGACCCATATTCCAACAAGCAAAGTGCCATGTAAAATATTCGGACAATGTTCGAGCGAATTTTTATCAAAACAAAACCATTGATAGGAGCTTTCCCTCGAATAAGATCCTCTAGATTTATACCGTATGAAATTGCATAATAAGTGATTAACTACATATATAAGTATAATAAATATCTTAATTTTAGATATTTTGTCTCATTTATTTTTTTTATTATTAATTTTTTGAGTTTTTACAGTATAGTAAATTATACAGCCAACGTATTATTTTTTTATGTTATTTATAATTAGTATTCAAATAAAATTAATATTATTGTCAAACATATGGTCTTATAATTTTTCTTAAAAGCAAGAAATTAAAGATTATTTCCTAATGGTATTCTTGATAATTTATATTAAGACATGTCGGTCATTTAAGGATTTGCTAAGATTATAAAAATAAATGGCATTATATATTTTTAAAAAAATCTTGATTACTTTAAGAAAAAATAGTAAATCCTATTCTTGATTTAAATTTTTATTTTGATAATAATTTCTTTACTAAATCGAATTTTCAGGCTATCTTATGCCGTTGATATATAAAAAATTTGGCAAAAAATTATATGAAGTATAAAGTAATGAAATATTATTAAATAAAATTATTAAAATAAAAGTTAATAATGAAAATTTTAAAAAATTAAAAATTTCTTAACATTTTTCCGAACAAAAATCAGTAAAAGTCTTCAGCCACGCGGTATAATAGTCGTGCAAGGAATTTGACTGAAAGGATTCTTTATTAAATATTTGAAATATTTATATGGGTCAATTAAAGTGCAATTAACGTATTTAATGTTTAATTTATATAAATTTATATTTAATATGAATTTAAACATATTATTATTTTATTAATTATCAAGTTTATAATAAAAAAATTAATATTACGTCTCCAAACTCGAATTGAACTAGTCCTGATCTAGTCAGCACTCTTCCAAACCTAAATCATGCATAACGCAATAGAAAATGAGAGAATCAGATGACAGATGGGAATTGCTCACCGATAAATTTTTTGACATTTAAGTCAGTAAATCTTTCTCAAATGAAATGAAAGATGCAGTAATATTATTTTGATTAAAAGTGTTTAGCTCAAAAATCTAGTTTTATTTTGCATATGATTAAGAGATGATTAATGTGTTTCTTTTCATAATGTGGATTAAATGGTAAGTCACCCATAAGACCAATTTTCTTTTTCTTCTTTTTCTCTACTTACAGTTGAATACTAACAGAATATTTATAATTGTAAGGGACAGTTTCACTAGTTACATAACCGCACTGGATAAGAGCAACTGGTTGGCCTTATCAATTTCAATCAGTTGTAGCCAATTTTTCTAAAATAATACGTGAGAAATTATCTGAAGAATTCTTTATTCGTTTTGGGTTGTTCATTCCAAACTTTTATGATTTTTATTGGATCTTTACTTCATTCATGAACCTTATTATAAATTGACCTATCAATGGTACCCATCAAAGTAGATCTCGATACCCATAATATTGGATTTATTATTTTATATCTAAATTATTATAATTTTACAGATATAAAATAAAATAAAAATAAAATAATTATATTAAAATAATAAAATATAATTGAACGTCAAGTTTTGAAAAAACAAATTCTAATGCAGAAATTTTTAAAAGAGCTTAAAATTTTAAGAACAATTATATTAAATTGTCTTTTAAAAATATTAAAATTAAACCAGTTATATTATTATTTTAAATTTAGCTATTTATTATAACACCATATTACACATTAAATTTTCTATGCTGATATCATTTATGCTAATTAAACAATATATTTTAATTTTTAAAAAGAAAAAATATTTTTTTTATTCTAACTTTTATATTTAATTTTAAATATTTTTTAGATAGTCAAAAGATAGTGGTTTAAAAGACCAGTATACCTTTCATTGAACGGTCCCTGTTCCAAATCTCCCATGGACCAACCGACTAAGCTAAAAGATCACATTTTTCTAATGTATTCCAAATAATTATTCATTAAAATTTATTTATCGATTCAATAATACAACTATAAGATTTAGATTTGAATATTAGAGTTTGGATTATCAAATATCACTTTTGTGATATTTTATTTTTTATTTATAGTGTACAAAATATAAATTCTTCCATTTGCCTAAAATTTTTTAAATCTTATATATCAAAAAAGTTAGAAGTTGTCTACAAAAAATTCATAATTAAACAATTTTTAAAATATAACTTAGGTATTTATTTTAAATTATTTCAACAAATAATTATCATGCCAAAATATGATTCAGTTATAGCAGGTTTAGAAATTTTACTTCTATTAATAAAAAAAATATAACCCAATTTACTCGGTAGGTTACTCATAGCTCACGTAGCCCATTGTGGATTAATCGTATTTTTGTCTAAAATAATGAACCTATTTGAAGTAATGAATTTTATATCAGAGAAGCCGATATATGAATAAGGATTAATTTTACTTTTCCACCTAACTATTCTGAGCAGGGGTAGGTCTCGATGGAAAAGATTTAGACACTTTTTCATGTTTTGTATCTGAAATATCTTACTTAATTTCATCAGCAATATTAAACTTTAACTGTAGTTATTATACATTTTTAAACCTTAAGACTCTTGAAAACTCTTTTTCATTCTTCGATTATGTATGAAAAGATATAAATAAAATGATTATAAATTCGGCATTCATTTAATTGCGTTAGGTATAATGCGTTTTTTCTAATATTCAAAGCTCTTTTTTGGAAAGCTTATATGATACCTGAGCTCCAGATCGAGGTGATGTAAGAAAAATTACCAACTTAATTCTCAGTCTAAATATTATATCTGGTTATTTACTGAAATCTCTTTCTGAAGGAGAATAATGAATTGTTAGTGGGGATGATTTGGAGGATATAATCAAAGGACATATATGGTTAGATTTAATTTGTATACTTGGTAGAATCTAACATATTTTAACCAAATATTTTGCATAGGCTTATCGAATGCTTGTATAATCTGAATAAGGTTAATTGTCATATAGTTTATATACTTTATTTGTCTATGATTTCATTGCTTATTATTTTATTTGGTTCAATAATATTGCTTACCCTAGCTAGTTTTACAAATACACTGGATCATAAGTTTTTCAAACTCAAGTATTTACTTTTTTAATTAGAGACCAATTTTTTGGGACTAATGTGGTATCTAATCAAGGACCTGTTAGTTTAAGTAAGTATTTAATACTGATGGGTATACCGAAACATGAGCAGGTCCACGGTCAAAGAAGGCCCAAATGACCTGCTGGACAGTCAACTCAAATAACGGCTAAACAGGATGCGAAGGCCCAAATCTTGAAAGGCCCAAGACGGTCAACGCCAGCGTTAACCGTCAAGACACTAATAGGCGGCCAACTCGCGTACAAACGGTCAACTCGAGCATTGACCGAATGTACTAGCAGTAGGCCCAAAAATGTGTTAAACCTGCTACGACCCAAGCCCAAATTCGCAGGCGGACTCGTGCACGAAAAGTAACGATTCTTTCATGATCACCTGCTTTCCTAAAAGCTGATCTTCTTAAAAAAGGCAGCAAAGAAGTCAGCACCACAGTTGGAGTCAAAACGGTCACAAAGAGTTAAGATGATTTGAATATCCATTACACTGTTCAGTAGGAAAAGGATCCATCAAATCACGACTATCAAGCCCACCAACTCTGAAAAGGCCCCCATTGCCGGTTCAGGAAGAACACGTCACCTTGTCCAGAGAAGGTGGCTCTCCTGCTATCCATATAAGCTTGATATCTTCGTTTTGAAAGACACACACATGCTTACGGACGCATACGCACACTCACACACAAACAGAAACTCTCGTACTCACTCTAACTGGTCTTCTTGAGAACATTCAGAACAAGTTTTCTGAAAGACTTCCTATAGTCTAACTCACGAACGCTTATAGAGTTTAAACAGAGACTCATCTTCTTTTTCTCTCTACACAAAAAGGCCTCCAGATTTCAGGAGACCTTTCCGGCTTTCTAAGAATCATTTCCTAAAGCCTCCACGCTTTCAGGATGTCGCTTCCACACGCTCTCTGTGAGTATAAAACGAGAACTTACATTCTCAACAAGCCAACACTCCCGACCATCCAACTCTCTCTCTCTCCTTTACTTATCAGTTTACCTTCCTTACTTCGAAGGCTTTTTACTGATTTGAGTATCGAAGTATTTTCGGTTGGACAGCCTCCCGCTGACACACTGACCTCTTGTTCATTTTAGTGGTGTGCAGGATTCAGATTCAGCGAATAGAGCCGGATCGAGTTATCCAAACGAATCTGAATATGTTCAAAGTCGGATCCAAGTACGCATCAAATACCTTTCTCTAAAATAGTTATTTTTAGAAGAGAAATCATGCTTTTTTTTTTTTCACCTAAACTATTAGGTTAAAAAATTTAAGAATTAAAATTTAAATATTAACTAAATAATCATTTTTTATTAAAATTAATATTTAATAAATATTTATAACATAAATAAAAAATTAAAGATATAATTAATGATTTTTTTTTTTGAATTTTAATGATTAAAATTTAATCCAGTAATCTTATAAAAAAATAAAATTTTATTTCTATTTAAAAGTAATATGATCCCGTTTCCGTCAAATAACGAGAAAAGGCTAATCCCGATCATCGTCGTCTTCGTCGTCGCCTTAGAAAAAAACAAAACGAAACGGAAACAAAAACAAAAACTGGGCTGCTTAATCTGTTTCTTAAAACATTTCAAAGCAAAACACTTCCTACTCTGCTCCATCCATGGAAGGCGATACCTCAAACCCTTTCTACATGACCCAATTACTCCTCCGCCACCCCAACGACGCCGAAGGCCACCAAGAATGCCGCCAGGTCTTACAATATCACCACCACGTTCTTCACCACCAAAACACTCCATCCCCAATTCCCAGCGGCTCTGACTATCCCTCCTCCATCTTTGAGCCACCCGATCCTTCCTCTCCACCACCCTTCTACGACCGCCGCCACGCAGAACCACTCGTCCCATACACTCCTACCATTCTCTCACCTCTCACCCCCGTCTCAGAATCTGAGGTTGAAACTGACTCCGACCCCGATTATGTTCCAGATGCCCACACTGATGATTACTTCGGCTGCGATTACGAGGATGACGTTGAGGTAAGTTTCGTCACCAATTTGTTTGAGCGTCGAATTGAGGTTCAAAATCCGGATCTGGTTTTGGGCGTAGGATCGAGTTTGGGTTTGTATCAGAATTACGAGGATGAGGATATGGATGATTCGAGGAAAATAGATTGTGGGTCTTTTGTTGAAGGCGATGAATCTAATAAGTTGGATTTAGAATTAGGACTAGGGTTAGAGGTTGATCAGGAAAGTAATAGACAAAGAGAAATTGAAGAACCTGGTCGTTTTGATGGTCTTCGTGTGGTCAGTATTGATTCTGAATCTGATTCGGGAGAAAGTGATAAATCTCAGCACTCTGGGACCGACGACTTTGATGGCAATGATAGATTGGGCAGAATTAATGATTTTGATCGTCCGCCATTTTGTTGGGATTATCTTGGATTCAACAATACCGATATCGAAACTGAGTGGGAAGAAGCTGCTGACGATGAGAGGGAAATCGAAATTTCCAGTATTCACTTCGATACTGACGATGAGAGAGAGTTTGAGGACGGTTTGGAGGACGCCATTGAAGATTTAGAGTGGGACGCCATATTTGTAGAAGCAGCGGAGGACAATTTGCACCAATTCACCGGTAATCCTCCGGCAGCCAAGTCGGTCCTCGAGAACCTTCCTGTCGTTGATTTATGTTGTGGGGATTTGGTTGACAAGGAAATTGTTTGTGCCATATGTAAGGATGAGATTTCAGCGGAGGAAGAAGCAAGGCAGCTCCCTTGCTGCCACTCCTACCATGGTGATTGTATACTGCCATGGCTGAGGATTCGTAATACTTGCCCTCTTTGTCGATATGAGCTGCCCACAGACGATGCTGAGTATGAATTCAGTAGGAGAGAATGGATTGCAGAGAATACTGGCGGATCGCCATCTGATTTGGCAACTGGGGATGATTTCCATTTGTTCTGCTGGTGGATTGTCACAAGATTAAGAGGTCAGATTTGATATTGTTATTCATTTGAAAGTGATTGATTATGTTCTTGTACACAGTTTAACTCCGCTCATTGGTTTCGTTCAAGCTTTTGAATGGTTTAAATGCTATGTACATGATTTGAAGGAAAGCCTAAATGGGAAATAGAGTTATCATATGATCATATGGTCATGGGACTTGACCCTAGAAGTGACATTTTATGAATAATGTAAGATAATACTATATATAATAGACTGAAAAGTGATCTAATTTTTTTATACTTCTCACGCAGAGGGGGGGTTCTATGCATCATGCTCATTCTTAGAGGGTGTTAAAATGCTTTATAGTTCACTGCTCCAGTTTCTTGGAGTTAATAGTGCCAGCTCTTTTAAGTGGAAGAACCAAAGTGCAGCTCTTCTTGCTGCATGCATGAGTTTCCGTGCTGATCATAAGAAAAAGAAAGTTTAAATGTTAGCCGAACAAAGTCATTTGCCAATGATTAATAATTTTATTTGTGCCTTAGTGCAGTAACAGTGTGTTTTCTTTTGTGATTATTAATTCTTTTCACTATTGGAACGGCATCCAGATAGTAACAGTAGAGCCATCATCTTATAATATAGTACTTACATAATAACTCTAGTATAATGTAAATAAAACCACGTATAATAAATTCAAAGTAGTTAGACCCTTCTCAGCTATACACGTAAAAGATAAAGTGATATTGTATAATGTAAAGTTAAACTACGTATACAGCTATACTGTAAACAAAAAAACATAAAAATCCTTTTCAACTCTACGTTGTGTGATATTGCTAAGTGAATACATCTGAAATTGAGAAAGAGATGTCTCTGTTGATGTCAATTACACCCAAGTGAAATAATGAAAGTATCAAGAGCATTTTTTTGATTAGTATACTGAAACATTTAGTGCACAAGGTGTTTTCCAATAACAACTAGTAGAATATGAGATTGGGGTAACATCATGGTTATTCTACTTTAATCAAGAGGTCAGAGGTTTCAGCACAAATGCAAATCAACAATACACAGGTTAGCCCACAGTATAGAAGCTTCGTATGCTAGACCTCCATGAAAAAATAATTATTAATATAAAAGTGCACATTTCACTTGATTTGAGGCAGTGATTTGCATTTTGTTTTGTTTTTTTTTTTTAAAAAAGGGCGCAAATCCTGGAAGTTTGCCGTGTGGTTTCTCAACTCTGCTAAGTTGGAGTTTTTAACAGACTGAATTTCATGGTGTTTTCCCATTTGGTGCTTAATGGAGATGAAAAGTTCAGATTTAGACCCACTACTAGAATAAGTGTTTAAAGTGGATAATCACAACCCACACTATTGCAAAAATATAAATGATATCTTGTTGATGAATGGAAACCACCTGGCAAGAGAAAAATTCTCCGTGTTTCTCAAACATTAGAAAAATTTATTAGAAATCAACTTACAATCTATGAGGTAAAAACACATAAAGTCTCCTCCTAGTCAACCGCCTTGACATGTGATCCTCCTAAAAAATATGCTATTCAGGTTAGCCGTTCAAGCCACAAATTTGGATTCCATTCAGACTTTTTAGATCTTTTTTAACCTAACTTGAGAATTTTGAAATCATCAGAGTTTTGACTTTCTTGCTGCCAACATAACTCTACAAGCTAGTAGGTTAGGGTTGTGTATAAAAGTGGTGGGTAAGAGATTTCGTGAGTTCTAAGCTTAAACCATTGTGGAAATATGAATTCACTAAAAATTTTGAGGACTCTCTAAAAGACATTGCTTTCAACGATGCTTAAAGATCTAGGCCACCCACAAGACTCTTTCTAAATCAAAGGAAATGAACCATTATGTTTGCTCATCACTTTCACAAGTTGAGTCCTCTAGGTCGACAAAGTAGTTTCAGAAATATATATAGCATTGATAACAGTCTTCCATTTAAAAAAAATGCGGCCTGAACTTTGTGCATAAGGTCCTGGCCACTATCCACTCGAGCTCCAGTCACGTGGTATTGCATGCAGCTATAGTAATTTACTCAAGCACTCATCATGTGGATATCAATCATTAAAATCTGGCTCAAATAACCTTCAAACACACATCAAACAATAGATAACATATACTAAAAAAAATCAAAATACTGACAAAAACACTTTGTCATGGACTTTATCAACACAAAAGTCCAAACAGGAGAGCATACGGTTCACTTATCATTGAGTTCTCCTTACTTCTTGGAATTAAAAATTCCTTTGATTGGGATAGGGTGGTGGTGTGCTTTAAATTGGGGAAGATTATGGTGGTGGTGGCAATAAAGGGGAGGTGCGGGTTCATTGTGAGGACTCAAACAAAAAAACCCTTGATTTATGCTATTATTGTTTGGGTGTGAGTCAACCCGTTGTAAATCTTACACTCGATAAATGGGTCATCTAAAGGTTCGCTCGGTTTTTATGTGAGGACTTATACAAGCAAAGGATTAAAGTGGCACGAGAGAAGGCATCCAATGGACGCATAAGTGGGCGCTTATGAATGGTTAACAGAACCATAAACGCCTAAAGGGCACCTAAGGAGGTGCATGTATGCATGTACCAGAAAGCAAGAGCTCTTGAGCACGCGTGTGAGGTAGACATGTGTTGATGCGGGCATAAAGTGTCCTAATACGATTTTATATAAGAACATTCAATACAGGGTCGTCGTAGGAAGAGATAGAAAAAAAAATAGAAAAAATAAAGATCTTTGGCATCTGATTAAAATTCAATTCGAGTTTCATTCTTCGCTAAATTCGAGTATATTGATCTAGTCTTAGTCCTCGTTTAATTATTTCATGGTTTTTTTTCTAGTTGAGAAAAATTTTTATGTTAAATATCATCATGTAGCTTGTGTGTTGGTTACGTACTTTGTTTATTGTGCTCTCATGGTGTTGGTTGACTAACAATTGATGAAGGGACTCAGGGGTTTATTTTCCACTATGCCAGTGTTGTGCGTGTTCCACATCCCAACAGTTGGGTTGATTTGCTGAAATCTATTTCACGTGGTTTTGAACAGATTTCCCAGCCATTTAACGAGCTTTATCCTGTCATTTTCTCAGCGTTTTCTACCAAATCTTCTCCAGTTATTCAGTTCTATTGACGTATTGCAACAATTTATCGCAAATTGTGCTTCAATTCTTACAACAAGCATTACGATTCAGTTTTTTCAGTCATTTCAAAAGTTTCAACTATTAGGTTTAAAAAGCTTGTTTGTTCGGTGCTTAGAATTCAAAGTTAATTTCATCTCAGGCCTTATTAAGGTGTATGCACTTCATTTTCTTCCACCTCTTCAATATTTTTCATGCACTTCTGCATTTGGTTTATAGCATCTAGGGTTTCAAGCTATTTTGTGTTAGATTAATTAACGTTCCATTAATATAATGCATTAGACCCCCATAAATATGTTTTTCCTTTTTTTTCCTTTTTAATTTTGTATAAAATTTGTTGATAGTTTTGACTCCACGGTGACGCGAAACTATAGATGAAATCTCCGTTCAAACTCCAATTCTAGGGTTTGTCGGACCGTCTCGATGGTGTCACTCCAAATAGAGACAGACAGCACATCAATGACTTAAAAAAAACTATAATTCCACGCAATCAGAAAAATCGAAGGAAAGCTATCAGAGAAACTTAACGGGATGAAATAAAAGAAGAAGAATCTAAGATCGAAACAATGATCATACCTCGCACACTTTTCTCTCTCTGTCGGAGTTGGTTGAGGAAGGAAGATGGAGCTGAGCCAAGTCATGGTGCATGCAGATGCTTCCATGGGAGGAGTAAGGATTGAAGTACTGGTTCTGAAGAGGAGAGCGAGCACCACTGTCAGTTGCATGAGAGGGGAACGATGTTTCGGACCGGGAACCGGAACCGGTAACAGGAAACAAAACCGGTTTTCTTTTTTTTTTTCCCCTTTTTTTTGGGAGGATAAATTGGCAAATATTAAAAAGTAAAATACTTTTTATCATATCTATAATATCCATTTTATCTATTTTTTTATCTTTTAAAATTAAAAATAATAAAAATATATATATTTTCTGAATCTTAATCTTATATTAAATATGATTTTCTATAATAAACGAACGAAATATATTTTTAAAATTCTATAATTTATAAATAAATAAATAAATAAATATATATTTATATTTATATTTGATCAAATATAAAAGAGCTAGAAAAATTAAAGGACAATAGGATTAACATGAGATGGAATTGCCCAATAAAAGTGGGGCAAAGAGCCCATCGTGAGGGTCACACCAAAGGGCAGTGATTCTGCTTCAAAGAAATGGGTGCACTTTAATTTTAATAAAAATTGAAATAAAAAATAAAAAATATATTTTTTAATTAAAAATTGGAAAAAATTCATGTGAAAGATTAAACTTTCAGAAATGGTTTTTTTTTGTTCGATCTAAAAAATTAAAAACAAAATAAATGGCTTTAACATATTAATAAATTTATTTTTGTGACTTTTTTTATTTATTCGAACCTTTTTTTTCCTTCATTTTAGGAAAATAGTTTTTTATCATATTTTCTTAGAATTTAACTGTTAGATTTACTTATTTGTAATGGTCAATATAAATATAAATATAAATATATCAGTATTAATTTAAAAAAATAGAAAAAAATAACCAATAATACCTTTGATTTTACAATTGTAATTATGATAGCAAATGGACATATTAAAGAGAGAAAATAAAGAAGAAAGGAAGAATATTATTAGATAATTTAAGGGCATCACAATTATATTGTCATAACTATATCACTCCTAACTTAATAAAATTACTACTTAAAAAATTATAAATTTAAATAAAAAATAGTTATTTTATATTATAAGCTCTCAAAATATTCATAAAAATAAAAACCCTCATAACAAAATAAGGTTGGATTGAGCTTCTACTAATAAAAATCTATTTTTTTAATTTGAAAAATAAATTTTTTTTGTGCAAAACATAAATTTTGATTTTTAAGTAAATTGTGAAATTATTTAGACTTTGTAAAATCCATGGCAAGATTGTTCCAATGGCAAAGGAAAGGATGAACAAGAAGACAAACTCAAGACAAAACAAAAGGGAGCAATTGTCCAACATGTATATCAAGAGCATATCTTTTTGTTTTGGCAAATACATAATGTTTACTTTATCAAATAGTAAAGAAAAAGAAGTATGATATATAAAAGTTGTGTTATATGTGACATCTGAAGAAGTGGTGAATCACTTTAGATAGATTACAATATAGGTTAATACAGATCAATTTGGAATAAACTGGAAGATAATTCGCAGTAAAACTGCATTGTCACGTTTCAAATTTCAGTCTTATAATTATCTCTTTATCAATTATTATTATTAATTAATCAATTTATCCTTCAGTTAACATTTTAACATGAACTCCAATTTTAACTCTTTAACCCAATTTTTAATGTCTTTTCATCTTAATTTTAATTATCTTAATTTAATTGCTCAAAATTATCATAAATGAAAAACTCGAGCATTGCATACATATTACAGTTTGGTTTGTTATCAAACCAAGTCGAAATTGTATTGAGAAAATTATCTAAACCGTTAGTATGTTTGATTTAGACATAAATAGTATTTCCTCTTATGAATGAAGTTATCCATTCTTCTTATTATTAGGTTGATAAGATTATACCTTATTTTAAGGTTAATTTTTATTTCATTTCACTTGATTTTATTCCATATGACCAAAGGTGCTAAATCTTGCTGTTGAAAGAACTACATGCCTTCTACCAAACCAGGCAAATAAATAAATAAAAACATAAGGTCATAAAGAATGCCATCTGCTAAAGGTAATTTTCATGATGTTTAGATGAAAGCCATGATGAGGTTTCATTTAATATCTCTCAAAAAATGGGAAAAACACTTATGAATGAACACACACATTCAAGCATAAATTTTATAATTAATTTTACATGAAAATCCTTATCAGTTAAGAAAATTTTAAAATCTAATTATAAGTAACTCTTATTAAACTGACTCCTTCACAATAATAATACATGTGAAAAAATGATTATCGGTAACTTCGAATGAGTATTGGTTATCGATACTATAAATGTATAAACCCTAATACTGAACAAGAGAAAGTAACCCTAAAAGAAAATAAACAGGTTGTACAATTTACAACAGAAGTTAAACAATATATTCGAGATTGATGTCTTGTCAAAGATGAATCGTACCTTAAACAGATGATCAAAGCAGCACCATCAACTTTTCTTTTTTCTCTTTCCAAGTCGACACCATTGTCTTTTTAATAAGTCTCTCATATCTAACCTAACACCAGATCATATATATTTATATTCCACAGGGCTGCTCGAGTAGTCATCATACGATTTTCTTTCGACTAGCTGCTGAAATCGTCACTCAAACCCTTGTAATGCAGCTATTTTGTGACAACTCATGCAAATATTTAGCGAATTATTAGTAAATTTTAGAATTTTTTAATTTTATACCATCTAAAACTCTAATTGTAAAGTAGCAATTATAGAACAATTGAGATAATTGCTCACGTTATGAACAGTTGAATATATTCATGTTGCTTTTGGATAGTTGTTTATGTTCACATCTCTTATGAAATGCAACGTTTATGTCATAATTTTGATACAAGTAAATAATAATAATTACAATTAAAACTAAAACTTATTCATAAATTACAGTTCAATAATAAAAATTGAGTCAGATATTATATATTAAAACCATAAATAAAAATTTAAAGATAAATATTACAGTCTTAGGAATGATCAAATTATTACTGTTTGACTCAGTTAATAATATTATATTTATTCAATCTGTAACTCGTTAAAAAAATATATATTTAACTAAAAATCTAAATATATGAATGGCAAAAACTGATATATTAACTCATAATAGCACACCCGCCTAAATCTAAAGTATGGAAACTAAATATCGATCCAATCTTTTACATTAAATCTAAAATAAATTTAAAATACTACAATTAAAATTTCTAACTATAACTCTTTAATACTCAGCAAATGTGGAATGATTTTTAAAATATTTTAAACGTGAGTCTAATATTTAATAAGATTTATATTTAATATATGAATATACATTAATAAAATATGTATAAAAAATAGTAAATCATAATCATATATGAAAATTCAAAATATTCAAATTTAAATAAACTAATGCCGATACAGGCATAAGTAGGATATTTAGATATAAATACTACGGCCTTAAGAATGATCAAATTATCTCTGTTTGACTCAGTTAATAATATTGTATTTATTCAATTCATAACTCACTGTAAGAAAAGATTTTTAGTCAAAAAACTAAATATACTGATAGAAAAACTCATATATAACCTAAATCCAAGCTACAAAAACTAAATATCTATCCTGTCCGTTATATTAAAATTGAAATAAATTAAAAATATTATAATTAAAATTCCTAATTATAATTCTTTAACAGTCTTTTGTTCAATTTTATAAGAATCTAATATTCATAAATGCAAAAATGTTTTTGAAATATTTTAAAAATGAACCTAGTATTCTATAAGATATATCTTTAATATATAAATATATATAAGTAAAACCCGTATAAGGATTAATAAATTGTGATAATATATAAAAATCTAAAATGTTTAGTTCGAGATAAACCTGTTCAAAAACATGATTTCATTAAAATTATCCAACATATAAAAAATGCGAAGCATACGAGGTCCATAAATCACATATAAAAATTTATCCAAAATATAAAGAAACTTGAGAATTACATTAAAAATATGTAAAAATTTAAGAATTGATAACTAGTGATTCACATATCGAATAATCGAATAGTAAAATTTGAAGAACAAGCCATACATATCGCTGATATCCTTAACAATATATTACTATTTAAGACATGTAGTAGACCATCTACAATACTCTTAGACGGGGTTGAATGACACGTTTTTTCCATCCATAGATGACAGATTCAATTCTTCAACTTGGATATAATATATTATGATATATTCGAATATAATATATCTATAATATAATAATTCTTATTTTATTAAAATGAATAACTATATATCGCATATCAAATATTTAAAACTTTTTCAAATTAGAAAAAATAAAATATTTGTTTTGTTTAATAAAATAGAGCCCATCAAATATTTGTGTTCGGTCCAGTACCAATGAGGCCCAAAGGAAACGTAAGGCCCAATCCAGGAAGTAGCAGTCCAAGTGGCAAGCTCAGCCCAATATTTAAAAACGGCCTACATGGCAGTCCAGTGTTTGTAGACAATTGGCACCACTTGCAACTCATTAATGTGGTTGCAGGCGTCAGGCACAGCGCAGAGGAGACAAGCCAATGAGAAGGAGGTCAACGTTGCTAACCGCGACTCGCGCCGCTGCCTGCAGTTCTTCAACTAATCCCAACGCAAGAAATAGACCAAGCGTAGCCTGCGACGTACGATGATTTCCCTACTACCATAAGGCGACAACTAACACGCTGACGACTACCACCAGGCAACGGCCGATGAATCCCTGTAAGAAGGATTCTCGCGCCCAAAGCTCCAAGCTAAGGAGCCTATAAATTTTCTCACCTTTCACAGGAGAAGAGATCTCGATTTTCGATTCTTGAAAATATAGTTGAGCATTAGGCACTGAGACGTGCACTCCTGGAGTCACAATTCTCATACGTGTAAGCCATCCTCCGCGGTGCATACTAGAAGCCAGGCTTCCCACTAACGCTCATCAAATCCCTCACTTTTGCATCCAAACACTCTCACTACATACACAGCGTATTTCCGCGCACCTCTAAGCGTGCGCCCATTTCTGTTCATTGTGGGAAGTTGCTGACTTGAGCATCGGAGTATTTTCGGTCGGAGAAATTTCACCGGACCTCTGACCTCTCTTTTGTGGTTTTTGTTGAGGAGGTTCCAAGTTCACAGTGATGGAGACCAGACATGCTCGAGGTTCGATCCAGATTAGGAATCCGAAGGCTCCCTAATCCGTATGACAACTCGGGATGTAATATTGGCACCGTATGTAGGAACACAACAAAAAGTCTAATGTCTTTCTTCAACACTCAACCGCTTCTACCCAGATGGTCAACACCAGGGCGCAAGTCAATGCACCAGCAAAAGACGTAACCGCTTACGGCGATGATCCCTCGGTGGGTAGCCGTGTCAACAAGCGACCGCAACCAAACATTCGTCAGCTGGCCATCGAGATGGGGGACATGAGGCTGATGATTTAGGCCCTCTCGATCGAACAGGCACGCGGTGGATGGGGACAGCCCCTCAGGCATCCAAGGCGTCATCCTCCCGACAAGGGAGGCGTCGCACTAGAGCCCCCAGGAGCAGATCTGATAGGCCTAACGACGCTGAGGCTCAGGTGGCCTCCGGAAGCAGGGCCCGAATAGCGGCTGGAAGCCACCCTAGCCGAGACGACAGAGAGAAGAGTCTAGAGCGGCACAACCCCCAGAACTCCCACGGCGAGAGGAGGCAGATAGCCGCAGGCTCGTGCAGTGTGCGATCTCCCCGAGCGGGAAATCGTCGCGACCACCACGCCCAGCAAGATCTGCGGAGTCACATAGAGCTCCGCAACATCATTAAAGGACGGAGGAGCGGATCCGACCCGCCGGTGGAAGAGAAAGTGAAGGTGATGTGGGATCACCTATTCAAGAAGAAGTTCGGACAATCCTCTGCCGACTTGTGAAGGTCGCCCTTTGCAATGGACATTCAGACCCAACCGCTCCCCCGTAACTTCAAGATGCTGATGCTGGAGGGATACAATAGGAGTAAGAATCTGATGGATCATCTCAACTGCTTCCGTACTCACCTATCCCTCCAGGGAGCGAGCGAGGCAATAATGTGCCAGTGTTTTCCCATCACTCTTAAGGGGGACACGCTACTTTGGTTCCATGACTTCCAGCCAAACTCTATCTGCTCTTTCGACGAGCTCACTAACTACTTCTTGAGCCAGTTCGCCTCCAGCTGGAGAGAGGAGAAGTAGCATTTGCACATGGTCTACCTCCATCAGAGGTTAGATGAAAGCCTGAAGCGGTTCCTCAACCACTTCATAACTGAAGCGCGCCGGATTCCCCAACTCTCTGAAGAGATGAAACTCAATGCTTTTGTTGTCATTCTGGCAATGGGAGACATCTTTAAGCACTTGTCACACCAGTGTGCCCAGTCCTTTCAGGAAGGTCAGGTCATCGCTCGATCCTATATCTCGACGGAGGAGGCCAACAAGACAAAGCATCGAACGCGCGGACCGCCCCTAGAAGGACCGAAGTTGATAGTTGGGAAGAAGAGGAACGGCGACAGCAACCGCTCCCAATGGCGCCGAAAGCAGTCGTGGCCTGCACCGTGGCCCAGGAAGGAGTACAGACCAATGTCCCTAACTCTATTAAACGATATCCGTGCCAATATACTGATACAAATCCAGTAGGAAAAGTTCTTCAAATGGCCAAAAGCACCGAAGGGTCCTAGCAGTGGAGACCAGACGAAGTACTATCAGTACCACCGCTACCTAAGACATTCTACGGAGAACTGCCCGACCCTTCAACCGGAGATAGAGGACCTAATCTGTCGCAGACACCTCAAGCAGTTCGTGAAGGGCTCGGGGTAGGCCCCTGCAGCCTCGAAGGGCGAGGTGAGTGAGCCTCTGAGAAACCATACGATTGCCGGCATAATCAGCATGATCTCCACAAGGCCAGTCAAGAGTAGCAGGCAGGCGTAACCCGAGTAGGCTTCCAACAGCAAGAGAGCGAAAGTAGTGGATAGGAGTGATGTCGTTAACTTTAGTAACAATGACATGGCACATGTGACCTCCCCCATTCTGATCTCGTTGTTATATCTGCACTCATTTTAGACGGTATAATTGATTTCCAACTAAAATGAGTCATTATTGATAATTAAAGCTCTTGAAATTTGTTATACCTTGATACATTCTTTAAGCTTGGATTGAGAAAGAGCCAAATGAAAGCGGCCGATGACCCTCTATATGGCCTAGATAATGAACTTAAGCTTGTGTAGGGAGAATTTCAGTTAGAGATCATGATGAAAATGTACCCGTTTACTGTTACGAGGGAGTTAACGTTCCTTGTCGTTGATCTGTCGTTCGTCTACAACGCCATCCTAGGCAAACCGTTCCTTACTGCTTTTGGGGCTGTCATCTGGTTTCCTCATTTGAAGGTAAAGTTCCTCACTCCGTGTAGTGTAGGGGAGGTGCTTGGTGATCAGGTGATGGGATGGATGTACTACCTATCCTAAGTCGCCCCTGAGGTGCCAAACCGTATGGACGGAGACTTAGATCTTCGCGATGAAGCCACATTGCAGCAAGTCTAGTCGAGCGAAGCCACCGAGGTGATCCCGCTGAGCTGGAGAAGTGTGTCCACGTTGGCGGCTCTCTCACCGCGGCCAGCTGCGACCAACTCATTAACTTCCTTTGGAAGAACTCAGACGTATTCGCGTGGGTCCCTGCCGATATGCACAGGATACCGACTGAGGTGATGGTCCACAAATTGAGCCTTGATCCTAATCATTAGCCCGTTAGGTAGAAGCACAAAAATTACTCAATTGAAAAGCTGATCACTGTTAGGGAGAAAATAAAGAGACTGTTGGACGCTGGATTCATAAAAAAAGTCCAGTACCCAAACTAGCTATCCAACGTCATATTTGTAAAGAAAAGTAACGGCAAGTGGCGAACATGAGTGGACTTCATCGACGTGAACAAAACTTGTCCCAAGGACATCTTTCTGCTCCCTCGGATCGATCAACTAATGGACTATACGTCCAGGCATGAGCTATTGAGCTTTATGGACGCCTATTCAGGCTATAATCAGATCATGATAGATTCGGACGACGAGAAACACACCTCCTTCATGACTGACTAGAAAATATATTATTGCAAGGCTATGCCTTTCAGCATTGAAAATATCAGGGCAACCTATCAGCACCTTGTGAACAAAATATTCAAAGCCCAGATTGGAAGGAGCGTAGAAGTGTATGTCGACGATATGCTCGTCAAGAGCAAAATGGCCAACAACCACGTTCGTGATCTCGAGGAAGCCTTTTAGGTACTCCAAGCCAACAGGATGAAGCTCAACCCAACCAAATGTGCGTTTTGGGTAATCTCTAAAAAGTTATTAGGCTTCATAGTTTCCCAACGCAGTATAGAAGTGAACCCAGAGAAAATCAGAACCATTCTCGATATGAACCCCTCACGGACCATGAAAGAAGTCCAAAAACTCACAGGGTGCTTGGCAGCTTTATCACTATTCCTGGCCAAGTCCGTGGAGAAATATTTGCCCTTTTTCAAGGCGCTTTCGGTGGACGAACGACTGCGATGAAGCATTTCAAGAGCTAAAGATGTATCTCATCAGCCCACCTCTCTTGAGTTCACAATCTGCCGGCGAGGATCTGTACCTCTACCTGGCCACGTCAGACATGGTGCTAAGCTCTGTGCTCATTAGAGAGCACAAGGGGAGACAGCGGCTTGTGTACTATGTGAGTAGGGTATTAACGGATGCGGAAACTTGGTACCCGTACGCAGAGAGGATTGCCTTAACTCTCATCTACTCCGCATGGAAGTTGAGGCCCTATTTTCAAGCACATCGGATCGTCGTTCTAACGGATCAGCCGCTGAAGTCAATCTTCCAAAAGTCAGAGACATTTGGACGACTGGTCAAGTGGGTAATAGAATTGAGCGAGTTTGACGTTGAGTTCCGACCTCGACCAGCCCTTAAGGGACGGGCTTTAGCGGACTTTATTGTCGAAGCGACGACCTTGACTCTAGATGTCCCACACAACTTGAAGAACTCGAGCTCACTGGACGCTCCCATGTGGATCATGAATGTTGACAGATCCTCCACTCAAGCAGGCAGCGAAGCCGGAGTCGTGCTCAGGACTCTCGATGGGACAGAGATCAAGTATTTGGTAGCGCTGACTTTTGCTGCCACTAATAACGTGGTAGAGTATGAAGCCCTCCTTGTAGGACTTCGTCTGGCCAAATAATGTTCCGCAATGGCGCTGGTCGTACGCAGCGACTCGGAACTAGTGGTCAACCAGATCCAAAGAGTCTTCAAGGCCTTGAACCTGCAACTTGCAAGGTACCTGGCAAAAATAAAAATCGAGATTCAGGCATTCGAAACCTTTGACATCGAGCACATCGCCAGGGCTTGAAACTGGAAAGCCAATCAATTGGCAAGGGATGCTGCCGCAGGATCCCAGGAGCAGTATGCCAAGAATATGCAGGAAATCCTGACCACGCCAAGTGTGGATGGCCCGTATCAGGAGGTGTTGCAGGTTAATGAAGATGACAACTGGATGACCACATAACACAAGTATCTTACTGATGGGATGCTACCGACGAACATTGACGAGGCCAGGCGGATTAAAAGGACAGCAGGCTGGTACGCAATCATTGACGACAGGTGCTGAAGTGCCTGTATTGATGGGGACATTCTACTCCTTACCTGAAGTGCCTTACCCTCGAGGAAACTGAGTACGTACTGAGTGAAGTCCACCTCGGAATATGTGGCTTGTACATTAGGGGAAAGAACATCGCTTTCAAGATCATGCGGCAAGGCCTTTTTCGGCCCACGATGAAATGTGACGCCTTGAAATTCGTAAATAAATGTGAAAGCTATCTGGTACATGGATCCAGGCGCGTCTACCTTACATGAAGCTGCACAGCCTTCAGTTCCCGTGGCCATTCACGTAATAGGAGCTTGACATCCTTGGGCCTATACCCTTTTTTAATTCACGCAATAGGAGTTTTATTATCTAATTCGTTAATAACTCTTTTTTACAGAAGCCTGCAGCCACAAAGTACAACTAACTGCCCCATCCGGGCCTGGAAGGATATGGAGTCGTGTACTCCGTCAGGTCTGTTTGCGTCAGGGCGCTTGAGTTTCGAGAGTTCAGGATGCCGATGTAGAATTCAGGTCCTCCAGCAAGACTAATATCTTGCTGAGACAGATGTCGTCCTGAAAGTTCCTTTCCAGTGTAGGACCGACATCCTTTGGTGAAAACCTCAACCTCAGCTCAACCCCTATTCGTGTGCACTCCTCTCTGAGCCACACCCAGAGTCGCTCAAGCTCCTCTTGAAGAGCCAGTATGCGGCCCTGAGCCTGCATATTGGCACCAATGAGCCTCGAGGCCCTTGCCTCAAATTCTAACCACGCCCGTTCAAAGCGCACCGTGTGAGCTTTAGCCCGCTCGACTGTGTTGGCGGTAGCTTGCACACGGACCTCCATGTCCTCTACGGCCTTGGCAACTCAACGAAGCAAGGGATCCGTCCTCCTGAGCCTGTGGCGCCGCGAGGAGGTGGACACCTCCTCCCTCTCGAAACCTTGTAGCACCGTCAGAAATTGTATTGAGACCACCATAGTGGCCTCTGAATGGCAGCCCACTGCTGCCGCCACCCTACAAGCATCCTCGCCATGGATCCTTGAAGCATGCATGTCGCTCGTAGATTCTCTGAAGGGAGATTCAGATTCTAATAACGATGATGACCTTTTCATTGAAACCGTAACATGGAAAGAGAAAGACAAGAAGACCCAAAGGCAATGCAACGCTTTACGTCGTCAAAATAGCAATACGGCACAAAGCCTTGGAGGGAACTCAAGCATTTAGCCAAAGGTCCCGAGTGAAATGGCGTCATTCCGGATCCGAAGTGTGCTGGAAGACGACGAACAAACTCCTTCCATGTGGCAAATCCTTGAAGCATCATGCCTTTCCAAAGAAGTCACTATGACGTGACGCCTCAAAATCTCCCACGCAATCAATGCATCAGATCATCCGACGGATGTAACGTCTGCTAGCAGTGTTTGATCTCCATGAGCAGCGAGTGTCAACAATCTCTTCGCATCGCGTCCTCTTGTCGATAGTCAACACAGTGACTAGAGGGAAGGCGCCGGCAAAGGCGGGCCGTAGGCCACTGGGAGCGCTCAAACATGCGAATTGGCATGTGCGACGAAAAAAGAAGCCCTGCAATCCAGGGGATGTAATGCACCAAGCGACAAAAAGGGAAAAGATTCATGCAACAAGCGAAGAGAATAAAGGAAATAACTACAACTTTTCTTAATCAAAATTTCTTTACAAGTACACGGCCTGTAACAACGAAAGTATAAGAGAAGGAAGATACGGCATGAGGCATAAAGCTTAGAGCGATTGCCCTGGATGCTTGGAGCGTTGTCAGGGAACGTGATCCATATGGGATTACCACGACTCCATCACCGGAACCCCAACTAGCCCAAGCACTAGAGCCGTCGGTGTTGGCCAACTCATGCAGGCTAGCCCAATGCTAACCGCAAAGGCAGAACCAACACCCGCAATAGGAGTCCCCGGCAGGAGCGCAGAAAGCTTATGCTCTTCTTACAGAGACTCCACCTTCTACCTCCCCTCCAAATGGCACACATGACGACCCAAGTGGGGTGGAGATCGCGAGCGATGTGCTACCCAGGAGGCAAAGAGCCCTGTGATAGCTTCGCCGCGGCCCTCTTACATGCAGGAGATCACCAAAGCCCGGAGGGAGGCACGCGATAATGGTAGAGTGGCCAAGCCTCCCTCATTAACATGAGGAACCGCCCATCGTGGGGGTGTGAGGATAGTCTTTGACAGAAGTTCCAGATCTCCAACTAGTCCATTTGACTCCTTCACGGATTCCCACCGAAAGCGGGACGAGCCAAGGCCCTTACATCGCTTCTCCAAGATCAGCTAAGGGATGAGCCACACCAGTCGAAGAGCCCCCTATTTATAGACGAGCTGGCATCCTACCCACGCTCAATTGGGCACACTCCCCAGTAGCCGTCATTCATAAAGAAGGAAAGTCCTCAATATTGATGTGTTCTTACGCGTGCGAATCTATCCCTTTAGAGCACCGAATCATTGCGGCAATCTAAAAAGCTTGCATTAATATCTGGGGAAGACGCAACGCTAGAAGAAGACAAAGCCTAACATATCTCTAGGAGGGCAATGCAGTGACCAGCTGGACCTGAAACATACATGCCAGGTCTCAACCACAAGTCGGCTCTGGCATTGGGGGTTAGTGTTAGGTCCAATACTAGTGACGCCCAAAAAAAATGCAAGGTCGAGTCCAGGAAGCAGCAATCCAAGTGGCTAGCTCAGCCCAATATTTAAAAATGGCCTACATGAAAGTCTAGTACTCGCAGCCAATTGGCGCTACCTGTAGCTCATCAATGCGGTTGCAGGCAGCAGGCGCAGCGCAAAGGAGACAAGCAAATGAGGAGGAGGTCAACGCTGTTAGCTGCGGCTCGTGCCGCTACTTGCAGTTCTTCAACCAATCCCAATGCAAGAGGTAGACCAAGCGTGGCCTGCGACGCATGACGGTCTCCCTGCTTCCATAAGGCGACAACTGACATGCCGACAACCACCACTGGGCAATGACCGACGAATCCCTGTAAGAAGGATTCTCGCCCCCAAAGCTCTAAGCAAAGGAGCCTATAAATTTTCTCTCCTTTCACAAGAGAAGAGATCTCAATTCCTGATTCTTGAAAATACGGCTTGGCATTAGGCATTGAGACACGCACTCCTGGAGTCACAGCTCTCGAATGTGTGTCCAAGCCAAACTCGCCAGCCTCCTTCAGGCTACGAGAGTAAGCCACCCTCCGTGATGCATACGGGGAGCTATGTCTCCCACTAACGCTCATCAAATCCCTCACTCTTGCATCCATACACTTCCACCGCATACACAGCATATTTTCGCGCACCTCTAAGCGTGCGCCTCTTTTCGTTCATTGTGAAAAATTGTTAATTTGAGTGTCGGAATGTTTTCGATAGAAGAAATCCCACTGGAACTCTGACATCTCGTTTATACTTTGTGTTCGGTAGGTTCCAGGTTCACAAGTACGATAGGAGAAATCCTGCGGAAAGTTATTGATCTGACATCTCGACCCGCTCGAGATTCGATCTAGACTAGGAATCCGATTACTCCATAATCCGTACGATAATCCAGGACCCGGGATGAAACAATTTGTATATAAGTATCATGTAAAATCAAATATAGAAAAACTTTAGTAATTTATTAATAATATTTTAAATATAAATATAAACCTTCAAAATATCTGAATAATATCTAAAAATATAAATATATGTAATAAATATTCAAAAGAGGTAAAAATAGAAACATGCATGTATACTTAAATAATAATAAAAAAATTAAAAAATATTTTAATAATAGACAAAAAAATAAATTTAAATATATTTATTTTAAACTAAAGATTTGCACTATCTAATCCAAAATAGCCCTGAAATTAAATTTTATCACATTCTCTCTCTTCTTCTCTCCATGCTTTCTCTTCTCTCATCTTCTCCATGCTTAATGCCCAAAAATTAAATGAAAGACTTTAATACTCAAACTAGCGCACAAGCACCAATCAAATGTGTATCAGTCGTCAAGACAAAACCTATGTTTATATAATTGCAACCCATTCTGCACAGATTACACACAAGTGCCTCTCATGTGCAGCATAAACACAGATATTATACATATCTCAAACACTCACTTAATAATTTAAAAAAAATTATTAAATTATAATTATTTTTAAAAAATATATAATTAAAATATAAAAAAATAAAATTTTCTATCTCTTTAAAATATAAAATTTCTCCGAAATCCCTTGATTGGTTGGGTCTTACTCAAAAATGGATCTGGGCATTGACAAGGTCCAATGGCCGTTCGACAGAAGCTCCTAATCTTATCATAAATCAACGGTGCAGAATTATCGTATTTAGATTTCATAATCACATGATTACGCCTCTAATTACCTTGACGCAATTAAATTAAAGTAGCATCGTTTGTGGATAATTATCTCCATCAACTCACGTTTAATCGAGTTGACAGCCCACGATGATAACCCATCATAACAGAAAATAATAATTTTTGTTAATGGTGCCGTAAATTAATTTATAGAAATAATTTAATTTTGATAAAATAATTAGCCAATTATAAATAATAAATACTATAAAAAAATATACAAAATAATTTTTTAATTTAATGTTTGAATTTTATTTCAAATTTAAATTATAATCATTATAAACAATCTCGATAAAATATATTAAGCTTCTTATTATTAAAATAATTCAGATTGTTTCCATAACCCAATATATATTTTGGTATTGGGTTATTCTATTAATTGATATAAATATTAGTTAATATAGTAAATTTATTTTTAAATAGAAATAATACGATTCTATATACTTTGATTTATTAATTTAATTCTAATTAAATATTAGTATCCAAGTATTTTAAAAAATAATTATACTGACTGATTAGTATTTTATTAATTTAAGTGTCGAAAGATAAAATGATTAGTTCTTTTTATAAGTTTAAAATTTTGTTATTTGCGTGTTTGAGTTTAAAATTTTAAAAATTTGTTTTAAAATTTTTTATTAATGATGTGTATTAAATTAATCATTAAAACATATAATAAAGATATGTTTTTAATAAATGATTGATATTACAAAATAATAATTATTATTATTTTTGGGTAAGAGAGACCCTTCCTTTGGAAAGTGTCGAGAAACTCAACGTATGATTGGATGCCATAAATACATTAACTATGACTTTATCTTATTCTGTAATTAAATGATTTTTTTTTTTAACTAAAGTTTGGAATATATAATTATATCTCATAAGTTAAATGGTAATTACGTCGAATAAATAAATAAATCTTTATAATATATTTTTTTTCATAAAAGTGGTTAGTGAGGATGTAAAATAATATAAAATTTATAAAAAAAAATTTAAAAATTAATGACCATTTATCAAAAAAAAATATTATTTATATATTTAGTTATATATATATTTATATTAAAATTATTAAAAATATATAAAAATATTATGTTATATTATATTTTTATTTTTTATCACTCTATATTAAAAGTAATAATTTTAATATAAATAATATAAAAATAAATATAAAAAATCTAATTATTCTTTTACTAAAATAAAAAAGCAACGTTTATTATCCGCATTGTTAGTGGATTTCAATACCTCATGGGAAGTACGTAAGAGCACGGAACTGCCCTTTTCGTTTCGCCACTAATCAATTTTTTTAATTATTATTTTAAGGGATAAGTACGTTACGTAATGCACACCAATGCCCCTTAATTATTAGTTTAAAGAATTAAATATTAATAAAAATTAAGCTTTTTAAAAGTCCCAAAAATCCATCAAATATCTTTATTTTCTTGTAAAATTATCCTCTTAATATATTTATATTGTAAAACTCTGTCTAAATGTAATGATAATTAGTCTTAATTATAATATTTATTGTCATTACTACTAATTAATCTATAATTTGTGTTAATAAAACTTAATTTAAAAAAAAGAAATTTTCTCGGTTTGGTGAGGGAGGTGGTATCTGTTGGAAGAATTTGAGGGTCAAAAGAAGTGTATTTGGTATATTTTTAATTTTCATTATTGAATATTTATAGTATTTTTTCATATATAAAAGAATTACATATATTATTTTTATATATTGTCTATATTATTAATTTTTATTAAATATTTAATTTAATAATAAAAATAAAATATAGCTATTTTTATTATTAATTAAAAATTATATATTTATAGATTTACTGAATATATTTTTCTAAAGAAATTCATTCACCGTAAACTTCGGTTGGGGAACCATTTAGAATTCTACAAAATTTAGTGATCAAAGGACTCCATTCCTCCGCCCGACTATTGGATTTATAAGATATAACAGTTTAAATATAAAATAAATTAAAAAATATAAAAATAACTATAATTTGTTCTTTTTAAAATAAAATATCAATATAATAAAAGGTTATTTATAATTAATTTTTATCATAACTATTAATTTTTAATCCAACGGTTACGACAAAGGGGCATTATCTCCCACCATGATGGAGGCCCCGGTGCCCAAAATTTAATATTGTAAATATATATCTGCAGAAATTTTAAGTAGAGAATAATTTTATAATAAGAAAAATAAAATAACTTAGAATATATTAATTAAATTTGAAAATAATTAAAATATATTTACTATATAATCATCCCTTCAAATATATATATATATTTACTTTATAAGATTATGGGATAGATCTAATTCGTGTGAAGCACGAAATCGTATAAGTTAGGTATCGATTATATTATATTTTTATTTTTATTTTAAAAAATTTTAAATAAAATAATTAAGTGATGGAGAAAATTAAGAGACACATAGTCATTGTAGACTAATTATCACATTGAATAAATTATTAAGACAAAAAGGAGAAGATGATGAACACATTAATTAGTTGGTGACTGTCAAGGTGATGGTGGCTTTCTCTTTTCTTCACTTAATCTCTTGAAGATCTCATCACCACATTGACAAATAAAATAAAAAATAATTAAAAAATAATTAAAAAAATATTAATTATTAAAAATAAAGTAAATTAAAGTTAAATAAAAAATGGTAGTTGAGCTTCTGTAGTCGATTAGGGGCATGAAATCATAGAAAATTTATTTATAGATATAGTAATAAATAAATTAAAATCTTTATTAATATTATTAATTATTTTTAATTGACTATATAAAATTTATTTATTAGTCATTGTAATTCACTTATTTTTATAAAATTAATTAAAATTTAATCATTTTTATAAAAAATAATAACATAATTTACCCTATGGGCAATGTCGTGGATAAAAAATATCGGTCGATATTCGATATATCAATCAAATATATCAGTATTATCCATTAATACCAATATTTTTAGATGATTTGGTAATATATCGTATTATCCATTAATACCAATATTTTTAATAAATTTAATATTAATAAGTATTATTTAATATATCCATGTAAACATTTTTATCGATAGACAATATTATACACGAGCATTGGTATAAGGCCATGTTATCAATGTGTGATAATTACATATTATCTAATTTAAAATGTCCAAACAAAACTTAATAAAAAAATAAAATAATAATTTTAAGAAAATTCTCATAACATCCAACTAAGAAAATAAAATCTTACAAAATTTCAATAATAAAAACATACATAAGTTATTATTATTATAAAAAATCCTAAATGATAAAATTGTGCCTAGTCATTTCCTCCATTTGCCCTTCCCAAACAAACCCTAGGCCTAGGGAGGCCACCCATCCCTCATATTTAGGTAACCTTAGTGGAGTGCGCAAATTGTATCAGCTGTGCTAAGGGCGCCACAAAAATATGGGCCCTACCGGTAGGTGGGGTGGCTCTATATATTTACCGTGGGTCGGTCTTAATATTAAAACATTACACATAATTATTATAATGACTATAGACTCTAAAAATTAATAACATTATTCAATTATATAATACTCTTAATATAAGGTATAATTTATCAAACTCTAAATAAAAGACATGCAGATAATATTATATTAATACCATATATTAAAATATATTCTTAATATATTAACATATTTCAATATAGAATTTTAATTATTTTTTTAAAATAACAATATAGATTTTTAATTTTATTTTATCAAAAATATTAAAATTATAGAATTAATAAACTTTTTTTAAATTTATTCATATTAAAGTATAATATTTTGATAATAATACAATAGCATACTGAGTTGACAAGCCATGCAATCAGGCAAAGGAGAGGTGCACCCGACACATATGCGCCCATGTTAGCAAGGGCCCCACTGGGGCAGCTATCATGCGCCCGAGTCCTCCCACATCAAGCCACATCCATCATGGCTGTTTGGTGTGCCTTTATGGGTCCGCGCCCCTCCGAGAAAGACCATGCCCGTTATTTTAGGGGCAGTGTCCCCTATTGGCATAGTGCCAGTCACTTCATCTTTCCGAAATTGCCCCTACATCGTCTAAGAGCTCTGCCCATCCGTGGGACGCTGCTAGGGGCATAATGAGGGAAAAGCAGGGAAATTATAGGGATGATTTTTTTTTTTGAAAGGTAAAAGATACGATATGATTCCGCCTTTCAATTATTAATCTCAAGGCCCTCTTCATTTCTCCTGTAATTATTCAATAAATCAAATTATTTCATTTATAACACAAAATAAAATTATATTTTTTTATTTATTTTCATAAAAAATAGTGGGCATAAAAATAAAAAATTCAGTCAAAAATTTTAAATCAGATTCTGTGATGATTTTCTCAAACAAAACAGTTTTGATCATTTAAAAGTGACAAAAATATGAATTAAGATAATATTTTAATATTTTATTTTAATTTTAAAATTTTATATTATGAAAATAATTTTTTATTATTAAAAGGATAAAAAAAAAATCATATATTTAACCCACCATTGACTTACCATCCTATTTAACATCCCTTTGTAACATCTCATCCCATTTCTCTTGATGAAATTTGAAAAATCAAACGTTTTATAATGTTTCTAAATTTTATTTTTTATAGTTAAAATTATTTTAAAATAATAGATAATAACTTAAAATAATATTTTGATTAATATTTTTATTTTAGTATTTTACATTAAAAAAATAGACATCAATAATTAAAAAATAAGAACAAACTTAATATTTAAAAAGACTATAATAAAATTCAGATTGATGGGTCTTTAATCTTTAATCTACCAAACATATTGCAAAATAAAATCAAAAAAAGGGGTTCTTTGATTTTAAAAAATCCCTAAATTTAGAGGCTTTAGCACAATGTCGGCCCTGCATATCGTATCAGAAAAATGACTATTTTTATTATTTAAACTCCTAATTTTTATATTATAATAAAATAACCTTATAGTAGTTTTACTCTACCGTGTAAATGTTTAAATATGATTTCAGCTCTTGACATTAATTGCATAAACATAGAAGAATTTACATGAAATATTGATCTTCAATCCCAATTATGCTATTAAACTTCGTTCAATTTTATTTTTTCTTACAAACCTAGCACACGAGATATCGCACTATGGTCCGTAGGTGTTATAAAGTACTAGCCATACTCATATATTGAAGGAATGTTAGTTTTTATTTAATTTTTAACTTTTCAATTATAATAAAATAATTTTATAATTATTTCATGGGCAAACGATGTCAAAAAATTAAAGTGGTTGTATTAGCGACTTAGAATATGAGCCGTAACAAAATTCTAAGATTATTTTATTATGATATAAAAGACATAAATTCAAATTAGAAAAATAACATTTTTACAATATGAAGATAAAGTTATAAATATCTGTATAAGAATGAGTATCTCTTTTGTGGGTTTATACCATTAAAAATATCAGTCTTTTTAAATTATTGACAATTTTGTTTCTCTTACGATTGCCAAGAGCCTTGACCGGTGAACTCTTCGTCTTGCATTGAGGCTCAATTCCCCTCTCTAGGGACTTTGATCATCCCATTGGGGATAATAAACAACGTATTGGTCTCCCAACTTGCATGCAGAAGGAAACATGAGGTATACGAAGGGAAACACTAGGTTAGGGTTACTAGTTTAAGCATTCGCATCGAAAAAAGAATAGCAGCTTGCAAAAAAAAGAAGATAAAAAGAGCGAAGAAAGAAAATAAAAAGTTGTTATTGTTTTTGGATAATAATTTATATTTCAATCAATATCAGTATATCCCATGGTTATTTACTCTATCGATCAGCTTCCTACTAAGTTTCAATAAGAAGAAAATAATTTTAATTTGAGATTCTGTTGTAAATAACAGTAGTTTCATTTTTACAAATTTAAACATTTTAAAACCCGTAATACAGATAGACTGATGTACTAAGTCAGATTTATTTTCTATATGCTGTAACTATACTGACATAAATAATACACTTGAGTAAGTAACAATTACATTAGATAAGAAAGACAGAAACCCTCTTCATGTATATAGCTACTAAATAGCATAAAATGCAAGTATAAGGAATAAAGTATTCATAAAGTAAATTAGGGTGCAAAAAGAAAGAAAATGAGACAGTGTAAAAAGAGAAAGGATGAGCAAAAGAAGACAAGAAAAGAAGTAAAGTCTGCATCTGATACAATGATATCACACTGGGGAAAAAAAAAAAAAAACTCATATATTCAACCAATGATAATGATTAAAAATTAGATAGTTAAAAAAATTAAAATTAAATAATTATTTAAATTTTTTAAAATAATTTTAATCATATTTAATTTGTCTAACATATCATGACAGATATTTAATAAATTATTAAAATAATTAAATATTATAATTTTATATATTTTTATTATAATATATTAGAGAAATTTTTATTATAATATATTTAATAGAAATCGATTCTAAATTATTAAAAAAAAAGACTATGTATGTATAAACTATGTAATTCTGCATCATAAAATAGCAAAATGATACGATAATTCTAATAATTTATAAATATCTTGAAATGTCATCAATTCTTACAGATGATTTATTCGTCAAACTTTTAATCTTAACTGTTAAATCTATATAAAGAGTACCATAACAACTCTGATAATATAGCCACTCAAGCTTGGCTAAGGGGGAAACATAGAATTCTACTTATGGATGCATTAAAGAAGACATTTTTTCATAGTGGAGGATTTTATATTATCTCTAAAGCTTCATCCATGGCTGCCCTTGCTTTACCCACCACCTTAAGAAACAAGATATTTTAACCCCTTTATCATCACCTTCACATTTTTTGTGGATAGGACTGATCCAAACCTTCATGTCCACTACCTCTTTTCCCTTTTTTCTTTCCCTTTTTTTTTAATGCCCTCTACCTGCAAATTGTCTTTGAGATATGAATATAAATCAACTTGGTTATAATTCAGATGCATCTTGGCTGGCCCATTTGGGTCAACAGGGCCACAAATTCAACCTCATCATCCATGAGCAAGATGCAAGTTGATGGTGCATTTTGTCCATAAACACTAAAATATTTAACTTAACATTTAAAAACGTATTTGAGTTTAAAGAGTAAAGGCTTAATAGAGTATGATGTATATAACGGTAATCCTGTTTAATGTCATATGGAAGACATAGGTTTAGGCCATGAAACAAGTTCTTTTATGATAAACATGTAAAATAACGTAAATTTGACATCTTTTAAAGTTACAGAGTGGTTAAAACTTGACGGTGTGTTTAAAGAGTAAAAGCTTAACTTAATGATTAGTATAATGATAATAATTGTGATATGAAAGACACAGGTTTAGTCTAAAAATAAGTTCGTTATGATTGAGGTATAAAGCCAATCAATGCAAGAAGTCATGCACATTAGACCGCCTTAGTTGGATTCACATGATACAGTGGACTCCATCAACCATCCTTTTCTTCAATTTGAATACGATGAATAAAAATCAATGCACGTAATCAAACAGGAAAGTTGAATAAACAATTTTATGTAAAAATTTTTCTCAACTAAAAAAAAAATTATAAGACACTATATCAAAATAATCTCTATTATAATGAGATTTGACTACAAATAATCCCTTTTGAGCAAGTTTCTTCATAACTACATGTGTAAAGGATGATTAATATGAATCCCAACATTCCTAACAACCACATAAGATAATACATTAAGAAAACAAACAATAGATCAGTAATATGTACTATAATTGAAGATAGAATAATATACTCAAATTTAGAAAATGATGTAACTCAAATCAAATATCTATGGATATCCAAATCTTCTACTTCTTCGTTCTCTTTTCTTTCTCTTCCTGATGTGCTCGTTGTATCAAATGGTTCTCCAAATCGCCCTTAACATTTGAACATGGAATTTGTCCGTGTACATAAATCTAACATATGTGCATTAGACGTGACTTCAAAAAAAAAAAAAAAAAAAAACTATGTGTGTGCTTCTTTAATGCACATATCAAGTGTGAGATACCACTGCATTTCATATATGTTCGCCATTTAGGTGTATCTCAGATGTGACCATTCTACCATAAATGCGCAAAAACACCTATTACGAACTGATTTCCTGTGCCATAGAGATCATATTTTTGAGTGAATCTTCGCACCAATATTAAATGAACCACCAGATAGTATGCCCAATAAAAATAAAATTCATAAGAAAGTAACCCAAAATCTAACCTACAATGTAAAAACCTCACATAAAATTAATGGAGACCCGAGAAAGCAAACAAGGAAACATATAAGAGGCAAGATGTTATCTCTAATCTACCAAATTTGTAAGTTACAGAACTAGGATGTGACGCAAATACAATTTGCCCACTTCAAAGCTTACCACACGCACTATCCATAGCGACTTCATCTTGCACTATTTATTTATAATATACTTAAATTGATGCAAATTTCATGAACATGAAGAAAGAGATTTGCTTCAGAATAGTGCTGTACTTAAAACTGATCCCAAAATAGAAAACAGAGAGAGAGAGAGAAAAAAGCACAGTTCCTATTCAAGCAACTCCTCTTTTGAATGCCATGGAATTTAACTCCTCTTCAAGTAAAAACTGCAGACTACGAGCATAGAATAAGAATGAAAGGAGAAACAGAGCAAGTGACTGAGAGGGGGGAGGCCCCAGTAGGGGGAGGGAGGGAGAAAGAGCATACTATGTATTTACACACATCATTTGCCCTACAGATAGAAGAAAGCTTGATGCCTGATTTGATCAAAACCCGGTTGAGCTGGCCGGACACGGGTCAAATTTAGGTAAAAATTTATAGCCACTAAGTTGAGCCGGACATTACTCGGTTACCCAAGTCTAAAACCATAACCGTGCTAGTCCGGCATCAAAATAGGGCTGCTTGGGGCCATTCCATAGTCTTCTTTTTTTTTTTTTTCCGAGTACTTTTAAAACTCCATAGTTATATAAAATACCTAAAAATATAAAATATTTTAAAATTATAATAATTAAATATTACTCAAGTATATAAAAAAATTGCCTGTGCATAGATGGCTCAAATGCCATCCTTTGAACTAAATATGTTGCAGTGATTGTTTAAGTACAAGGACCATAAATAAAAATATCAATATCTGTATTAATTGTGATCATATTAGTATCGGATATATCGGACAATATATATTAATATTGAATATATCGGAAGGAAAAAATTTTGAGAATTATAAGCTGACAAGAAAATATCAGTTAATATATTACCAGTACGATAATATATCGTAATATTATCATAATATCAAAAAATATTGGTATTGGGAACGCGATATTAATATATATCAACCAATACATCTATGACAATGATTGATTGTGCTGAGCCTTCTGTCCCATGGCTTGGAACAACATAATCAATGAAACAAAGTTCAACCATATGGTGACCCTTCATTGCTAAGTGTATGAAGAAGAAATAAGGGTAGACCTACAAATGAGAGGAATGGAGTAGTGATGCAAACACATGCAGTAGGACCACCACTCTGTCTTGAAGCTATTATTTCAAATAATACAAGCCTTTTATTTATAAATATTGGCTAATATATATTGGTTTCGAGATACCGATATTTTCTGATACTATAACAATATCGTGATATATTGTTGTAATAATGATGTATCATAATATATTAGCCATTGTCAACTTTTACGAGTTGTATTTTTTTTTCTGTTATATATTGTTTGATACGTCTGATATCGATACGGTTACGACCGATATCGATACCAGTATTTCATCCATGAGCTGTAGCCATTAAGTCATCAACTCTTGCAGTATTTCCAGTTATACAAAAAAAACAAAAACAAAAAGTAAATAGAAGAATACAAAGAGCTTTCTGTTCAGAATTCTCCTGTTTTCATTCCTTCATGCCAACAGTGGCAGTTAATTCAAATGATTTTCTGAGCCAAAGGGGGGGAAAAAAACCCCACCTAAGATTGGCTGCTTGGCAGCAATATTTCACCTTTATGATTGACTACACAACCCCATTAGCTCAGCTTTCTTCCACCACATTGATTTCCACCTTTAAAATAATCCCGAGCCCACCAAAATGGCTTGTTTCTTGGTCTCCCTATGATGTAAGCATTGTTGGGTTTTAAAAAAGATTTTGATAACACTCAAATCTGTCATGTATGTATGCAATTACTAAATAGTTACCCATCATAAACATGCATAAATGATATATTCAACACATAAGTGAGCATACCACAAGCCTAGGGTGGGTCATGTTCCATGCACACATGATCGCTATTAGGAATTTAGAAGATTAGTAACTGTAAAATAATAAAAAATCGTATAATAAAACATTAAATTTATGTGGAAAAACCCCAAAGTGGGAAAACTATAGGCAAAGGAGGAGAGATTTAAAGGGAATTGCTATAACTGAGTTTCTGAAATCCTATTAAATCCTAAAACAAAACACCACATATGTAAGCAAAATTGATAGGCCTAAAAAACTAGTTTATACCACTACTAACTTTTATTCAAAATTCAGATCAAAGTTGCACTGTGAATTTTTTGAATCAAACAAAACAGATTTTATATCACACTTAACAAATATGATATGACAACTACACGGTCATAATCTACATATCAATTTTAGAGCACTGATGTTAGGCATCACTACTACTGTCACTCCAAATTCTTAAAGCATGATCACTTTAACTTTTCCTTCCTATATAACAGCTCCTGAACTCAACCCTCCTTCCCTCCTCTTCCAAGATCAAGTTACTACTTCAGCATCCACTCTCCACACCACCATCACCACCACAACCACCATCACCATCTCACTCCAGCTGAAGTTTTCAACTCCAGCCATGCAGACTAATGAGATCACAGGACTTGATTATATAGTTCCTACAAGCACAAGTCCATACCCTTATTCTTCTGGCATGAATCACAACATATCCCCACATCAAATAAGCAGATATGCCCATCTCTTATCCAATCTCCACATTGCCCCACAAGTTCAAGATTTCAATCCACAACTATCATGTTTTAGCAGTAATTCAACCTCCGATGAAGCAGATGAGCAACAAATAAGTATCATCAATGAGAGAAAGCAGAGGAGAATGATATCTAACCGGGAATCTGCACGCAGATCGCGTATGCGCAAGCAGAGACACCTTGATGAACTTTGGTCACAGGTTGTTTGGCTCAGGAATGAAAACCATCAGCTTACAGATAAGCTGAACCATGTTGCTGAGTGCCATGATCGTGTCCTTCAAGAGAATGTTCAGCTCAAAGAACAAGCTTCTAAACTTTGTCAGATGCTTACTGATTTGCAGCTCAATAGCACTTACTCTGCTTTGAGAGATCTGGAGGATGTCGCAAATGCAGCGTACCTTAGAGATGAATCATCGAACTAGTCAAACACAAATTTGATGGATTCACTTCCTTTGAGGGGCAACTATCATTTTTCCTTTATCCTCTTCTTTGTGTTTTGACCTGTATCCTCTCTGGGGAAACTAGTGCAGTAACATGTCTTGAGCTTTCTGCAAGTTCATAGCAGTACATGAGGTGTTAAAGTGATCAAAGGTTCTAAATCGAATACCATGATTTAAATGGACGAGAAGAAATGCAAAAAAGGATATGGATACTGCCATAAAACACTTCCCTAAAAGGTAAACAAAGAACAAAAAAGAATAAAAAATAATAAAATTATGAATATCATGGACTCTGATGTTATCCTTAAACCATTGATCACAATAACAATCCCCCAATCAAATATTTCTTTTTACATTTGGATTAATGGAAAGAGGAAAGATTTATACCAAACAGGAACTATGGAGTCCATTATTTGCCATAATTTGTCAGCGGTACCACCAAATTCATATATAATTTGGTTTTGTTTCATTGTCCTTCTCTCACTCTCTCCCTCTAAACCTTTGCTGCTTCTCTATTACCTAATGTAAACATCTAGAAGGGCGATGGGTACTTGACTATGAACCCCAATTACAATAGAGGAATGGATGAAAATATTAGTACAGGTATCGGTTGTGACAAGATTAGCACTGGACATGTTGGATAGTATGTATCGATATCGGATATATTATAAGGAAAATACTTTTGAAAATTGTAAGATGAGAAGGTCATATCGAAAAATATATCGTTATTATAAAAATATATTACAATATTGTCACGGTATCGAAAAATATCCACATTGGACATAGGCATGAGTCCCAAATTGTACCAGAGTCTGAGAATGTAAGCTTATTTACAACTATTACAATTGATCAACAATTCACCAGAAACACTCATCAAGTATGAAAGAGATTGAAATCATGCATTGGAGGAGAAAACTGACGTCAAAGGTTCTACAATTCACGAAAACAGACTGAAATTAAATATTATTTTTAGCAGATAATGTGAGTGGGCAATCACTAGACATTGATGCAAGCATGACCTAATGAGGTGCCACTGATAAAATTAGGTTGGACAGGGAACAGGGATACTGACTGATGGGCTATCTTTTGTTCATAATAAAATAACTTTCATAAGAAGGAAAAAACATTTGAAAAGCAAACAATTATATCCCTACAACTGCTCCAAGTTTTGATGAATACATGTTGACTAGGTTAAGTTATTATGATATGAATTGTATTATCTGATTCCATGGAATTTTTTCTTAAATAAACCAAGAAAGTTCCTATTTTTAATGAATATTGGCATCATGCTCTAACATAATACTTGTTTGGCACATTATTCAAGTGGTATCATATTATCTTACATCAACATTTTATGTACCAGTCACTTTATGACAACTCCCGCACAAGACTGGAGTGTGTACGAGGCAGTAACAGAGGCATGACTAGAATTAATAATAAGACAGCATTAACTGAGATAAAAATACACTTAAAATCAACAAGTTTTCATTTCTAGAAATCACATATCCTTTCTTGTACCTTTGAGTGGAATTGGTTTTCTCAGGGCTACTTATAGGTCTACGGTGTTAGGATGGGTCATCCCTTTGTAAGTCCCAAAACTATTGTATATACACATTCTTTGATTTATTTCCGGCTGCATGGAGCTTTATGAGAGGATCGCTCAAACCATGCTTAAGCGAAGGGGTTCTTTAGTAAGTAGTAGCAATGGCACTTGAGAAACACATGATAGGCGCTAGTGCACATTTGGGACAAAATGATCACGACTGATGAGTGCATGAAGTGTATACGTATGTGGATTCTAGTGATATTTGTGCCTAATGGTTCTCCAAAGGGCACATGTGCAGGGGATGCTAGGAGTGGTCATGCTTGATGCGCGTATGAAGAGGCACGTGCACAGACCAAAAATGTTGCTAGTGCCTGATAAATGCATCGGTGCTTATGCACTAACTATGATCTAAATGCTTTGCATTAGGGCATGAAGTGCGAGATTTGAAGCACCATTTGGGCGCCGACTAGAGAGAGGAGAAGAACATTTTCATCAATGGTTTGTGCTTTGAATCTTGTATCAATATTCACCATATTTGGGTACGTTATTCTAGTTGTTATTTATAATATTTTACTGGTGGTATTTGTCTCGTTTTCATCTCTTGTCATTTTTAGTTTGGTTTACCAATGTTGTAGTTAAGCCAAGGGTGGTATTGGTAGTTTGTATAACCTAACTCATATTTATGGTGGATATTTTACAAACTCAAGGTATCATGGTTTTACCCTTTCATTTATAAAGGAGTTTCCACGTAAAACTTGTATGCTTATTTTGCTTATAATTATTATCATTATTTGACTATGTGTTATCATTTTGCCACCTTGTGGATTCAGCAAAGGGCTTGGTATTTCGATCTAGGTAGAAATTAGTTCTCAGCTTTGCGGTGACGAAGTTTGGCTTGACAGTCCCTAACACACTGATAGTGGTACACTATATCAGCTGTGTTTGCTTTAGCTAGATCCAAGTATGACCAGAACAGGCAGAAAGCTGCTTTATGCTACTCAGCATAGATGCATCACCCTCTGTATGAAAGTGCGAGTAGGCACATATCAAGGCTGAAAGTACATATGCAAAAGAATTCAGATATTCTGTCACATCATAACATTACGATGGAAGGGATTGTTAGCTGAAACATTATTCTCACACTTCCACAGGATAATTGCAGTGGTTTTAGGAAAATGGCATTCCACAATTACTACACAAGTTGTCATTATGCATAGAAAGGGGAAGCAAATCATGGTCAGAAAGTGGAAACTCAGCAATAAAGAGCCATACTTAAGGTAAACATATATTCATTCTACCATCTCCAAATAATATTCAAGCAAAAAAAGTAATAAATTGTCCACTTGAAATGTGCAAAATTTAACAAAGACAGAAGGCACCTATGTTTGAACACTTGAAATGATTGACTAAATTATGCTGGTGAGCAGATGGATGTCAGCTTGATGCGGAATAGAGCATGAAAGATCTGCTCTTACCACTCAAAATCTTGTTATATGCCATACAGTCGGGGAAAAGTTTAGTTATTCACACCATATCTCTTGTTGCATACATGATTCTCAACGTGCACTAATAATTTGCAGAAAATGTTGACTTGCAAATGTCTGGTCAACTTCTCAAGATATAAACACCCAAAATAAACACATTATGACTTGTGAGCATAGAATGAAATAAAAGATCAGGCCTCGATACCATATATTTCTCAATACCACAAAAAAGTCTCAATATATTATCAATTATTCAAAATAATGGCCAATATAAACGATATTGGCTGATATATGATAGATTCTGATTTGAAAAAAAAAAATTACTGTTGATATTTACAATACTGATACATATTACTTAATATGGCTAATATCTGGCCATGACCAGGACTGATGTTGATACCAATATTTTCATTGATGCTTGTGAGATGATTTAATCAACAATTTATTTTCTAAAAGAAAATGTAAGCCACTAAACAACTACCAGGCAGAGTCCCATGAAAAAGGAAATAAATCTGGATTCAAGTGAATCGTGGTAAGGTAAACTGAGATTACTGGTAAGCCTATTATGTTAATAACTGAAAAACTACTCTCAAGTAGTGATTAGTTGATAATCATGTTATTATATATTTATCCTTAACATTAGAACAGACAGCAGGTATGCGCATAGTTTCTTTGTGATCAGCATTAATGAGCATCATGAGAATGTTGGGTTTATTTGTTACTTTTTTATGATTCCCACACCCACTAACATGTCATCTAGTGGTATACTTACTATTGTGTGAGAATTCACTTGAGTGGTAGTATTTTTTTAAAGGCACATGCAAGGACTTTGATGGGTATGCCAGTATGGGCAAGATTTTAACGGATGATATACACCTGAAGGATGCACATGCATGGGTTCTAGTAGTAGTTATGCTCGATGTGCATATGAAGGATAGATGTGAGTGGATGTCGTTTAGGGAAGTTTTATCTTTGGGATTTGAACGTCAATCTCTAGCGTTTGAATGCCAACCGCTAGACTCTTCTTTTAAGAGTAGTTTTGCTCTTTTTTTTTTTTCTTTTTGGAAAGGAGAGAGTTGTAGAAGGATAAGTGAATCTTCAGAGAGAGAGAGAGAACAATTGGGATAGTTGTCTTATATGACAGTATGAGTTTATTCAAACCCTAAACATTGAACTGAGACAGAAAAAGGAAAAAGAGTAAGAAGAGATTTTTTTGCCAATTCTTAGGCTTTTAATCATATTCATTTCCTTATTATCTTTTGTTCTTTAATTGTTCATAGCTCGATTTAACTGAATTTGTAGTAAATTTGATGCTGGTTTTGAAAGAGGTTAATTGTAACCAAATTCATATTTTATAGTGAAGATTAATTTTTCGTACTTTTTTCATTAGTTAAAAAGAATTTTCTATGTAAAATCATATATTTCTTTCATTGTATGTTTTGTTTCTTGTGAATGTGCATATCATCTAACCTCCTTACGGAATTCAAACAAAAGGGTTTGGTGGACCGTTCCCAATAGAGAAAACGCCTTTTTTAAAAATTTTGAATTTTTTCTCGAGCTCTTTAAGAAAGCACATGCAAAAGCTAGGCTCCTTTTCTATGTCAAAAGTGAATCACAAGACTTAGGAAGGTAGCCTAGTAATTAGGAAATAGCCCCGAGCCCAAAGCGAAGTATACATTTGAGCAATAAGGATAATATGCACAGTTTCTCCACTAAAAGAATACAAAGCAAATGAAAAGGCATATATACATTATTCTAGGGAAGAATTTTCAACCTGTATAACATTTGATCCCGGGTATTATGAGTAATATTGTTGCTAGATTGTCATCCATCATGCCATATTGTCAGGATCAAAGGTATTGTCTGCTCTGGTTCGAATCCAGATTGTAGCACTGATCATGTCCAAAGGCATTTTTATTGACAGATATAGGAACCACAACTAACACAATGGAATCATTAAGTATTTAGAAGAGATGAATGTTAAGGAAGAGTTAACATGAGGAATCCAACCTCAAGACAACTGTGAACTCGATGGCTTCTCTAGTCTGCTTGTCCTCTAATTTTGATGCACTTTTTGTTACATCAAACTCATCATGCTGAATTTAACTGGGTTCCCTGTACATGATATGAAAAATCCAGGATTAAAATGGAAGTCTCCTCTAGAAGAATCTAAGGGCAAATTACTGAAGAGAGTTGACAGTTTCTGCAGACTCTGTTTGGCATCCTGCAAGAAATGGCACACAATGTTTTCAAGTCCATTTAATGCACGCACAGCGATGATCATGCTACTACATGCCCTTTCTTCTGCTTTCTTGGGAAAGATTAAGGTTTTCAACAAGAATGACATATTCCAACTTCTCATATGCAGTCTTCTGCACCTGACTTTGGACAAGTTCAAGAGTTTAAATCGAAACATCAAGCCCTCCACCTCACCTGCTCTCGGGTTTTACCTTTAAGGCCATGAAGATGTTCAAATTTCTTCATGCCCTGGGCTGCATTTTTTGATTTAACCAAGGCCTCACCTCTCTGGATGTCGTTGAACAAGATTCCTTCACCGTTCCATGCCCAAACGCCGTGTTTGGCATGTGACCACCACAAAAGCTGCTCCATCAGGAGAATTAAGTGAGGGATCAATAATCCTTTGGTTTGTCCAACTATATTAGATTTTGAACCTCCTTATTTTAACTCGTGAGGAGATAAATTGATAACACATAACAAATAATAACAATTATAAACAATATGACATCCAAATTTTTACGTGGAAAATTCCTTTTTAAATGAGAGAAAAAACCATGGGACTATAAGTTTGAAGAATATCCATTAAGTAGTAAATTTTGGTTACAAAAACCCCCATCAAATATAGGAACACAGTATCTTGTAGAAATAAATCTGAGCAATAAAGAATACAAAACAAAAGAAAAAAATATGATCCCTAAAATGTTTTTCACAATAATGAAAATATACTCAAAATCGGTGGAAAATGGAACATAATTTGGAATTTAAACGGATGAGAAAATATTCCTATGTTTTCTTCTCTCTTTTTTTTCCCCTCACTGTGCTAGTGCTAATGCTAGATAACTCAAAACTGTAAAAGAACCCTAAAATCGTATCAAAATTTTATATCAGGAATAATGCACAAACGCCCATCAGGCACAAGCCCACTGTGCAGATGGTGCACGAGCGTCGCTCAAATGTTCAATATTCTGAATAAAACACACATGTATACCTCTTAAGTGCATATCAGGCTCCTCGATTGTGGACAAAATGTGCATGTGCTCCTCTCAAACGCTCATATGCCTCTATACTAGACAAACTTTGCACATACGTAAGTTAGATGCCTGTCATGCACCACTCAATAATTTTTCCCAATTAGGCCCAAACTCGTTCATCATTGTGCGAGTCACCAGATGATATACTAAATGAGTATGAGATTCACAGGGAGTAACCCACACCCTAACAATTTCCACAACCACCAACATATGCCCAAAGAAGACATTCCACTGTAAATTATTTCCCTCACATTATTGCTTTTTAAATATTTCACAAGCCAAAGAAGACTTTCCTTTTGTGCTTTCTGTTTGATTTTGGAAAGCTCTTCATTTGATTTTTATGATATTATACTTAAAACAGTGGAGACAGAAATTCCTTACTCCAGCTCATTTATTAATGAGATTCGTGACCATCTAGATTGAGAAAAACATTTACGATGAAATCACTTTATTTATATAAAATGGAGAAAAACCAATAGACTTTGACAACACACAGAATCAGCCAAATCATGTGATTACTAAGTTGGACAAAATGTTTTATCAAATATCATCCTTCCTTTCGTTGCAAATCAAAATCATAAAATAGAATTTTTGCTTTTCTTTTGGATGGTGATATCTCTGCCATAATTTACACAGATAATGGTCTTATGGAATAAAGAGGGCTCATCATCACCAATAAAGTCTTAAGCTGTGCGACATAGAGTCAGTCCATAATATATAATCAGTCTTTTACATTCTAACATTCCGCTGGTTGCAAGGGAATTTGCAGCATTAAGTGGTAGTCATATCTAGTTCCATAGCGGCATGGTAACCTAAAATTTTTGCTGGTTTAGTAGTATGCAAATGCTGTTCAACATGATAACTTGTTCGTCAGCACAAAAAGCAAGGTCACAACAAACAATTTCTCATGACAATCTCTCGGCATTGCTACTATGACTAACAAAATATTGATCTTTTGGATTGGTAATAAAGTATTTATTCAGAAAGGACACCAAGTACAAAAGTTACAAACTTACGGCAGGACAAGTGAACCATAAAATGCAGAACAACTCAATCCTCACACACCCAAATCCCAACATCCGAAATCTACAGTAAGAAGCAAAATAACTAGAAATATTGAAATTGCAAATACATCCAATTACAGAAAGTCACAATAGCTAGGAAATTGCAAATCCCATGTACCCTCGGATCATTGCACGCCAGCTGTGCAAGGGCTGTCTTCCCAACCCCAGGCAAATTGACAATGGTAATGGCAGGAAATCCATCGTCGGTAGGTCGAACAATTTTCTTCCTGTTGAGAAGCTCTTGTTGCAATTACCTTGCCACGGTATGTTCCAAGATCAACTATAATCTTTTCTCTTTCGGAATCTCTACCAAAGATTCTAGATTCATCCACCAAACTAGTTGATGAAGGAAATCTCTTCTCTTCTGGTTTCTTTTTCTGTTCCTCGATATTTCTTAAATGGAGAATGCTTATTTGAGCTACAAAGACAGTCTTCCACAAATATCCTTTCAACTTCGGTTCCATCTCTTCACAAAATTGTTCAAATGGACCAGAGGGACAGCTTTGTACCTGATCACTGAGATCAACTTGAGATTCCGCTTCCATTTTAGAACGCAAAGCTTCAGTTTGAAACTCACCCACCAGATTCTCCTCGGCATATATGATAGATCTAAGCTTGATGAGCCTCTCTTGCATTGCCTGATTGGTTATTTGCTTCTCCTCGGCATCGTTAAGCACTGCACTCAGAGTCAGCAGTGTCGTCTTCTACTTAGTCTCAATGAATCATAGGTGATTTCCCAAGGAAGAAGTTCAAGAAGTCCCTGCTTGCCATTTTCTCTACAATCAATCACATTGAAGATGGCAGACAGAAATGCTCCGACAACTAAGGCCTCAGCATTCTTCTCTCTTGTTTTTGTTTCAGGTGTGAGGTTTCTTAGAACAGATAGTAAATTTAGCTATTTCAATAGAAGGACGTGAATGGAAACCGAAGGAGTTTGCTTCGCAAAAGGAAAGAAATGAAAGATTCGATTCAAAATGGAAGGAAATGTGACAAATTGGGTGATCTTCAGAAGAAGATTGGCTGCATCCTTTCAAATGACCTCAATTTTCTAGAATATAGAAATTAATGTTGAAAAATTATAGATTACACCATGGTACTATAGGTTCTAAATTCCTTAACACCATAATATCTTCATATAATTTTATTTAAGAAATTTGCACACGCTAAGTTGAAACAAAGAACAAATTACAGGAATTTTATTGAAAGAACCCAAGAATAATTAATTATCAGACCAAGCCATAAATGCTTACCTAATCTTTTGGTCGATCCTTGTATATAATTCCTATTATTAAGATCATAATTTAAGTCTCACTTGTCACTTAATAATTTCATCACCTCATCTCACGCAAGGGTTCGATCAAAATAATAGTGTCATTAATTCCCACCGTACACCCACTTATAATCTAAAATATATATACATACACCGACATATATAAATATATATATCTGATGGGTTAAATATACATTTATTCGTACACATACCTTATAAACCATACTTATACACATATACATCCGGACAAATACACACATATTTACGCATTCAAACATCACATGCTAATATATATTTACATGTATATACCCCTGCCATATATATATACACATCTATTATGTTCTTATATCAGCATACTTATACCTAAATATATATATACACATACATAAATTATATTCGTATTTTAGCATACTCTCGTTTATACGCAAACATTTACACACATATCCATAAACAATATGATTCCAGAACTACGCCCACATATATGCTCAATACAGTAGCACGCTGTACATCGATGAGCAATCGCTCACACAAAGTTTAATCTACCGTGACAATTCGAAGGCCAAACAGAGTAAGAAAAAGGTTCTGCTCTTCATCACATACCCAATTCTCACCGAATAGGAAAAATCCCAAATTTCATAATCTGACATGTAAATCAGGAAATTTTGTAGAATAATCCCCCAAGTTGTCATGCCTCAATTTCGTGAAACCCCTTAAAAAACTAATTTCCACTATCAAGAGCCACAGGCTCTGTTTTTTCCCAAATTTCACCTCACGGAAAAATACAACCAATTTCTTTTATATCACGGCATACAAGTAAGAAATTTAACATTTATAACAAGAAAGGAAGGACTTGATTTGCAGAAGAACAGTGGAATACTAGCTGAAGAACAGTGGAATTACTTGCTTGGTTTGCGACGGTTAGTGACAACCGCGACAAGGAATAGCGGGACTGCAACAATAGCTTCCTCTCCGGAAACGGCAGTCATTAGTGGCGACAGCAACAACAACAGCAACGATACACACGTCCTTCCTATCTCTTTCTCTCTCTCTACTATCCGCAAGTGTGAGTTACTGAAGAAAAAGAAGAGGAAGCAAAACGGAAGAGAAAGAGAAACGAAAAGGAATTAAGAGGGAGAAACGAAACGGCAGTAATTAAGGGAAAGACACGGTAGGAAGGAGGAAAAGAGAGGGAGAGGAAAAGAGAGGGAACGAAGCTTCGAGTGATGAAGAGAGAGTGCTAACAGATTTTATTATTATTATTATTATTATTTTATTATTATTATTTTCTTTTTATTATTATTATTTTATTATTAATAAAATAATTTTATTTACTATTATATTATATCGATAATTTAATAACCTTAAGTTAAAACATTGGAATGCTATAGCCAAACACTTAGAAGAGTACATGTACACAATTTACTCAGTGGATTATGCACATATGAGAAACATGTGCACCGACGTAATATAAAGGCTTCTACGCATTTTTTTAGGGTTACAGATGTGAAATTTTTGAGTAATTTTGAGCGTCAACACTAAAAAAAAGTAAAGAAAGAGAGAAAAAATAAAAATAAGAAAGATATAGTAATCTGTTTAAATTTCAAATCGTGCCATTTTTCGTCAACATTGAATATGCTGTTCTTAATGATAAAAAAATAATTTTACATATCATTTTCTTCTCATTTGCTTTATATTCTTTATTTATCAGGATTCTCATTATGAGGTGTTATAACCTAGTGTTATTGGAAGTCTGTATTACTAGACTCACCGCATAGTTGTATTTTTAAATTTGTAGTTTCGTGATTTTTTTATTTTTAAAGAAATTTTTTTATATAAAATATTATATCTCATTGTCGTAATTATTATATTGTTATCGTGTGTGATCATACTGCCTCTTTGCCTCTTCATCGGTCCAAATAAAAGGGTTTAGATATTATCTTTGAAAATATTAGTTCTCGACTCTGTGTGCAAAGTTTTGATAATCAAAATCCAACAATGTTTGAACAATAAATTGGAAAGAATATGGAGGTGTATGTTGAAAATATACTTATTAAAAGTATATTTGCTGACGACCATATTAAATGTATAGCGAGGACAGTTGATGTGTTTTGGACATGCCATATGAAGTTGAATCAACCAATTTCATCACTGGAGTAACTTTTGATAATTTCTTAAATTTTATAGTCACTCAGTATGAAATAAAGGCCAACTCAGAGAAGATTAAAACTATTATGGACATGAGACTTTCTCGAATGTTCAAAAATACCCAAAGGTTGACTATTATGGCTTGATTTATGGTCAAGCCAATTAAGAAACACTAGTCATTCTTCAAAGTACATGGAGGAGCTAAGATGAATAATTTCAAAGGATGGAAGAGAGCCAACAAGATTTCTAGGACCTATGCTAACTAGTCTTGAGGAGGATGAGGATCTATACCTTTGCCTTGCCATTTCGAACACAATGATAAGTAGCGTTTTGGTTAGAAAATAATTAGGGATACAATGATTGGTATACTACGTCAGTAAAGTCTTAACATACTTAAAAGTTTGATATATCTCTATGAAGAAGGCTATTTTAATATTAGTTTTTGTTGTAAGGAAGCTTTAATCTTATTTCTAAGCTCAGAAGATTATAATTCTAATTGACCAACTTCAAAGGATTTTATAAAAATTAGAGATATCAGGATACTTAATCAAATAATCAGTTAAGTTGAACGAATTTGCTATAAAATTTTACACGCCCGACCTTTTATAAATGGCCAAACTTTTGCCAACGTTATTGTCGAAACATTTGCTCTATACTTGGATAAGTCGACTAAAGAATTCTTAGGGAATCCACTCAATGCATCACAACCCAGATGAATGCTTCATATAGATGGATTCTCTTGTCAAACTGGTATTGGAGTTAGAATAATCCTAACATCTCCTGAAGGGATTGATATCAAACACTTCGTCATATTTGAGGTCCCAGCAAGTCATATTTGAAGTCCTAGCAACCAATAATATGATTGAATATGAAACTTTACTAACTGGCCTAACATTGGCCAAAGAGTGATTTGTCAAAAATCTAACAATCAATAGTGACTTCTAGCTGGAGGTCAATCACGTATGGGCTAATTTTGAAATCGTTAATTAAGAACTAAATATCTTCGTAAGGCCAAAGCTTTCACGTCTTTCCATGACAGGTTTGAGATTATCTATATTTCTAGAGAGGATAATTAGAAAGCCAATCGTCTCTCCAAGATGATTACCTCAGGCTGTTCAAAATAATACATTTGAGATATACGAGAGATTCTCTAAAAACCAAGTATAGAGGAATAAGATTAAAATTTTCATTTAGATGAGCTCCAATGTAAAATATCTTCAAGTCGGGATACTATGAAACAATTCGACGGAGGCTAAGCAGAAAACTGCAAGATGGAATAAAATGGTGGATGAATCATTGTACATAAGAGAAATTCAATGCCATAATATATGCATTGCCTAGATCCGATGGAAGCCACATATGCCTTCAAAGATGTGCATCTTGACATACGCGGAGAGTATATGGGAAGTAAGAACTTGATATTCAAAATTATGAGACAAAACTATTACTGGCCAACTATAAAAAAAGATCCCATTAAGTTTGTCAAAAAAGGTAATAGTTATCAAATCCACGACAGTGTCCTAAAAGAGTCACACATAGAGTTTTAAGCTTTGCAAACACGGAGTTATAAGCTTTGCAAACCCCTTGGATATTTAAGCACGGGGGGCTGGATATATTAAAACCATTATAATAACATCAAAAATAAAATTTATACATAAATTTATAGTCTAATAATTAAAACTATATCAAATAATATATACTAATACCATAAGCAAAATAATCAGATATAATTACTCTCATTCCAAAAATGGCCAAAGTATTCCCTGTCCAGTCCAATGATGAGTACACAGTTGTAATAATCCCATGACAATAACAACAGACATCAATCACCGGATATGAAATTAATATTTAAAAACTATAGACTATACTACATTTTCTTGGGTTTCATATTATCTAAAATTGTAGTATCTTTGTATGATTTGCTTAATCTATCTATAATATTTAAAGAATAATAACAAATCAATCAAGAGTGGATTAAGAAATAAATTATCATACAATGATAAGTATAATAACGAAATAATCCAAACTACGCGGCCAATCCAATCCTCAATGAGAAAATTATATTTTTATTATCTGACTACTTTACTTGACCCGATTTTTATATTTTTTATAAATATCACATTCTAGATGTATTATTTAATATTTTACCTACTAAATTAAGCCCTTTATTCCTCTGCTAGATCTTCCTTTGGCCATGACCAACTCTTTTTTCTTCTAGGTTATTATCATTTTCACTTGGCATTAATCTACATTAATATAAGTAGTGTCTCCTTGCATTTATTGCACTAAAATATCATTATAAATCTCCTAGAATTTATTTCATCAATTGTCTAAAATTTAACCACCAATTAAATACTAGTAATAATTATGCTCAATTACCCCTCAAATCTCACAATTCCCTCATAACCGCTTGGCCAGCACTATGAATGAGTCCAAGCATCCCTAATATACATATCTAGGGGTAATTTATATAGTTATAAACTTAAAAACTTATAAATCACCCCTCTACAAGATGCATGGCCAGGGGCATTTAGGTACTTAATTTCATGTGTTTATACTATTAATTATGATGAAACAGAACTAGTAAGTAATCTCTATGCTTTTGTGAATTTTTTTTTATCAAAATAACCAATTTACCCCTCATCTCAATACATGATTAAGGGCATTTTGGTAATTCGTTCTTCCTCATATATATTGTTTTCTAAACATTATATATTATATAATTATAAGGTTAAAATCCAAAACCATGAATCCAAAATCAAAGTTTAAGGTAATAAGTGATTTAGTAAAATAATCATTATATTAATAATTTTATCGTATAATTTGAAAATATAATTCTAAATCATCATCAAGGATGGGAAAATGCATAGATTTACTCATACTCTAAATAGTTATACAAATCCCACGAATCTCATAATTATATATTTTAGAATTTAACATCATATTACAATTATAATAGATCTACACCACTAGTACTATAATTTATCATTAATTATGTATACTCAATTGATCAACATTTCCTTCTCAATATGGCCAAAACATTTAGTATATTCGTCAATGATATCATGTGTAGAATGGTTCATTACATATAATTTTTATAACCCACAAACAGGTTTAGATCTCTAAGAAAGGAATCCATCTACTTAGAAAATTTGGATGATTTTTTTCTTCTTTTTTTCTCTTCCTAGCTCTATCCTCCAAGGAATTTCTTCCCATCTCTCTCAATTTCTTCGAACAATAAAGAGAAGTAAATACAAGCCTTAGCCTCTCTAGCGTATTAATAATCCACATCAAATAAATTTGTAACCTTATTTCTTTAATTCTACCGCTTGATATCATATTTAATCTCGCTTAACTCCAAAACTAATTATAAGGTATGCTATACATTCTTATTCTCAATGCACCTCTACCTTTTCTAAGCTTAATCAAACTAGCCACACTAAGCCTTCACCGACAACACCTAATCGGCCACTAAGTTAGAAATTAGAGTTTCCCTTTCCACCTATTTAATGATTTTAATCAACCAAATTAACCCACTTAATTAAATTTAAAAAATTATGATCTTAGCATTTTGCCTTTGCCCATTTCTATCACTTTTGTCCTTGATAACCTGCCCCTTCTAACTACAATTTAGGGTTCCCAATAAATTAAATTTTAGCATCAAATGTGACTAAAATATTCCCTTGATCAACCAGCCACTTTTATCCTATGGTTCTAGTTTTGACTCAATGAATAAACACATTCCACATGATTAATTACCTATCTAATGATGAAACATAACTTATTTTACACTAACAAACAATTAACTTAATACTTCTAAACCAACATAATCATATATAACACATAAAACATCCATGATTTATCAAGACATATTAATACAAACTACTTAGCATAAATTTAATAAATTAAATACTATCAATTAATAATCAAGATATCCTGAATATTACATATTGTTAATAGAATCTACAGCTAAATGTTCCAAATACAATTAAAATATTCGATTCATTAAATTTACAAATACTGTGGGGTTGCAAGTCAAACCAATTGGCATAAAAAATATATATAGTGGTCGTACCTTATCTAAAAGTAATTTTCGGTATGTCCTCTTTTTTAATTCTCAACTGATAGTACCATAAATGAAACTATTTTATTTTAAAAATAAATTATCAATATTAATATTTATTTAGCCTATCTAATGATACACTTAGCTTTTCTATTCTACAAAAAAAAATTTATAAAAAAGGGGAAGCACCCGTTCGTGCCCAAGGAAACCATCGTGCCATAGGGAGCCAAAGACAGTGGTATCCTTCCTCGAATATACTACATGGGAGGTGGGAACACTCTATCCCCTAAACTTAGACCCTTCAGGAGATAGTCGTCCTCCTCTACACCATGATAGCCTAGATGTGCAAAATGGCCATGGCCATAAGAATGGTCAGCAATAGGATCAATCCCTTGCAGCTAAAACAGGCACAACATTATCCTTGATAATGGTGCCAACTTGATGTCAAAAGTATCACCTGACCACTGTAGTGCACAGATTCTGCGGGTGTGATCGACTCTCAGAGGCCTCAGCCTTTAGCACTCCAATACCAAAGGCATTGCTCGAACTACTCCACCCTCGATGTAGAAAATCCTTGGAGGTGCAATCCAATATAAAAGAAACTACCAAAGGAAGCACCGCATAAATTGTGACTTTGCATTAGTGAGCAACTATTACCAACACCAACCTTAGGTCCTTCCCTCAAAACTGAAGACAGGTGACAACAATCACGGTAGAGAAATGGACCCTTGCGATCAAGTAAAGTATTGCAAGCACAAACCGTTAGGGTTCGAGCCTCCTCTAAAATATGCATTCTGAGGGAGAAGAATCCTTCTTAACTTATAAGGCAGTTATTATGAAGCTACCTCCCCGATATGGGACTCGTAACATTTCTCCCATTTCGACAGTCACAAACATTGGCGGTTACACTCTACGACACTTCACTCAATGACTTTTCCTCTGTAACTCTTTACTCCGCCGTGACGCACTGGTAACAGATCAGCCCCTCTGCAGGTAACTCTTTTCAGTCAAAATCCTCCACGGTAGCCCTTTCCGAGTTAAGGTCAATCTCAATGAAAGTACCACTGTTGCGAGCACAAGCCATTCGGGCTCGAGTCTTCCCTAAAAGGTGCATTCTGAGGAAAAAAAATCTCCCAACTTATAAGGTAATTATTGTGAAATTATCTCCTCGACGTGAGACTCGTAACACAAAGGGCCTTCAAACATAAGTCAAAACAGGTTTAGTATCTTCACTGATACTATACTAAAGTGTTTTTTTCTAAAGAAGTTTAATCCTCTACTAAACAAACCATTTGATAGTACCTTATACCATCTCCATCACTTCTATTCTCTTCTAAGTTACTATTGACTTAATGATTCTGCCTTATGCCAAAGCTTTCCAATGACTTTGAAAGGTGATGCCCTAACAAGTCTTTTAAAAGTGTTGCCCTTTGCATGAACCAATTTCCCAAGAAATGTCTATATATTTATTGATAAAAACACATGTATGAGTTTCATATTATTTAAAAGTATATTAAAGCTATTTATTAAATATTTGCAAGGCTTTTTAAGTATATGGATAGGCTACGAGTCATTCTAATATTACTAATTAACACTAGCAATCAAGAAAAAAATAGAACCGAGTTTGTCCATATTTTTGTGAGTAATGATAAATATTTATATTTATAATTTTTTTGTGATTTTTATATATAGAAGTCATTCCATTATTTTTTTTTTAAATTTTAATAAATTTAATATCTAAAAATAAAATATATGTAAGCATATAAGAAAAATAGCATTAGTATATTATTTTGTTATTTAAGACAAGTTATATAAAAGTCAAATCCAGTTGCCAAATTGTCTTTTATTATTTCATACTAGTTGGCTGTACTCATTGCGCTAGTTAGTTGTCAACATTTATATAATATTTTTGTATTATAAAATATTAAATTATTTATAGTATATAAAAAAATAATTATAAATCTATATATCAAAAAATTAAAAAATTATAATTATTCTTAATAAAATGGGTGAATCATTATTCCATAAAAACAACTATAACTCAAACCATTTTCTAGGCATATTATATTTTTTATAAAAGTAAAATTATGTAATGATAACATAATTGATATAATTAAATTAAGTTAGGAGAAGTCTAATATTTTATATGCTAAAGTTGGTTTATTTATAACTGGACAAGTGGACTATGAAGAAGATAGATTTTTAAAATATTTTCATCGAAAGTGACATTCTATGTTGATTAGATTCAATAAAGGCCAAAGCGTGTTTAAATTCAAAATAATTAGAATATTACAATGATGAAATCACTCAAACTATTTTAAAATTTTAGAAAAATAAGTATTATAAGATAATATTATATTAATTTATTCATGTAGGATAAAATATAAAATAATTATTAAGCAAATCACAATAACTAATAGAGCAAAAGTTATAATACCTCACATATAGCCCACCATAAGAAAAAAAATATATAAAAACATGTAAACATCTTGCAATTACCGCTTCTCTATGATCGATCTAATGTAACATAACATACTATAACAATTCTTGCAGAGTTGTCTAATTAAATCTTCAGTAGCAGCTTGGAGATGATAACGGTGGCCCCACCCTCCTAGTGGGGGTGGGGGTCGGTAGGAGCATGGTGGTGATAGTGGTCGGTAAGAGCATGGTGTTGGTTGTGATCGATTGGAGCGTGTTGATGATTGTAGGTAAGAGCAAGATGTTGGTTGTGGTCGATAGGAGCATGTTGGTAGTCGTTGGTAAGAGCACGGTGGTGGTGGTGATAGGTAGGAGTATGGTGGTGGTGGTGGTGGTAGAGGAGCCTGGTGGAAGTGGTGGTGGTCGGCAAGAGCATGGTGGAAGTGGTGGTGGTTTGCAATAGCATGGTGGTGGTGGTGGGCAAAAACAAGTTGTTGGGCAGAAGCATGGTGGCGGTGGTGGGCAGAAACATTGTGGCTGTGGTGGTAGTGGGCAGATGCACCATGGTGGTGGTGGTGGGCCGATATAAAATGGTGGAGGAGACCAGAACATCTTTATCAAAATAGAAGAATGTTTGAAATGGAAATAAGTTTAGACAAAAGATCTGTTTTTATGCTCAACGAAGCCAACCGTCATTCTATTTTATTGAATAGTTGGTTAAAAAAACTGGTAGTTGATAAGATAAATAATAGAAAACGACTAAATTTATTTATTTATAACAATATTTACATATTTGATGGAGACATCCGTCAGCCTTTTTTATTGAATCATTGGTTGAAAAGATTGGTAGTTGAGAAGGTTAATAGTTAAAATACAATCAAATTTATTTACTAATAAGAATATATAACGGAGTTCAGTTTTAAATATTTTTAAATTAATCTTATAAATTAGATATATTTTTATTAACTTAGAATTATGGTCAAACTTATCTTCATTAATAAATTGATAAAAAAACTTACTATATAATAACATATTAATAAATGTCACATATGTCAATTTTTTTATTTCTTGGGCCCATCAATACTTAGGATATGCCAAATTACCAAGAAATAATTTAATGGGTAAATCTGAATCAGTTTTATATGTATTAAATAAAATTATGAGAATAAAATTTGTTGAATTCAAAAATTCGTACTGGTAATTATTATAGTTTAATTGATATAAAAACAGTGCATTTATTGAAAACTGAAATTATAATAATGCTAAAATAATGATATGTGCATTGCACGCTTCAATTGCGGCAGACAGCGGCCGGGGAATCCGGCGTTTGGAGGCCAACGGTGGATTGCGTCAGACAATGGCCGGCGAATGCGGTGGTTGGAGGCCGACTGAATTATTTTATCAAAAAATAAAAATATAATTAATCAGTGTAATTGGGATAATATTATTATATTAAAATCAATACACACTCTCTCTCATTTGACGTGGTGTAGCAGTGAGAGAGAGAAGATGGCATGATCTGCTACAGTTGTTGTTACCGTCGCCATCGCCGTGATCGTCGCCGTCTACCATCACTGACTATCACCAAAAAAGTAAAAATTTGGCAGGTAAATTCATTATTTCTTTCACAAATAATCATATCTGTTATTATAGATGTAAATCTATAAGCTTGCATGCTGAGATTGTGAGAACCGGTCTCCAATTTTTTATTTGACGTGAAATTTTTTAATAAAAATACAAAACCATAGTTCCAATTGCAAGAAACTCAAAAATTTAAGAGTTTTTACTAAAATTAGGGCATGATAACTTGTGAAATTATACTACCAAATTTCTTGATTTATATATTTGAAGGTAAATATAGAAATTCTTTTTTTTTTTTTTTTTTTTTTGTCTGGATGAGAATCAGATGAAATGTTAATGAATTTGCGGGTTTGACTATTTCAATAAATGGATAAGGTGATTATTTGATTTGGTACATGGTGTGAAAATGGAAAGTATGGGAGAGCTCAGGAATGTATATATATTTGCATATAAATACACGGATATATGTGTGTATTTGGAAAATTGACGTATAAATTTGTGTATACAGTATGTATGTGTGTGTATAAAACAAGGGTATATATGTGTATAAATAAATATAAACATATGATGTATGTGGGTGTATTTATATGTATTTATACAGATTATTACATATTATGTATATATGTGTGTGTACACGCATGTTTGATATAGTGTGTGTATCACATATAATGTGTGATGTGTGTGTAGATATATATGTGTATTTATACGAGTGCAGATACAAGTATGATGTGTCTATATATATATATATATATGTATGTATATGTATATGCATGTATATGTGTGCGTATTTTTATGGGTTGTATAAATATATAGGTCAATCAAAAAGTATATAAAATGTATATATACATATTAGTATGCCATAAAATGTATATATACATATAAACATATTTACACGAATGATATTTGAACAACATTTAAATGTTGTGCATCCAAGATGAGCAACACTTGAATAACATTTGAACACTCGGTTGAACATTAGAGTAAAATAGGAAGATTTTAGATGCATTGCGAATGATTATAATAGAATGCAAAATCATACCTTTATATAGTTGGTATACATGATTATTATCAATTAAATTGAGTTAGAGCTATTGGCATTCACGCACATTGTACCAAGGTTGTGTATGGTAATATTCAAGCTCACATTCAAATTCTGGCTTGACATAAGCAGTTTTTGGCTTGATTTTAGTTCTAGATTCAGGAGATATCGTAATATTCTATTGATTGCTAATATGGACTTCATGAGTTAGAATAGTGGTTGATTGATTAAGAAACTCAGTACTTAAATTCTCAATTTGGCATCTTTGATTCATGTTGTTTTTCATAATATTATTGATTTTCATATTATTATTGGCACTCTATATAAAAGTTGAAGAGAGTGCATGAAAATATTATAGGCAAACCACGGTACTAAAGTTTGAAACTACTATTTATGTGAGGCGGGGAGAATGCTCCTAGTAATAGTAGAGATATCATATCAAACCGTGGCCATCGAGTAACCTACGTGATTTACCCATCCAATTGGAGCGTAAATAGTTGGCCTTTGGTGCACTGCAGTGGAACGAAATTCAAGGAGATTTCCTAAGTATATCGTTGACTTGTTAAAACCCTATTTGAGTTGACATAAAAAGTAATCTAGTTTATTGAAATCTTATACATTCTGTTGAGATCATTTTGATTCTTCTTTATTGACTTGATCTTCTTATTAGTGAGTCATTACACCTTCAGACATTGCTGTTATTTATATTATATTTATTATTTATTATACATGTGATTCTTACAGTATTTTGATTTGGAGATTCCTAAGACTGTTATTAATTTCAGTTGTTATTGATTATAGATTGCTCACTACGTGTTAGGCACATATTTTTTGTCTTTTCACATTGGATTGAAATAGGTTAAGTGGCGCCTGATATGTACTTAAACCATACATGATTATATTTTGTATAGAATATCTGTGTCAGAGGTGCACTCTAGGGGTGTTTGTGCATCTTTGAAACAGAATATTAGCACCTAATATACGTCTAAGAGGCACTCGTGTATAGTATCAATTTCACCTATACACCTAAATTGTGTTTGATCGGCATATATATGCTAATTGTCTATAAATAGACCATTCTGATCGGTTTTAATTTATTTTTATGGATATTTTGAGAGAAAATGAAAAGAAAAAGAAGAAATAAGAAAAGAAAAGGGAAGATAAAATTAAAGAGAATTCAAACTAGATTTTCATAAATCTCAAATAAATGTAAGTGTATCTATATTTTTTTCTTTTTAGTTGCTAATTTTTTAGAAATTTTTAAGCATTTTCTTGTTTAAATATTTATGTATGTGCTAATTTTTTACTCTAACTTATTATATTTTACATGTATATAAATTTATTCCTATTTTATAAAATTTTATAAAGTTTATGTCTTGAATTCATAAAATCATATTTAACTATTAAAATTTTTGTATAAATTTTTTTACATATTGCTAAATTTTATATTTATATTTCTACATGTTATCAATTTTTACATATTTATTCTTGAATGTTTTCTATGTGAAAGAAGTTGATAAAATTGTATAAATTATGTTTAGCTCCTAAAATTTCTACATACATGATTTTATCTACCAATAATTTATACTCCATTATTTTTATATGTCATAAATTCCTACTTAATCATTTCTACAAGTCACATAATTAAAAAAAAAAAAAAGTTGATAAAAACTTTACTTTTACTTTGATAAAAGGAATTAGCTTTTCAAATATAAAAAAAAAATATGTGTATATTTATATTTTATATAGAGTATTCATTTTTTACCTAAATAAAGGTTATTATAAAGAATTAATTAGATATATTTAAATATATTCTAATATATTAATTATAAGTCAAAAATTGAACATAATATCTACAGGTTAAAAAAGTGATATTTCGTCCTATCTATATAGAATAATAATATATAGTCGGTCTACGTATAGATCATAAATAGTGGTATAGTACTTTTGATTGTATAAAAATAATTATAACCTAAATTTTAATATTTAACCATTATTGGTGAAATCATTATCGATTTTTATTTTTTATATATTAGTACAATTTTTGCATATCTTATGATTTCATACGTATTATCCGATTTTTGTATGTCATGATTTTAAGGGCTTGATATTTTGGCATGAATTTTGGTATTTTATATATTTTTGATATGTTTAATTACTAGTATACGAATTTTTTATGCTTTATTGAAAATTAATGTTAACAGCATTTCAAAATTTGATTATGACATCGTCTTTTGTATGTTTTGTCTGATATATATCTATATATGAATTATATATGCCTTATTAAGTGTGGGCTTATTCTTGCCGGTATTTGTTAACCTTATAGATTAATGAGTTGAGATAAACTTATAACGATTTTGGATTGAGAGAATGTTTTAAAAAAGGAGGGGTAGGATGTTTAGATGTTTTTAATATAACTTAATGTTTCAATTTGGCACATTTGTTAATATTTATTATAATGTTGAAATTATATAATAGATTCTCTGATTTTATCTAAGATATTTTTCATTACTTACGGTTTTAGTTGAACAATATCGAGTTTTGGATCAATTTAGAATATGACTTTTGAATCGTATGATCCGACATTTATATTATTATTTAGATTGTTTAACAATATTTGATACAGGATCACATCCTGACTTATAATTTTGGGTTTAGTTAAAAACCTAATCTTTAGTTAGCTGAAGTTAGTTAAAAATCACATACTATTATTACACGTGTAGTTGTCATGCTTTAAATATTATTAGTAAATACTAAAAAGCATTAAACCATAACAATGAAGATATTTAACAATAAACAAGTCATTATATATATATTATTTTTTTTTGAAAAAAAATGGACAAAATCAAATGAGATGGAACTTTCTTTGTGAATTGATAATAAAATCTTCATTTTTCAAATTATCATCATCAATTATTCATCTATTATTTACTTATAGGCATGCCTGTTAGTATAGATGAATGAAACTTTATATTATAATGTGTCTTTATTGTTTCGGCCGGCTAAAGAACAGCTCATAATTTAAGAAGTCAAAGGGAAAAAGATATAGAGATAGGCTCGATGTTTTACCCAACAAATTTGAGCAATCAGACCGACGGCTCTCGGGTTTCTGAGCATGCTGGTGATATTCTAGACTAGTTTGACCTTGGAAAATGGATGGACGAGAAAAAGCATGTCATGCGTCGGGTCACTGGAATCCTCCAAGTGCAGCTGAACCACAGTGAGTTCTTTCAGTGTTTGTAGCAACTTCCGGAAGTGGATTTGCTTTTCGAGACAATCTTTGTTCGATAAGAATCCTAGATCTTGAGATAAGCCGCGGCTAGGCATGGGTTCGAATCCACAGCTGGCCTAAAAGGGAAGGAGATTAGTCCATAGCTATTACCATTCATTATAGAAATGAGATAAGCCGCCGTCCAACAAAACAATGATTCGCAATAAGGCGACGCAAAACATCGAGCGAAGAGCTCCAATGGGCATATTTGGCCCATAATATCATGAAAAATAGACTATGACACAAATCCAGAAGCAGATCGTGGACCCAAGCCAGAAGCACACGTATGAGAACCAAGAGACTGAATATTTCATAAATCTGATGACACAAATTTAGACAATTCACAATGATAAATGCCAACTATACAGAGAGGATGAGCAAAGTGAACCTGTGATTAGCGGGTCACTGGGGCTGCCTTCCCACAGCCCAAAGCTTTGAGGATAAACAGCAGCAGTATAAGCACGAAATGACCAAGACGCCTGCTTCACGAAGCGTCAAAATTGAGAAATTATAGCACTTGAATCTTTAGTACTCTGTCGAATTTCAACATAGTTCTGCAGTCATTTTCATATACATGTACTGTTACTTCATTGCGAGACGAATTGGGCGAAACCCGAAAGCCAAAAAGGCATGGTGCTATAGTTCAAACTCAATTCATAAATGCTACAAGAACATAAACAGCAATGCCATGAGCAGTCATTAATAAACAAGTTAACCAAGCAACAATGTCATGAAAAAAGGAATGCCTTCTATTCTATTGTTGATGTTTTATGTACAAAATGGTTCCACAAATCATCCAATTATGCATGAAAATAGATATGTCCTTCCATAAAGCATAAGTTACACAGCTTTAAGACATCCAATTCAATCACAAGACAGTAGCTCTAGCCAGTTTTTGAGTGGAAGAAGCTCACATATTTGGTGCTGAGCAATTGTTTTTCTCATGACAGATGACGCCTTGCACCACTCAATGAAAACCAGATCTGCAGATTTATGAAGTCCTTCACATTGAGGCCCCAAAACTCTAGAATGAGAGAAATTCAAATTATGATGGCAGTCCAATCCACAGAGCACCCGCATCATCAGGCTTAAGGAGGATCAAATATACATAATCTTATCCCTATGCTGCAAAGAAATCTTTTCCTTGATTAGAATCTGTGACCTATAAGTCTTAATGAAATGGAGCAACCTCTCGGTTACACTAACGGCAAAATTTTCTTCAGATCTTGTCAGAATATCCAGTAAATAATCTTCAACAAATGATATTTTACCTAAGTCCGAAGTTGCCACAACATATAGATTAACTCCCGGACCTCGCTAAGAGTTGTCAAGCAGGTTGATGTCTATTACTAACTAAGAAATTGCTTTTGCTAAATGCAATTTCAGGGTAATATTTCTTAATGAAACTAGCTCTTTTTTGCCTGCTTTATGCTTGAAAGCCTTGCTCAACTGATCCACGGCCATTCAATAGCAAAGAAAAGGACCGAAGAGTCTCTCTTCACTGCCAACCCAGCAGACTTCTGCAACTTCTGAATGCAGTATTGCAAGGCACGTTTGAGCTATATCTAATTCATTGAAGTAATTCGAGTATTCTTCATCAACAGCCTCATTGGCACTGGTTCTTCCTAGGCAAAAAAGCAGTACTTGGCTTGTTCTCTTCTGATGGTATTCCCAGCTTCGGTTCAATGGCCATATTTAACAATGATCTCTGTCTTGGCCCGCCAGATCTAAAATCCCGCATGCCAAAAGGAAATTTAGCAGGAAATGATGCGTAAGCAGGCCCTTTCGGTACCAAAAAACCTTTGGGAAGAGACTCCATGTCCATGTAACAATTCCTTGCTTTTGCATCAGCTATCAGTGCCCCCCAGTCCTCAGACTTGATCAAAGCATTAGCATTCCCCATGACCTGTCAAAATATTGTCATTCATTAACGGAAGACATGTTAATAACATGGATAAAAATATTAGTATCAATATCGACAACGGTCACGGCCTTGTCAGTATTAGATAATACGTATCAATATTTAATATATTAAAAGGAAAAAAGTTTTTAAAAATTAAGAGTTGACAAGAGTAGTATTTGCAAAATATCGGCTAATATAAAAAATATTATAATATTATTGTGGTATCGAAAAATATTAGTATCAATGGGCCCTTATCTCAATACATATAGGCCAATATTTGCATCAATTTAATACTATGAAGCACTGGGCATAAGAACAAATATACATCATTGTAGTGAATAAATTAAAAGGGATTTCCATACCCAAAGGGCCCTTCGTGCACGAGTAAGCGCTACATTCATCCGACGAATGTCAGCAACAAAGCCCACCCCATGAATCGACGCACGAACACAAGACATGATGATGACATCACGCTCCTGACCCTGAAAAGCATCTACGGTATTAATATATAGATCTCTCCCATCTTCGGAATTAAGTAAGTCCTCAAACTCGCGCTGAATACATTTTAGCTGCAGCTTGTACGGCGTTATTATGCCCACTGACACTTTACCCAATGCTAACGATTTTATAATTTTCTGAAGATGCTCGTACAAACGACGACAAAATTGTGCTTCTTGTGCATTCTGATAGGAGACAGATCCACCTCTATGGGACTCCCTTCCATGCATAATGTCATAAAAAACGTATGGTCTCAGTAAGGGATCTTGGTAGTATCTCTCATCAGGTAAACTAACGACACTTTCGCTGTCAATAAGACGACCCTGGTAGAAGTACCGTGATGGAAAGTCCCGTATCTGAGGATGCATTCTGTACTGGACCGACAACAAGAAAGTCGGACAGCCGGCTTGCTGAAACCTTTCAAACAGGCTTCTGCTGTACAACAAAGTTCCAGCCGCCTTGCTGATAACCGTTGCTGGAAGCTGCTGTGGATCACCAACAAGAACATATCGTGCTGCACCAAGACAAAAAGGAGGTAGGAGTGCTACTTCGCTGGCTTGTGCTGCCTCATCAATCACAACTATATCAAAACCATGAGTTAAACGTGAAAACAGCTTCCTGCCACTGCTCGAGAGAGTAGTGAACACAATCTCAGCCTCGTTAGCAAAACTTGCCTCAAGACTAGCGCGAGCTTCTTCCAAATTGAAGCCACTACTGGCACGAAATTTTCCTTCTAAAATGAGAAGACGATACATTTCCACCAGAACTTTATCCCGGTCCTCCACCACGGATGCAAGATTTTGCAGCAAAGCATCCCGGTTTTGGTCACAAGTCACAAGAATGTCAGGATCTACACTGACAGAGCCTTGGGAACGTTCAGCCGCAGCGGCAATATTAAGTTGTCTCTGGAGAGAAGCCATCTGATGTGATAAATGAGTTTCACGGCCTTTGAGCTGTTGCAACCAACCATAAATTTCTTCTCGACTTTTAAGTAAAAGCTGCTCAGTTCTACGCTCGACAGAAACCGCCTGGGCTGCTCGTGATTGCGAATCAACCCCAACCCGAGCCACATCAGGCCTATAAACTTTCATCTCACCATCGATAAATCCACGATCAAGAACCCGTATGAGCATCTCATCGGTTGCCGCATTAGAAGGAGCACAAACAAGCATTTTGGGTTTTGGATAGAGTTTTGGAAGAGTGCGGAAAAGATCCTGGTCCATGGTTTGAAGAACTTCATCGATCGATCCAGAAGCAATATTTTCTGCATTGCCGCTTTTATTATTTTGCTTATATCTCTCGGGTGCCAATTTTTTAAGCAGTGCAGCATAATAATGCTGGTATTGAACCAAATGAATAACATTTAGCATTCCCCAAACCATATGTGTTTTACCGGTTCCCGGAGGCCCCTGAACTAAAGTGAAGGGCCAGGGGTCTTGCCTCCGAGTCATCCCGCCACTAGTACCAGATGCAGTATGCATTGCAGCCCAGTGAATTGCTGCTAGTTGTGGAGCATTAAAGGTCCTATTTAGATACTCAAAAAATTTTGGAGTAAAGCATTCAGGCATAGCAGGCGTCTGTTCTTCATATTTCGGGAAGTGCTCTGGGCTTGGTTGAAGGATTGCACTTTGAATCTACAAGAGGAAATGAAGTATCAATCAGTAAAGTTTCATCAGAAGCCAATGAAATAGCTCTACACACTCCAAACGCTGGAATAGAAGGAGTTTGCAAGGCCTAAACTTACGCAAGTGGAAGAAAAAAGCCTTTTGAATATTGCTAATGTAATTATCGGCCAATTCAGGGCAACCCAATACCAACATTTCCCAATATCGCTACAATATCGTGATATGTTACCATATCAGTAATATATCATAATATATTAGCCAATATAACCTATATATAGGCCGAAATGGCCCCATTAGCTTACGATTTTGAGATATTTTCTCCTAATATATCTTATAGCGATACATATTACGTAATATATCTGATACCAATATGGCCACGACTGATACTCATGCCGATATATTCATCCATGTTTTAGATTGATAAATTCTGCCCAAAAAAAAAAAAAAACCTACTCATACCTTATAACGCAAGGGAAGTTATAGAAAAGCTATTGAAGTATGGTATCAATAAAGCAAGTTTGAATCCTGTGATCACCTGTACATTTAGATGGCGAAATGCGTGCAATGCAAGGTACTCGCGTTGGGTTGTTGCAAGAGAACCAAGCACAGTTAAAAACCACAAGCCTCTAGGCTGAAGTTTCCTTATGATATGATCATTACCATTGTTGCTGGAAAAGCATGAATACTTCCGAATTAATTTACACAATGGATATCATTAACAGGGAATATACATTATATTTGGTGTAGTTATTTCTTTATTAGCAAAAATAGGACAAACCAATATTAACAAGAATCCATTGCTGAAATGTAACAGAAGATTATCAAACCTGTTTGTATCAAATGAATCCCCAACGAAAAAAAGGAGGATTGCACCCTGAGGATTGCGAGTATCAATTGGTGTGTGCCGCCTGACAGTTCCCATAACACGTGCAGTGACCTCAGGTTCTTTGTGGTCATCTTCTATTGAAGAGTTATCATTTCTCCTGGGTCTGGCGGCTGAATAAATCATATAACACTCGTGATATAATAAAAAAAGCACAAATATATTGCGGGGTCAAAAAATAGAAACTAAGCATGCATACTAAACCTGATCCAGGCCTGGGAGTAGAAAGAACTGCAACATCACCCTCTTTAAATGTCCATTTGATCTCCTTGGCTGGAAGAACTATCGCATCATACCATCCTAGCCGGAAAAAATTAAAAAAAAAATAAAAGAATGACACATCTGAAAATCCAAGAGGAAATGAATAAATAATATAATTTGCCCCCCAAAAAAAGATTAAATCAATACTGAATGCTTTCTTCCACCTAAGAAAGAACTGTAAAAGTAAAATAGCAAATGATTATCATCAGCTATTTGACATGAGCAATCAGTCAAATAAACATCTCATCACTTCTGTAGCCACTCCCGTGGCATTTGTGGCACTAAATCTTTCACAAAAATCTCAGTGGAATAACAAAATTCAGAGAATAGTGAGTGCTGAGTAGCCTGATTTGAAAATCATATACGGGAATTAGAAAGTCCAATACATACTACAGAAAGAATGTTCATCCAAAATTTTTACATTCATGCTGAAAATTAGCGAGTTAGAGTAGCCTGATTTGAAAATCATATACGGGAATTGGAGAGTCCAATACATACTACAGAAAGAATGTTCATCCAAAATTTTTACATTCACGCTGAAAATTAGCGAGTTAATACATTACAGAAAAAATGTTTTAATTTCAAAAACACATTACCTCTTTCCCGTCTTTCAACACATTTTATACGCACCATCACATGTACATCTCTAGAAGCTGCTTCAGTCAACTCTTCCCAAGTGCTGTACAGCTGTGCTCGACACTCCTCAAAAAGCAAAGGTTCAAATACCCTAACATACTCCTCTACAGATTCAAACCAGCCAGGAACACGTTGGAGCTCAGTCTCCTCTGCCAAGCCAGAAGCAAGATCACACAATCAAAACAAACTACAGAACACACAGGAAATACAAACCAAGGAAAGTTTCTCCATTCAATATCATAAAAGCAAATATTCAATTCAGTCCATTATCCTAAACAGATAAGCATGTTTGTCTCCAAAACATATTTATCTATACATTCATTAATGTAAAATTTTTCAGACTGATGAGCACCAAGAAGGTGATATATTAGATTCGCGAGTAAGCAGCCATCATAATATGAAACACTGGACTAAGCAAACACGTACGAAGGCAATATGCTAGATTCGTGAGTAGAGATTGTGAGGGAATTCGACCACCAAGAGCTCAAAATAGACATCCCAGAAGTAATTCGTCAGTACAAAAAATTATAATTTATACCTGAAGGGTGCCAAAACTTTTCACTCGTCACTTCGCGCAAGAGGCGTTCCACAGATGTATCTTGACACTGACTACTAATCACAGTTTGCTTCTTAGGAGGATTTTTTTTGTTGCCTCCTGAATTTAGATCCATTGAGCCATGACTAACTGAAGCCAGCATCCCCAGCGGGACCTGTGAAGTCAGTAACATCCCTGAATCTACTGGCTGCTTAGATAAATTATGCATCAGAAAACATGGTGGAACCACCTCTGCAGAAAGTTCATGCGAAATATTAGACCTTTTTGGCCTAGCTAGTTCATCTGCATTGCTATTGCATTCAGATTTATGATCACTAGTATCCATGAAACCACGCTCTTCATTGCAGGACAGATTAACCTGACTCTGATCCTTGGAAGTGGGTCCATTTGTTTTTTCTCTATTATGTTCAGCAGGAGAACGGAAGTTTCTGCCACCTTTTGTATTAGGCGTTGCAATAGTCTGCCTTCTAGGAGTAAGGGACTTAACAGCGCTAGCTTGCTTTACGTCTTCCAAATTTAAAAACATGGTCTGCCTGCCCCGTTTCTTCCCCAGCATAGCTTCTTTGTGCTGATCGATCTTGTGCTTCTTCCCAATATTGTTTGCACACTTTAGAGCATAGCTAGCTTCAACTCCTTTGACTTCCTTTCGTTTTGGAACCAACTGTGGATCTTTCTGACCATCTATGAATATATTGCCCTCAGCACTGGCATCAAAATTCTGGCTACTGCTGCATTCAAGGTCATGCAGATCCCTATTCAACCTTGATGGAGAGCTACTATTTTCAATCTTATGAACTTCAACGGTGCTGACATTACTAGAAGTTTTCTCAACAGATGGTCCAGAAGCCGAATGGTCTATCCCACCAGCCATTCCTTGCTCCCGTGAAGCTTCATGACAACCAACAGGAGTTTCATGTTGGCTGCTGTTCCCATGTGCATCAGCATAACTGTCACCATCAGACCATTCACCTTCCTCCCTTTCAAAAGCCTGACTATCCACATCACCTGAATCCACAAATGTTGTGCCATTCTTTTTGTTGTCTTCATTTTCCTTAGACAATGAGGCAGCCTCAAAATTTTCATCTGCCGTCCTTTTCAGAGCATCACCAGTTTCTGTGTGAGGAGAACCCATGGGCCTAACAAAAGGCCGGAAACCCGAAACAGAAGATGCATGAAAAAATGCATTGTCATTTACAATCATGGAGGCACAGGAAGATGCTGAAAACAAACCAGTACTGAAGGAGCTTAAAGACGGAACAGCCTTTTGGGGCTGGACATTGGCAAAACCATCAATTTCTTCATCCCCAGACTCGGGGGTTTCATTAAGATCAAACAATGGCCTTCCACGGGATCCCATCTCATGTGTGAATGCATAAGCCTATGTACACAAGCTGCAGAAGTTATTTCTAGTTTCTTCTCATGATAAACAAGCAAAACATGCTCAAATAAAAAATGAACTATAGAGCTATACTTCTGAACCAGCCAAACAGATGCAGCACAAAAAAAAATTAGAGCACAATACAGTGGAAAGAGATAAATAGTAGTCAATTGACAGGAGTACAGGGCCAATATATAAGCGATGTAACATTACAATATAATAACTGCATATGCCATTAAGCATACTCTTAACATACACGTGCAAAAGCGCACAGATCCCCCTATAATGTAGGCAAGGAAGAAGAGAGGAGAAGGGAAGAGGAATCAGAAGATTAGAAAAAGAATTACGGTACGTTTAGTTATTGGAATAGAATAAGGTGGGAATAAGATAGTTATTCTAGGGAATAAAATTGGAATTATTATTCTCATATTTGGTTGTTGGAATAAAATAAGGTGAAAATTAGTCTTCCATTGTTTGGTTTGTAGAATAGTATGATGAATAAGACGGGAATAGTGGTAATAATAATAATAATACCTAATAATAATAATAATAATAACAATACCTAATAATTAATAATAATAATAATAAACATAATAATAATACAATATAATAATAATAATACCTAATAAATTAATAATAATAATAATAATAATAATAAAACAAAATAATAATAATACTATGTGGGAATTGTTAATTCCATATATGTGGGAATAATAATTTTTAAAAAATATTTATTCTTAATTAAATTTATAATCAAATAGAGGAATTTCTATTCCTAGGGAATAGAAATTCTATTCCCACATTATTCCCTCTATTCCCACATTATTCCCTCTAACTAAACGTGAGATTAGAGAAAAGTTTGAGGAAAAAATAGATGAGTGGGGAGAAAGTTCAACCCAAAAGTGAATTCAACAATCAATAATCATGGCCTAATTAAAAGGAAGTACACGTGCTATTTATACAACCTAATAATCAAATCCCAACTAGAAAACTAATTACATGTGCTTTTTATATAACCTAATAATCCAATCTCAACTAGCAAACTAATCAATCTAGAAGACCAAAAGAATACTCCTAATAACAATAAACTACCTAAAATAATTGAAAATATAAAATTACAGCATATTCTCAAGATAACATAACATAATGGAATAAATCTTTACTTGATCTTCAAACTCTTATTGGAAGTAACTATAACATAATGGAATAAATCTTCACTTGATCTTCAAACTCTTATTGGAAATAATTCACACTACATTCTCTCTCAATTAAAACATTCTCTCTCTATTAAAACATTCGCCCACAAATTTTGAAAGAGGAAGAAAAAATAAAAAGATGTAGCCAATAAGCATCTTCCAAAAAGGCTACATGCAATGAAACCATTTTAAGCGAAAACTCTCAAGTAGCAATCTTGAGAACAAGGGATGAAGATCTATGGCATTATATTGATCTGGAATAATAGATTTAACATGCTCAATATCCTTATTTACACATTGAAATTTGTATCGGATTTTATCAGCTGTGCAGAAGTATGTCTCAAGAGAAGTGACTTCTTCGTCTAACTACTATGCTTCAAAAGTAAACATGATGGATTCTGCACTAGACTTGAATTCTTGCACATCCTGTTGAACAAAAGATCTTCCTCTACAATAACCTGATGCATAGTAATCATGTCGTCAAATTTAGGCTTCCCTGGTCGTCTTAAGGTTGTTGCTATTTTTCATATGCTTCAGCAATAATATCTTCAGGAGTATGAAGCTTAGATGCAATGTTACTTGTCCAAATCTCCCCAAGGGCATTAGATACATCGTCATATAAGTGCCAAGCTTCTTCATACATATTAGTTTCAGGAACTATTTCCCAACAAGATGAAATACTAGAAAAATAATCATCACAATAGGTAACATTAGGTACACACTGTATGATGAAATACTTTATGATGAACTTTCCTTCAAATGTAAATCGCTCATCCATAGAAGAAATCAGAAGCCAATAAAGTTCCAATCGGCAGCAGTCTCCACAAATAATGTGTGATATTCCAAACCCACATTACTAAAGAAATCCATATTACCTCTAGATTGATCAGGAGACTTCATTGCTACATGCAAAATACTCCCTGGAAGAGCTCTCTAGTGTAAAAATGATGTCAAATACAAGCTACAAGTGCTGTGTGATCATGCTTGCAGCCAATGAGTGATGGCATTACTTTCTTTGTAGTCCGTTTTTTATGGGAGACTTTTTTACCTTGTGTTTTTACCTTTTATTTTTGTTGCTTTTTTTTTTTTAAAAAAAAAGTAGCTAAACTAATTAGAAAAGCGTGAACTAACAAACTAACTTCACATCTTTGCCTGCACTTGTTGGTCAGGTGGGAACTATCGGCGTCAGTATTCAGCTTCATTTTACAAACACCTTCTAAAAGAAAAAGGGGATTTAAACAGATTCTTGGAGCCAATAAGTCAACATGCGAGTGATGACACTAATTTAGAGCGAAAGACAAAAAATGCGATTAAACTGCTTCCTAATTACTCGATTTATTTCCTTACTTTCCTATTCCGAGAAAAGGATTTATTGCTTTGCTTGTTCACTTTGTCCTTTATAGCACTGGGGCAAGCTATCCTTTCTTTGGTCTTTGCTATGATATATGTTAAAGTGTCATTGCTGAATCTTGACCAATATATGATAGCATTTTATTGTTCAAAACTTCAAACAATATCAAAACTAGTACATATGGGGAGGCTGACAATGATCAGAAGGTGCTCGTCATGGTGTTCCATCATTGACTCGACAGTGAAAACTATCTGTGTGTGCGTTTCTCCAACTCAACCTCTTGGATTCAAAATCTCTGTCCCCTTTTTCTCTGCTACAAGATGAGAATTCAATTGAAGGAGGAGCTTTCTTTTTTTTTTTTTGTGCATTGTGGTTGACTTTAGGGTCATGTGAGATAATTGTGGTTCTGATGATGGAAGCCAGATTTTTCTCATGGAGATGGTTCTGGCAAGGCCACGTGGTGGAATATAAGACTGATTCTGACTAGAGATTGTATAATTTGGTTTTAAGGCTCAAATGAGACTAGGAGGAGACTTGATGGAGAATCTAAGGTTAATCAATGATGTCCATGAGTGGCAGAGGAGTCACTGATGGTGAAAGCTCGAAATAGATTTTTTCCCTCAAATCATGTCTTTGGTGGGCAGTGCTTCCATGGTGTGTGTTTGGTCAGCGAGAAGAGGCAGTTGAACCGGTGGTGGTGCCAATGGCTCTGATGGTATTTGTTGCTGGTGTAGTTGGTGAATGCCGTTCAGCACCTAGGTTGCAATGGTGCCAGGAAATAGTGCAATGGTGGTGAAGAAATTATTGTTTCAATGGAGATGGCTCAGCCAAAAAAAAAAAAAATCAAATGGAAGGTGAGAAAAATTGAAATCAGAATTTTGGCAGTGATACCAAATTGGCCTAGGAGGGGAAAGGGAAGAGAATGAAAAGAGGAAAAGGGAAATCAAAAGGAAAGAAGAAGAAAAAGAAACACAATGAGGTGGGGGGGAACATATGCTGCTTCTATATACCTAACAATCCAATCTCACCTAGAAAACTAATTGGTAAAGAAGACTAAAAGATAGGGATAATCAACATATTAAATAATACTTGAATATAGCTACCTAGAATACCTAGAAAACTAAGGTGGCATTTGATTAAAGGGAATAAAAATTCTATTTCCTCCTTATTCCTAGAGGAATAAATATTCCTCCATTTGGTTATAATTTAACCGGGAATAAATATTCCCATAGGAATAGCTATTCCCACATATGTGAGAATAGTTATTCCCTCCCAATTATTATTATTATTATTATCACTATTCTCACCTTATTCCTCATACTATTCTACAAACTAAATAATGGAATACTAATTCTCACCTTATTCTATTCCAACAACCAAATATAGAAATAACAATTCCAACTCTATTCCCATTCTATTATATTCCCTGGGAATAATTATTCTATTCCCACCTTATTCCATTCCAACAACCAAACGTACATAGAAGACTAAAGGATAGAGGTGAATGGCATCCTAAATAATCCTAAAGATATAATAACTACCTAGAATACTTAAAATATCATTAAATCAAACAATTCCAAAAAATAACTATAAAATAATGGAGTAAATTTTCAATTGATCTCCAAACCTACCTTCTCATTCTGCCTCAGGCCACCCCTCTCTCTCCATCTTTCTCATCGAGATAAAAGCACATTGCATTAGGAAAAGGCAGTAAATGTAGGTGCATATTCAATATCTATCCCTGATGTTCAAGGATTTCTAGATCCCAGTGTCTTTACATAACCACGTATTTTCAAGCCAAAGCAGCCCTACATCCTACCACATTATGTGTTTAGCCTGAAGCTTTGAAGATTTAGACTTGGACCAAAGAAAACAGACTTAAAATCCTGGAACAAAGTCAATAATCAGCATACTTTCCTACCAAAGAACTAAGGCAACATATTCAAACCTTTATTCTTAGTATGGCAACACACAACAATTAGTCAATTAAGTTTGGGATAAGATATGCTTAAAGATACACCCCGTGTTTGCTGCTGATCAAGTCCCAAAACATTAAATTAAGTCAAAAGAGAGGCATAACACCTATTTCATTCCTACAGAAGAATGGAGATGAAACATTGAACCCATATCAGAGGTCTTAAGTACAAGTATAGCAAAAGAAAACTAAAACAACATTCGTGTACATAATGCGCATATAGGGCCATTTGACAATCACTTATCGGGTGCAAAAATACCCATGTAAATCCAAAGCCCAAAAAGCCAAAAATAGGATGTCTCACTGGTGATGAAGCCTGAGAATAATTCATAAATATGCAAAGTCCAACTCAAAGGGAACCACGAGAAAGGAAAACATCCGGTCTAATCCAAAAAGATATGATATGACCATAGCGCTAGACAATGACGATTGAATGCGTGAGGCTTCACACATTAATGGGCGCAAGGGGGGTTAGACGTTTGTAACATCAACCCCGCATTACAAAGTGTTACGAACTCAGCGTCCCATTCCCCGTTCCCCGTTTTCCGTTACAGGTCCCCATTCCCATATATTACTCTGACAAGAGATAATGAAGGGTAGAAAGATATTTCCCAATTTCTTTTCCCTCTCTCACTCCCTCTCCCTCGATTCTCTCTCCCTCAGGTAACTTTTCCCTTCCCCTCTTCCCCTATTTTCCTCGAGCGTGCCCTCTTCTCTCTGTTTTCTTCCGCCTCTCCTCTGCCAGAACTCCCTTCCCTCACATTCGTCATCAATCCTCAATGAGCAGCCATGGTGCACGTATCACAAAGCCTTGATTCCATGATTTGAACATACAAACATTACATTACAGTAGAGAAAATTTGTCATTGTGCAGAGAATAAGTCCAACCTGAGATCAACCAAAACACTTCTCCTGGCTATAGAAATCCTATGCAACGAACTCAAACAGCAATACCTTACCTGAAATGTCAATATATGACCATGCATTTAACTATCCAGACCTATATAATTAAGCAAATGGCTACAAAAGAAACCTAAGGCATAAGACCAATTTCGACCTTAATCCCCTGTCTGAACGATTTCTCACTTACGGCAATACGCTATCCTTCCGGCATTACTCACTGAAACGTTTCAACACAAGAAATCGCATAAGATATGATGAAAAGTTGAACCTATTTTAAAAAATTCCGATCTACAAAATCAAAACCCTTTCCATCGAAGGAGCAATCATTTCTAACCGTCACAAAATCATAACAAGCAATTTCACTTTCGAAAATGAACCATGACAATAAACGCTAACAATATTTCCTATAAATCCAAAATTTCTCCATCTTTTACCACAATTTCACCAAATTCAACGTCAGAAAATGGTCAGTTTGCTACTTGCCTTCGAATTTCAAAGTCTCAATACACTTCAGTCCTTGGAAATTCCACAAATAAAATTCAGGAAACCAGGGACAGTTAAAATCCGCTTATTTATAGACTGAAGAAGAAAAAGGGATTGTTCTTCGCCGGTTAATCCCAAACACAACGCAAGTAGTTCAATCCCTCAGAAATTGCTGCCAGAGCTACCCTTTCTTGCCTGTTACTTCGTCGGAGAGCTCGACCGCCAGAGAGAGAGAGAGAGAGACACGGCAGCTACCTAGAGAAGTCAGGTCCCAACTCTCGAACTGCAGAGAGGCGAACAGGTTTTCCGCCATTTATTGCCGTCATGGGTTACATTTTTCTCGTTATATATCTTTTTTTTTTTTTCCTAATTTGAAAAGTTAAATAAACGTGCACATGTTTATATACATAAATATTTATTTATTCATTTACATATTAAAAACAGAATTTATTATTATAATATATATTTAAAAATAATAATTTAAATGCATTTAATCTTATATATTTTTTTTTGTGTTCTTTATGAAACTGTTTCTTCAGGTCCTACCTTTCGATCTCACTGATTACATCCAACGGCCCTCAGCATAGGCGGCGAATGTCATCCATTAAGTGATCCAACGGATCACCGTAATTAGAGTTTTTTTATAAAAAAAAATCTAAAAATAAAAAATTAAGTGGTAAATTTAATAATTTATTTTAAAATTTATTTCTGAATTTTTTTATCATTTTATTTTAAGCATTATAATTAAAAAAAACTCAATTTACAAAATATATTAAAAAATATTTCAAAATAATCATAAATCATGATTGTAGAAAGATAGTGGACCCCAATTTCTGCAGCCCAAATCTTGGAATGATAGTTCATATTTATATAAAAAAAATTTAAAAATATATAAATATTACAAATATTATATACTTAGAAGAAAATATTATCTAAAAATACTTTAAAAAGTTATCTTTGCATAAAAATAATTACATATTCAAATGTGGGTTAATGAGATAATTTTTTTTTATAAAAATACTTGATATTTAATGATAAATTAGTTCTAAATTTGCAAAAAAAAATTTAAATCCAAATCAAGCCAGTCTAATCATTTTTAGTTACGGCCATACTCGAACCATAAATTCGATCAGACCCAATTTTTTTAACAGACCCAATTTGATCAGACTTGTCGAGCCTCCCCGGTTCGATCAAATCTATTCCATTGAACCAATGCTCATCCGTCTAAGCTCGAGTCCAATAGGGAAACAAGCGACATGCCATAAGACACCAGGAGAGTCTTCCCCGATCTCAATATCATCCATTTCGATGCCAAGGGGATCTTCCCCGGTCTCAATATAATCGATAACAATTACCATTGTAGATTCACAACCCCAGTTTTTCTCTGCTGTATTTGCCTTAGAATGATCAAAAGCTAACCTAAAATATAAACAAAGAACACAGTTATGCACACAGAAGAGAGGAGCTCAGCTGAAAACAGAAGCCAATGAAGACTCGGTTCATCAAACACAACAGCTATTCTCTTATTTTCTGAACTCCAGTCCACCGGGCATAATCGACCCACCTGCAACAAGAAATGAAGTAAATTCTTTAGTATTTTGAAAGACGGTCAACAGTTCTTTCGCATTTTGAAAGACAGGCAACAGCCAACGTGTTGCCGTGAAGATGAGATGGCAACAGATCTTACATGAGCGACCCCAAGAATGTGTTTCCCGTTCGAACAGCAAAGCAGATTCCACTTAGAATGAGCTTATGTTGATGGAGCAGTGGTTCGAGAATCCGCTGTTCAATGATTCCTGCCACCACTTGATACCTGAAAAAAAGAATGTATTTCAAATGTGCTTCATGCATAGTGTATGGAATGGTTTATCCGAATTTTGTCACGTACAAAATTAAAAACAAATATCTATAATGATCGATTACCAAACCCTTGTCTGAAATATTGAGGAACAAGATAACGATACACATTCACAAATTGATTACACAAAAAAACACTTTTTTCATAAAAATCTTTACAAAATGAAGAGTAAAACCCATTTTTACTATGATTAAGTTTGGTTATGGCAAACTCGTAAAACATCTTCAAATTTACCAGAAAATATTGACAAATCGAGCAAAGAACAATAAGAGAGTCAACCAAATGAAATCACGGGTAAAAGTATTCTAAACAACAACTACAACAACATATCCAAGATGATCATAATTGAACGATAAAAAATTGGCAAAAAATCTGCTCATTTTCTCTCAATTCTGTGCTCAAGTGTTTTGAACAATAAACTCATATTAGCTACTCTAAAATAGAGTAAAGGGACTTTAAAATAAGTCCGATGTTCGAATGCTAAGAGAACATGGCACATGAACTTATGCATCACTGTGCTAAAATACCTACGCACATGTATCTTTCATGCGTACATTACGTATGGCCATTCTATCCACTTTGCACTAATGCATGCATCGGGCGTGAATCAGGGGTGACTATTCTATCTCAATTGTGCACCTTCAAGCATCAAGCTCAATTCAGCTACAACAAAGAAATATATGTACAAAAAAGCATAGTACTCAGGAAGTGACCCATCCCAGCACATAGATATAAAATGGTCTCAAGATGAGTGTCAACTAGTGTTGACTACCAACATTTCTCAAAATCGTGACAAAATCGTGATGTGCTGTATTATTGATGATATCGGCCAATGTTCAAAAATCTCGTATGATATTTTCCCCCTTAAACCAATTTGCAAAAAATTAGGTCTAAAATCAGTATGTATGACCCGATATAACCGTGATTAATACCGCTATCAATATTTTATCCATGGTTTATATTGAAGAACACTAATTGTCTCATCCATTTACCTAAGATTGCTAGAAACTGCCATATAGATGCCATAAGCAATACTGGTTGATAGAATTGGTACATCTTCTGCTTCTCCAGCAAAAGACTTGTCGACAGCTTTTCGTAAACTGATCAACAGATCTGTCACCCCTGTACCCACCTGAAAAAATTGAAAGCTACCCATCAACACATTAGCAGTGGACAAATATAAAGCAGCCAAATGCCTTTCTTATACAGAAAGTGTTGATTCATTTCTCATTTGTTGAATCTCAAACAAAATACATAAAATAACCAAGTGCATTTCTTTTATTTATGAACCCAAAAAAAAAGGATTTTGTGGCAGTAATATGCTATTGGGTGATGGTCATGCTTGTAGGTTGAAATCTATTCCATGACAAGAACTGATGGATGTATGCTACACATCAATGAAAATATCAATATTAGGTATCAATTGTAACTATATTGGTATCTACATATCAGACAATATGTAGCGGTATCAAATATACTTAATGAAAAAAAATTTTCAAAATCATAAGCTAACTAAGCCATGACGACTTATATATAGTAATACGGAAATATATCACAATATTGTCATAGTATCAATAAATATCTGTACTGATGGCTCGATATAAATACATATCGGCCAATATTTTTATCTATGATGGCATTACATAACAATTTAACAAACCACATATCTGCCTTAAATTAAGAACAAAATGCTTGTTGATCTTGACCCACCAAAGAAGCACTGGTCCCAACAGCAAATAGCTTGGCCCCATTTCGCTGCAGAACAGATAAAGAGGTATTAAGATCTTCTCTCTCCCTCTTTCTTTTTTTTTTTTTTTTTTTTTTGTTTTAACTTTAAAGGTTTGAAGAGACTGAAATAGTCCAATAGCATACCACAATTGCACCTATTCTCTGTAGAAAAGAATATGATGTTCCAGAGATCGCAACCTGCATATCGAGGCACAAAAGTGAACATTGACATTCTGTTCTCACCTTTTTGTTTGCAGACAATTCAATTGTCAATGTAATAAAATGACCTGGAATGCATTATCAGGGCAGCCATAGAAGAACCTTGCTACAGGCCCAGCACTGATTGAAAGAGGTGGCCGGAGAGAGACAGTAGGAGCAGGAAGCCACACAAGCATGAAGTCTGCAATTATGGCCATCACCTAAGGTAAAACATATTTTAGAGAGACATATAAGATAAATGAGGAATTTCTGCAGATAGAAACTAGTATAGACTATAGATGTAACTAACCTAGGCTGTTAGGATCAAAGAAGCTACATCCTACCCAATTAAAGAAAGGAACAATGAGGGGGAAGTTGATCAAATACAAGTCACAATTATAGAATAATTGATCAAATAACTCAATTAGACAAACACTGATTAATTAGCACTTACATATTCCAATATAGATGAAAATATCAACCGATACTTTATACCAATATTTCCTAATACCACAACAATATCGCTATACGTTATTATATCGGCATTATGTTGCGATATATAGGCCGTTATTCAAAATATCGACTAATACATCTTATATTTGGTCGATATCAATTGACACGATCCTATTAACTGATTATTTTCAGAAAATATTTTTCTTTAAATATATTCAATGCCAGTACATGTTGCCCATTGTACCCGATACTAATATGGTCGTAACTAATATCGATACCAATACCCATGTTTTCATCCATGATCCTAATATAAAGTCTAGCTCATAGTAATTTTTTTTTAACATCCATACCACATCAGCAAAAACAAAATCCAGCTCCTTTGTAAACTTCTCTCTGCGTCGTTCCAACTCTGCAGCAGTCTAGATAGAAAAGCAGACAAAGAAACGAATATGTGAGTTGCATTTGACTATGAAAGCATTAGTGACTGGCGATGTACTATTGTATCATATATATATACACACACACACACACAGACACTATATTTATTTCAAAATTGAGCTCGTAGTACCAAAAACATCATTAAAGCAAATGAGAATTGAGTCAATACTAAGATAATTGCTCAACCAACATGTCTGCAAATCGTAGTAAACATTGAAGTTGTTCAGCAATGATGATTAAAATCAGTATATTTCAGATCTTGTTTACTCAACGAACAATTACTGTTTAATAGTTAGGTTGCATACAACTTGAAATTACTGTTCCCACTTTCCAATGTTGGCAGAACACTGGTAAAAAGAGAAGGAAGGAAAGGCAAGACCTCTGAATTTTCATCCAGGCCCCTAATAAGGTCTAGTTGCAAGCATACCAGAAAATCTCTATAATATAAGCATTTATATTTAGTACATCTATACTTACCAGCAATTGTCAAACATTAAGTCAGACCTTTATGAGATAGCTCAGGAAGTAAAGGTTCACCATTACGCTCTAGAAATTTGTTGGAATTTATATGGTACAATGGAATTTGGATCCCCTATCACCATCAACTATCCTTCTCCCCCGATTGAACACAAAGAAAAAAAATCACAACACAATCAATCACACAAGTTGTACAAACAATTTTACATAGAAATCCTTCTCAATAAAGAAAAGACCGCAGGACCTAACGTCCAAACACACATAATAACCACCAAGAGAATACAATAGAAAAATGAATAATAAATCGATAATGCATTTTACAATCAAAAACTAGAATAACATATCCGAACTTCACAAATAATGTAACTCAAATTAAATCTCAAACAAGTTTCCAAATCTTCTCATTCTTCTATTTCCTTTTTCTTTCTTTCTTATGGCATTCTATTTACAAAATTTCTCTCTAATAGCCCAAAAATCAAAACAGAACATTTTATACCCACACTGGTGCTTAAGTGCAGATCATATGCAAATTAGGTGCTAGCTCTCCTGTGAGTCCACGCATGTGCATCTTTCAGCCTTGTATCAAGCACAGAAATACTGTCCAATCCCGCACATGCACCCATCATGTGCCAATCACCAGTGCCACTAAAATACTATCAATCCAGCAAATTCTCACACAATATCAAGTATGCCACTAAATAACATGTCCAATAGATGTAGGACTCATAAGAAAATAGCCCAAAACCCAACAAAATTATCATTAAATTAATGAAGTAGACTGGAAATTAGGTCTTCAAATCAATATCAAGTCTAGTGATGTGTAGGAGCCCTTAGAAATGAGAAAATTTTCCATTTCTTGGAAGAAGGAGAACAACTATCACATGACTCTAACTTCAACAAACTCTTCTTTTCACATCACTTCTAATGCACAAATTCAAAGCCACAATCAAAGCTAGACAGAGGAGCATATCCTCACGATCTTTCTACCATTATAGACTACAGAGCACCTGATGATAAAGCCTTTTTGGAATGTGTACATTTAGAACCCAGTTGGCACTATATCATAAAAACAAGAAATTTGACAACGTTTTAATTTCCTAGAGATCTATGGTGCAGTTGAACATCATATGCCCTTAAATTACCTATCAAAAAGGTACTGTAAATTGGCCAAACGAGACCCGTTTGCCAAAATTGAATATTATATGCTCAACATGTCATCAAGTACAACGGTCATATCCCATTTGAAATTCACAAATCACTAATGGAGGTAAGGACTGCAATTGAAAGTCAGCGAATCACAGTTTCACAGACGGATTATCAATATTTTTGACACTTCGAATTGCCAAGCATACAGATAGCATATATCCTGTAGAAATTATACAATATATAATCAATGCTTATATACAAAACTCAGGACACAAAAGTTTCTTCATAGTCATCAACTAATTATTTAAATAATTGAATACATGTGCTTATTCTCAATGCCACCAATACCAATTTCTAAATCACAAACCTTAGTGAAAATTCCAACCCCGCATTCCATTGCAACCTTGGCCAAGAAAAGATCATCCGCAAGCAACCGTTCCTTAAACCCTCCGAACTGGAGTAACCACCGGAAAACCGGCGACTTCTCCAGTTCAAAGTACCGGCGAATAATCGCCCCCGGAATCCGACCTGCTTCCGCTGCCGCCGCCAAATCCTTCGGCAGACTATCCACCGTCCTCCCGGCCTCCACCACCGCCAAAACTGCCTCCCACTTATTCTTCTCACTCGCATCCTCCCAGCCTCCATCTCCACCCCCACCTCCTCCGGTGGTGCCACCGTTTCCACCACTCCCACTTCCAGAGAAGACAATGGTCAACAGAGGACGGCGATTGGGCAGGTGGATCGGTGTTACTTGGGTGAATGTGTGTTTGTAGGTGGAGGTGAGAGTGTGAGTGATGGTGGGAAAATTCTGCGAAGGCGAGTGATGGTGTTGATTGAGGTTATGGCACGGTGAAGGAATAGGAAGAGAGGGTCTGAGAAGCTGGAAGCAGGCTGCGAAGATTGCCATAGCTAGGCAGCGCAACGGCGGTCTCTCTTTCCTTCTCTACTTCAGCAAATGACTGAGGGTAGAGAGTACAGAAGTACGGATACAGAGAGAGAGAGAGAGAGAGAGAGAGAGAGAGGCCTGCCGCAGCTCTCTCGGGTAGGAAAGAAGTGGACGGTGTTCGTTGAAAGGAATGCAAGAAGGTAGTTCTGCGTCGCGCCATCTTGTGAATGGGGACCGCCATGTTTGAAGAGGGACGATAAAGTCTCTTTATCTCGAATGGGCCAAGCCCAAAATAACATGGACCTTCCCATAAACCAAAAAAAAAAAAAAAAACAAGTATATTTATAATTTTTGTTAGGAGCTAGTTCTCTTATAGAGATAATTCAATTATTAAATTTTTATTTAAAAGTCCAGAATTATAATTAAATATTTTTTAAAAAAATTAAAAATAATCTAAATTGGAGAACACATCAAATATAATTTAATTATTTTAAATTACATTTGATATATTCCTTGATTTGGATAATTATGCAGGTTAGGAAACTGTTCAATTTTTTATATTTGGTTAATTTTGAGTCAATCTGGTCCCCATTTCTTCAAATCTAGACCTTACACAATATAATAAAAATAAAATGTTAGAAAATTGATAGGGCTCGCTTTTTGATATATTCTCCAATACTCGAATCAATAATCTTTTTTTAAAAAATTAAAAGATATAAAAAAGTAAAAAATTTTAAGTTAAAAAAGTTTAGATTGGGGATTTAATATTTTATTGCATCTGGCCATCAGATGATTTGAAAATTATACTCTTAAGTAAGAATGGCATATTAAGTGTTGTCCTCAAATGATAATTATGACACCTATGAGAGGCTTCTTAAGCTATGAATTTCTAGTTCCCATCTTTTGAAAGATCAAGGATCCTCCTTCTCCATTAATTACCATTGGATTGATGGAGATCCGATGGTGATAATTTATCTTCTAAATAAAAATATATAAATACTTATTTTTATTAAAAAAATTAATATTTAACTTAATATTTATTAAATATTAATATCATAACAAAAAAAATTTTAAAAATTAACTATATATACTATTTTTAATATGTTAAAATTTCATCCATTAGATTTTAGTCCAATGGATAAAAGGAGATAAGTAAGAGAAACGGGGGATGGGGAGGAGCAGAATCCCTTATCCAGTCTTTTGAGATAATGACAAAGTATTTATAGTGTTGAAAAGCGGTTTCAATATCCTTTATTGCCTGCAAAACTGTCTTGGATAAGGGCATCCGATTTATTCTCTTTGTTCCAATCGGCTATGGTCTATTTTTCAAAAGGACCATGGGCCATTATCCGGAGGATTCCTGTTCCATCTAAATTTTCCATTTCGTCCTTGGGCCTTTTTCTTGAGATTGATCATTTTTAGTCATGATGTAGGGCAACTCTTCACTGGGTCTCTCTTTCATTCGTGGACCCTACTCTTGGGTTGGCCCATTTATAGCACTATTCATCAATATTTATTTATTTTTAAATTAATTATTAAGATTTATGAATAAATGAGTTCTGTCTTCATAAAAGATATAACCCTCTAAATTAAAAGAGACTATTTTGCTATTTCTAAATTTCAACTATCTATTTAGAAATTAAAAATTATAATTTAATTATTTTTTAATTTAAATTTAATTAAAATTAATTATTTTAAAATAATTAAATTATAATTATTTATTTAAAAATAAATAATTGATATGTAGAAGTAAAAATGTTCTATCTCCATGACAAATATAGCCCCTGATACTAATAATATGATATCTGATCTATCTATTAATATCATAAAATTTATAAAAAAAAAAAAAATAAACAAATTAATATATAACACATCATCCACAAGTATTTAAGGGTATTTTGTATCACTCCTTCCAAATTTACTTACCAATAAATTATAGAAAATGCAGCATCATTCTATCTTTCCAAATGCCCTAATATTTCAACTTGCAAGATTTCTGCTAGAAGAGCTTCATCTCTTATAAAGATAAATATAATTATTTTTTATATTTTAATCGTCTATTTTTAAATAGATAATTTTAATTTAACTAATTTTAAAAAAATAAATATTATTGAGACTTTTATTGTACTAGATTTTATGTTTGACATGTATTATTTGGGTTGTTAATACATATACTACAGTATATGTTGTAAATGTTTTTGAAGATTTTGTATTATCGATTAATACATTTATAATTGTTTCACAAATTCAAACAGAATTTTGGCTATTTTCTGGATGCACACGTTATATTATTTTTCTATTGAATTAATTTTAAAATGATTGTAGATCATGAATGATTGTACATCATTAATTGTCACAAAATTTGACAATATGGATAATGTGTGGGGAGAAGCAATATGGTAAAGAAATGAGTTGAGGTGCTTGAAAAAATTATCCAAGAAAATCAAATATTGATACTGTTAAAATTTGTAAGAAATATAGTTTTACAAAAGAAAGTAAGTAAAAAATAGACAAAAGAAGGAAATAGATGCAACAGAATACTAAGAAGCCTGATGTTTATGCGAGATAATATACCAGAAGCGGTGCTTATTAGAGAAAAAATAAAAATTATTATTAAATAGTTCATTAGAAAATATAATCTTGAATTTGAGCTAGTTGAAATAGGACAGTTATTGAGATCACAAAGAGAGATGTCAATTTTGCAATACTAACCAATTGAGATTGCTCAAGGTGCCAAATTTAGGCTAACAGGGTCATTCAAGCTCACGATGATAGAGGTTGCTTGTAGGAGGTATGTTGGGTATATATCATAAGACAAAAAACCATGCCTTTGTACCATCAGCAATAACATATACAGCACAGTATGGCGAGAAATATATTAACAGATTTTGGAAAACATAAAAATAATTTTTTATTAATATCTTTTGGACTGATATAAAAATGATTCTTGATTACTATTGTTTGGAGAAGCTGTCACGTTAACTACCACTTATGAGACAAATAAATATTTAGGGCCTTTTAGTATTTTTTATTAGATTTAATTACCATAGGTAGATGGTTAATATTTGATACTACTTTATTGTATGATAAAATAACTAATTTGATTGCATGATTATTTGAGACTTTTTTATATTGTCACAGTAACAAAGCTCATATCACTATTTTTACTGATTAAGATATTATCATAGCCAAAGCACTTAAGTTGTTAATGTCCATTACTTACCATAACTTATACACATTACATATCTTATAAAATACTATTAAATGTCTAGAAGGTTGTTTTGATTTTCTGGATGTATTCATATATTGTATATTTGTTATAATTAACGAGTCTAATCTCATGAATGTATGGGTTAATATGGTGTCCAATGAATGAGAGTTTTATACGCGTTTGTGGTTGAATGAAATTACATGTTACAGTATAAATTGACATACTATCTGATGCGTCCTAAATCTAAATTTCGAACATATTCGGGTTGAGCTGTGCGTCGAATTTCGGATCCGTTCACTGAGTCTCAAATCTTGCAGACCACAACTTCAAATAGGAGATCAGGTGACGACGAAATGCGATCCCATCGAAATTATTTCGACGTTCAATTTAGTAACCAGCCTTCTAAAGATAATAAGGTGGATGTATTTGATGCAATATGAATGCGGATGAGTGTTTACGAATGGGGGAGTGCACTCGTAAAGAAAGTGGCTTGATTGTTATAGCTCGTGAGGAGCAGATTCTCTAGGTATGGAGTTCGTTGGAAACTAATAACAGAGAGAAAGAGAGCGTGGAGATGCTCAAGTATCTAAGAGCTTTTAAGAGCTCTGTAATTGTTTGAGAGCTTTTGTGGGTAAGAAAAGGCGTACATTTGAACGGAGCTTCCATGACCTTTTATAGCCATGCCCCTGTGCTACATTCCTTATGCAGAGGGGTTTGATATCCGCACTCTGTTTGGAATCGTTGTCTTTCCTATGTAAGCGTGAGCACCTTTTTGACTGTAATAGTCAAAGAGGCTAATCTTCTTCCTTCTGTATTTTATAATCGTTAGGTTTTCTAAACAAACTGCGCATGGATTTTAGGCGCCTCTCAAAATGTACTATAATTCTAGAGGTGACCATTCACAAATGAAACTTATATCCTTTGGAGTGCGAAAAATTATGGCAAATGGCCGTTGTGAGCTCGAAAATGGACAATGTGCCAATTTAGACTTGGGTCAAGTGCATCTTGGGCCTCAACCGGTCCATCGCCGCTTCTCCGATCTACTTGGTCGTTAATCGTTGATAGGCTCTGACGAGGTCGTCTTGATCTTGGACCTCGCCGCCCCCACTTGCTCTTTGTCCGTTCGGCGGCGGCGTTAATTGTTCAGGGAGAAATGAGCCGCTGAAAATTTGAGTCATTTTCTCATTTGTGCACCAGTCTGTTACTGGTATTCCCATCACTATCATATAAAAAATACTTTTTATTAAGTATTAAAAGTACATAGCTGTATAAGAATCTAAATACTTATTTCAAGGCACACTTAAACTACAGCATAAATTTGTGGGATTTTGGTCATCTTTTCAAACGAGTTGTGGAAAAAACATATCAAATGAAATTGAAAAAAGTTCTCAAAATTAATTATGTCTCATTCTTCCTTTATAGAACAGTTGGTAAAGATATTGCCAAGATTATCCAGCATGACTTGGTGGAAGTATAAATTTGACATCTTGTTTCTTAAAAGGACTCTGAATGCCTTCACATTCTATCCTGATAAGAGGTTTTTATTCAAAGTTTTTTTCAAACCTACAATTATTGGTTGTTTAAGATTGAATGCACATAGATATATGAATTGATGCTTATTAGATAGACTAGAAAGATAAGGCCGTTATATATCAAATAACATAAAAGATGAACATCGATTGTTCTATTTTAAAGAAAATTGACTTAGGCCGTTGGATGACCATCCGACAGCCCATGATGGACCAAAAACAACCTCATTGTCCATGCAATAGAGCAACCCCCTACCCATAGTTTTGACCCACAAAATTTTATTGATGCCAATCATATTCCTAATGGATTCACAACATCTAATTATGGTACCACAAAATTAATAATTAGCCCACTTGATATTTTATACAAATTAAGCGATTTCTTAGTAAAATCAGCTATAAAAACACGGTTATGTTCTTTATTGAAGCCATGAGCCTAATCTAACTGAATCTGATTCATTTAGACCCATAAACAGCTAAATTATGATTATTAATTGAATTGCAAATAAACTCATAAACAAGCTTATTTATAGATTCATCCACATAACCATTTGCAGGGTCCAACCCATTTATAAGCAAACTCGTTTAAGGAAGTCCTTTTCAGTATACTCATTCAAGAGTTTAGTTAAGCTCAGCTGTGAATTTTGTCTGATAATTATGTTTGACTCAGCTTAACTCACTTGTTATTTGTATGTAAATAAACCAAGCATGAGCTTGAATTTTATCTCAACTTCTATACACAAACAAAACAAACCACAAGCCAGACTCTTATCAAGGTCGGGCCTATCAACTTTTTTACTGTGCCAAGCTTGAAATAAGAAAATAAAGCTCTACTCAAAATCGCCTATATGGTAAAAAAGAGCCAACTCAAACCTGAATACATCCGAGCTTGGCTCAGTTTGACTCATTAGACCTATGCCCCTCCACTAAAGTTCATCAATTCAATATAAATACACATACCAAACTGAAACTAATAGGTTGAATCCCAGAATAAAGTCCTGAGTTTTGTAAAGCAAAGCAAAATCAGAGACCATTACCACAAATGTTAAGCCGCAGGTTCGTCAGAGGACTTGGCATTGACAAAGCTGGAAGTAGAAATTCAACCTCGGATGGTCCAGTTGTGACACCTCAGGGCCATGAACACACCGGCCTGAAACCACTACAAGCCCCCCCCGGGTGGCTGTCGTTTGTCATCAATGAAATATAATTCACACTTCAATGACTCCACCGACTTTACACGAGCCTAACCCATCCATAACTTCAATACTCTGTCTCTGCCACCAGATGCCACCTTCTCGCCATCTGGGCTCCAATCCACGGCAAAAACCTACAAAACGTGAAGAAAGATGGATGGGAGCAATACACGCTGTCTGATAAAGAGTTGGCTTAAAGGTAATATCCTTTTAGCATCCATGGATGACATGACGTTTCATCCATTGATATATTCTAATGAGCCTACCATGGATACCGTGGCTATATTGGTATCAGCCATATTTAGTGAATATATTAGTATTATATGCATCGAAAGAAAAATTTTCTTGGTAATTGTAACTTGAGGGTTTCATATCGTCGGCTATAATGGAAAATGTCAGCGTATTGGCCAATATATTGAATATCCGTTGATATATCACTGATAACCACCATCCTAATTTTGTCACGGTATACGAAAATATTTATATTGGGGGACCCGAGATTTCATTCCAAAGGGCGTATGGAAGACTAGATGGATCAATGGGTGTCATGTCATCTGATGATATCCTAAAGAAATCTTACAAACATTTCGCTTTCAAAGGACAGGCAAATTTGGCTTCCTACCTCATCTGCATGCCCCGGGAGATCTTGTTTCAGCTTTTGCGTCCGGATATCCCATATCTGACACACACACACACACAGAATGCGTTTAGCACGAGATTGTATTACCTCCAACAACCTTTCCCAGGAACACAAGCACAGTCCATGAGTGGAAAATTCGAGTTAATTCAAGCATAAACAAATGTTTTAGCTGTCAAATTTTTGGAAGTGCTAGATATGAAAGGGATTGCTAGCATGGGGATATAAGACAGATAGTTGTGAACCAAATTTTATTTTATTTTTTTATTAAAAAAAGTTGAAGATGTTGGCCAAGGGAAATCTGGAACTATACTAGGGAAAAGTGACCAAAATCCATGCAGTTATATTCCAATTTGACAAACTTTAATAACCCGATAATAGTTTCAGAAGCTGCTATCCATCATATTTTCAGTGCTTGTTACGGAATACTAGTTGATTATGGTTATTGCACAAGAAAATCAAATAATCGACCAGTTTTTTTGGAAGTTGTGACAGGTAATCTCTGATAATCTCATGAGACAAATAGAATTTTAATAAGACGAATCTTTGATTAACAGCATATTTTCTATTTTTAGAAAATAAGTTCTTTCTCTTTTTTTTCATGCATATCACAACGATTCTTATTGCAACAAATTATAAAAATGAATCTACACTTCATTTGAACAAACAAAAACACCGTTCATTTCTCTTGTTTCTCCTACTTCTGCGTCAAACAAAGGCAATAAGATTTCACTTACCTTTAGTGTGGAGTCTTTGCTCCCACTTAGTAGAAGCCTGCTATCAGCAGACCAGCTGCAACACAAAAGTAGGAGTTATATTCAGCCTATGGATGAAAATATCAGTTTAAAATCAGTTGTGTTACATTAGTATAAGACATATTGAACAAAACATATCGATATTGAATATGTTGAAAAAAAAAAAATTCTGAAAATCATATATTAACAAAACTATATCAATCGATATATCATAATATATCATTAATAATACAACGTATTACGATATTATCCAATATCAAAAAATATCAGAAACAAAGGACTTGATATAAATATATATCAGTCGATATTTGATTCTATGATCCAGCCATATTAGAGTACTTAATGGGAAAAGGCACTAAGGAAATATTCAAACCTTATCTGATAAACCGGCCCAACATGACCTCGAAAAACAGCAACAAACTTTCCCGTAACACCATTCCACAACTTAACAGACTTGTCAAATGAGGCACTTGCTATCCATTGTCCATCAGGAGAAAAGTAAACATGGTTCACGAGCTGTAAGCAACAAAAGCTCGAACTTCAGTTAAGATACAAAAAGGGCTTCAAACCAACACAGAAACAACAAAAACAACAAAGCATAAGTCACACAAACTGGGGTCAGCCTTAAATCTGCTCTTGTAGTTCCACTCAAGTCAGTGCAATATCCTTTAGGAACACATAAAATTCCAAATCATTTTTTTATCAACCCATTTCAAGTCACCTTCCTCACATGGACTTCATTTGGACTATGTTTATGAGTCATTCGCTTCTCTTATCTTTTTAAAAATGCAACTTCTAAACATTTACAAATATCCTTATTCTTCATCTTATCTTTTAGTGTGTAATCTCACTTATCAATTTTAACATTCTCATCTCTACAATATAGATACGTCATCATAAAACACATGGGAAATACAATGCATAAAAGGAGAGCATCTGACTATCAAAACCTCCAAGCTTCAACATTATTTAACCACCTTAAGGGCCACAGTGTAAATTGAACATATTATGTTTGTACTTTGAGAATCGAACAAAGGCTTTACTGAGAAAAAAAAAATGCATCTTAGAAATGTAATGTTTTGACATAACCCACTGCAATAAGTGAAAGACAAAAATAAATTGAGTCTATATCTCAATAATTCACAAGCAGAAAAGGCATGAGCAGCATCGGAACTTTTTTACTCTATTTTTATATTGCATCACACTTTAGATTTCTCTCTCAGTCCCTCAACGTTCCTATTAATAGTGGACTTACATGATAAGAAAACAGCCACACCCTCGGTGCCAGAATAATCAAACACAGGATATATGAAACACCAGACTACATGGAAGATTCCAGCTTTTTCAGCAAGAACCTCATAAATCAATCTCAAATGCAGCCAATTTACATGGATGTCTACCTTATTTTGAGCAAAATAATGGATACTCAATCCCCCATCTTCAGGGCCATGTCTGGTTAGAAGCAAGTTAGCTCACAAAGTCACACTTCCCATGAAGTAGAAGCATTTTCCATGTATGGTTTGGGGAAGAAAAAAGTCAAAGTCAATTCCCTTACACAGCTCAACCTCTTGCTAAAGTAGAGAAAGTTTAATAAGTGCCCCCTTCAGGGCCAAAAAACAAAGTTAGTTTCCCTGGTTGAAAAAACAAAGAAATTGCGGTCTGATTTCTGAACTCCAGTGGTTCATCTAGGAATCTCTCTTGTAATTGAAGAAGAGGCTAGGAAGGCATCCTTCAGTCTCCTTAAGAGAAGGAAGCAGGCCCTTATAGGTATTCATCACTTTTCTTCAAGAAATCCAGGGGAATTGTGGGGAAGGTGATAACAGAAGCAGTTACGGAGTTCATTGAAAATGACAGGTGCCAAAATGAATGAACTACCATTAATCATGTTCCTGAGCTGATTAATGCCTCCAAGGTGAGGGATTTCGGACTTTATTCCGTTGCAATGTTTTTTACAAGGTTATATCAGAGTTTGATATATAGCTTGATGGTTCATAGCTTGATTAATTCTACAAAGTCAGCAAGATTGCTATGTGATTTACAAGGTTAAAGCCAAGGGCAGGGCAGGAAGAACATCCTCCCTTTGATGTCTTCATAAAGTTGACACAAGGCCGGCCTATAATTTAGTTGCTTGAGGGCCCTTAGCGGAAGTCTCAAATTTTTATAACTTCCAAGTTAATATCAGGCATTTGGTAAGGTGTTGTATCACTATTCACTACTAATGGTTTCTTAGAGGGTGGGGGCAGCCTAAGGCTAGGTGACTCGATGTCACCTAAAAGTTTGCCATAGTAATTGATCATTTGTATTGGAAACTTCAAAACTTGCAAGCAAACTCAGAATTCCATTTCCATCCTAAATGCAAGATATGAAAATAAACCACCTCACCTTTGCAGGTGATTGTGTCATTGTATGTGAGGCAGATGAAGCATCACTTTGACTGATGACGGGTGATCTAATCACCTCTTACAAGCAAGTGGACAGTCACAAATCTCTCTAAAATCCATATATTTTTGGAGGATTACAAAGGAAGAACTAAGGAGTCCCACTAATATGCTTGAATTGTGAAGAACTGCCCATATGCTATCTTGGGGAACCTCTATCTTCCACTAGAGTTTCAGTGCAGCAGTTTGGATGCCTGACTGATCTCAGATAATTGCTAGAATAAATGCTAGGCTAACAGAGCCTTGACCAATGCCAATAGAGCTTATTTTATCAAAAATGATTCAATGTAATCGAGCAAAATATGGTAGAAGATTGGGGTGTTACCGAGATTATGTGGTCAGAAGATACATTTAATGGAAAGAAGGTTATCAATGCATGGAATAAAGTACGTCTGACAAACAGCACGGATGATATTGGCTGCGAAAATCTGCTGCAGAGGAGCAAAGCAATATTGTTTAAGCAAGTGCAACAAAAGAAGATAGATTATGAGTGAAATCCGTGTCTGCTTACTATCTCAAAGGTTGTATGGACTCTATGGAGAGCTTGAACGAGGCAAAATGCCTTTCAGAGTAGCTGCATCGGGGATAGAGATGAATTTCAAAATGCTATGGACTTCCATGGTAAGCTATGCAGGAGAAAGCCTACTAAACATGGAAGTTTAGGCCGAAGAAATGTTTATTAGTTTCTATTAGCTTCAGATAGTGAGACAGACTGGATCTGTGTTGTTTGGGTTAAGAAAATTACTCCCAAATTTTTCCATTATTCCCTGGTGTAGTAATAAGCTGTGTACTAAAGAAAGACCAGCTCAGACAGAAATTGTAATAATGAAACATGTATCTTCTGCAGAATGGAACATGATAATCGGGATTGAGCACATTTCTTTACTGGGAATTTCCAAATTCTTGCAGCATAGGGAGGGAGAGGACACATTGTTTCCATGGTAGAAGTTAATGCTAGCATTTATCCTAAAAATAAGAGAGTTCCATTAGGATCCTAGTTATTTCTTATCCTCCCTCACAATCTAAATGGTAAAGATCTCATCCTGATAACTTAGATGGCAAGGATTATGATAGCAAACTATAATATGTTATATCATAACTGTGCAAATTGTCACAATGAAATCCTCATTGTCCGAAATACAAGACACCCTAACAACTTCAAAAAATAACAGGGTCGGAAGAGTAAGTCATCAAAGACTATCTTCGAAGCACATCATATTCTTAATTAACATTAACATAATTTCAAAATGATAGTAGAGGAAAGCCCTTGGCCAAACAGTAAAATTCTTCCAAAGAAAAATGAAAGGAATACCTGATCAGAAGGGGGCAAATGCACTTCCCTTTCCCAAGACAAATGCAATCAGATTTCACCAGTCATTAGAAAGTAGAAACACAATATAGAACAATATCATATCATCCACACCTGTTGATGGCCGGTCAAACGAGTTTTAGGTTGTTTGCTGACAGCAGGTTCCCATAGAAACATGGTGAAGTCATCAGATCCTGAAACCAGTCTCTCTGGGGCACTGCCTTTCATCTTGTTGTATCTGGCTAGAGCAGTCTAAGCATAAATCAAAATAAAGTGTAACATTATGTTAGAAAAATTACTGTAAACATATGAGAAAGGGCCCTAAAACTACTTTAATATGAACTACATAAAAATACCCCATATATTTTCTGTAAAATGGAAGTTTGCTAGCTTATGATCGAATTTAAAGGAATGATGACATAAATAGTTATTCTACTATTAGACATCAAGAGACAGCATTTTCATTGAGCTCAGTTTTTGGAGTTAAATCAATAGAAATCAATGTAGCATGAATACACCACTCCAGAAGCCCATACAGAAACGCACATTGCAAAAAACGTCATGGAACTCATACAGCTGTTGGCAAGCTGCTTTTACAGAAATGCTCCACTTTATGAACTAGTGTCTTCTAAGAGAGTTGCCCCTACATTACAAAGATATAGTTTATATGGTTTAAACCTGTGCCCTCGAAGTCACGATGAAGCAAACCTAATTATTGACACCAAGATTCACCCTCTACTAAAACAAAGAGACTACTACACTATTTCATCTCCTTTAATCAGTTCATCATGTTTAAATTTCTTTAATCAGTTCATTATTTACATAAACATTTATGAGCCAATATGGTAAATTATACATTTGTGCAAATGCCTTAGACTCTCTACACCAAAAGACAACATTGTTACTACCATAAAGCTCTATAAATAGCCTTTAGCTTCCGACAGGCTCTCTCTAGCCATGTCCAATAACTGAGACGTATTGCTTACAACTATCATTCATGTCCACCAAAATCAAACCCTCCAGAAAGGTTTGCAAGTCTTTAGTAGTATGCTTTCTGAACACAAGGCTTTCCCTTTATCAACAACGAACAAACAATAAAATTTGATATAAAGGGAGAGTGGTAGCATGAGCACAAGCAGTTGATGCTTTTGAGGGCTGCTGTGTAAATTCAAAATTAAACCAGCATTACCTCTTTCATCTCCTCAGGAGAAGAATATGATTTGCCTGTGTGATCAAAAGCTCCAGTACGAAGGACATACTCAGTGCTCAGTGCAAGGGAGTTAACCCAATGTCCATGGCCCTAAGATCAACAACATTAGTGCAACTTAACAGAGGAATCAGATGCAAGTATAGAGAAAAGATGCATATCAACTCAGCAGACATAAAAATCAATGAACCAAAAGGCCTCCTGCAGAGAATCAGACATAGCTGATTAAAAGACTCATCTCAACCACAAGGGATCTGATAGGAGTAAACATTGACATAAGAATGGGGCCGAAAAATGCCAGATGTACAACCCCACAAATTTTATCATTCAGGTATCAAATTTCTAATACTGATACTTGCTTATTATGGTCACTACTTACATCTTAATAAATGCAGAAGCAACAAGCAAGCTGAAAATCGAAAGTATCAGAAAGAATTGCAAACAATTAGCATTTAACATATGTGGGCGAATACACAAGCAGAAGGGCCAATGAGAATTGATAATGGAAATCAAACAAGAATCCACAATGTTTAAATAGCATCCATGAATTAAACTAGCAGTTTGAAATGGTAAAATCAAACCCAGAAATAAGGGGAGTGAGATACTCCTCAGCTGCTATTCAATGTTCATCTCACATCATAAAAGGCTTTGAACTCAATTGTATCCTAATAGAAACACAATGAATAATCTACCAGATAGACAACAAACAGAATCAGGACACACTAGGGACCACATAATCGAATATGAAATGTCAAGTTGAAAAAGAGCTCCGGAAGATCATCATGACGTTTTATAGCTGCTAAGACAAGCATTCCAGATCAGAATGCAACCTCTGTCACTTAACCATCTAAACATCATCTACATAAAATAGGTATGTACACCACATTACCAAAAAGCCTCATACTGCTCACATTTTTTTTCAAGTTGTTATGTTTCTCAGAAATTTGAGGCTGTCATTTTTAGGAGTATTCACAGTTCAGGTACTGAGCCATGAGTAATTTTTCACTCGAACCAGTTTGACTGGTTTGGGAAAAAAATGAACTGCTACCGATCTGGCTGATTCAGTCAGGGTCAACTGTTTTTTCAAAAAAAAAAAAAAAAACCTATATGTGTGTGTGTGTGTGTGTGTGTGTGTGCATATATTCAGATCTGTTTGGGCTAAAGGGTTACTAGTTTTAGAACACCCCTATAATAAGAAAAATATGCTTATAATGATGCCTATTTTGAGATTTAAAAAGTCACACACACATATATATAGTGGCCGGTCAGGCAACTGCAAAATTAGTAACTGTCGAACAGGAACAAAACAGAAACCTAAAAAGATTGCAATACTCTGAACCAAGACCAATCTATTTGGTTCGGTTACCCTATTTTTTTGGTTCGGTTTAGGGTTTCAGCTTTTTTGGACACCCCTAATAAATTTTATTCTGAAATGGGGTATTTTCCAGATCCATTTAGTAAAGTGGATGGATCATCAGTGACAAATAGAAGTCCAGAGTCCAGAATGCATCCTTTTATTGTGCTTTGGAGCATTTGGAGGAAAAGGAAAGACAAGGCCCTAATGTGGACGCTCCATCTTGGAATTGGATTCTAGGTGGTCGATTGATGGGTTTGACCTCTGTAATAAGGGCAGTTATCTATATCTTCTGGTAGTTTTCTTTGTATTTTGTATCTTTTTTTTTAGGAAATTGGATGATGCTGCCTTAGCATCTTATTAATAATATTTTCAATCTTATTAATACTATTTTCAGTGTCCTACATAATTAAATAAAACAGAAACATCATTCAGAGGGTATCAAAGAGTTAGCAAGCTTGTTGATAACAATCTCAAAGTTATATGGCTAAATGAAAACCGGAGCACAAAGAAGTGAAGTGGCCAGATCGTCTAATAAAACCAATGAGAACTTCCTAGGGGAAAGCAAGATGCACATTTAATCCATCAGGAATAGATATGATTGACTATTTTACCTTTACAAAAAAATATGGATGAACAGAAATAACAAAACTTGTGCTAATCCAAGTAAATTTACATGGACAGAAAGATTTTGGATCATATAAATTTACATCAGGAATATTTTACCTTCAACTCGCGAATTAGCTTCCCTTGTTTAGTTTCCCAGACCTTTATGGTGCAATCCTGAGAGCTGTCACAGTAGACAGGAAAGTATTAGGTACGCTAATAAACAGAAAGTTCAACCGATTGCAAGACCAAATATTGACCATAGTATTCATGCTCGAGATTAATTACATCAAAGAGACACTGAACCTTAGTAATCCACCTGTTCTAATGGCGACAATGGTCAATATTAGCATTTTATACCTGAAAAGCATGACAGGAAGAAAAACTCCAATCTTTTGAAATGAAGGATACTAAACTAGAAAACAGCTAGAGATAATTGCCACAAAAAGATACATTGATAACTTAGAAAAACACAAGGATGAATAGTTACGCAATTCCTATGCCGATTGCAAAGAGCAAACAGCAATCTTTTGCAAAATAATTGGTACCTTGGCTAATTCAAGGAAGATTTCGATAAGGTGCCTAATATTTTTAACATGATCTACCACAACAAATATTCTCATAGTAATGCAATCAGTCTATTGGACACAAAACTGGGAAAATGAACTCTGGAGCATCTATCTTTGAATTGCAACACACTACTTTGCCCATAGATTAAGAGACTTGAACTGAGAAAAGGAGAGAAGCAGATCTGAACTTTCAGTGTTACTTAAATCATTTCTATGACTTAAAACAATTTACTTCAGCAGCCATCTGTACTGCCTTTGTTTCACTTGCATGTCTAAAAGACAAAACAAATATATACAAACCAGAAAAATAATTTTATTCAGTGCCTTTTTTCATTAAATGAACAAAGATCACTGATCTCTCAAAAAATCAAGACACAAATTTCTTGATTATATGGGAGACGGGTTCTAAAAAGTGGTAGCTACTCTTTCTCTTCTTTCTTCAACACACCCAACCACAACTCCACATATCTATGCCCTATCTAGTAACTACACAAGGTTCCCCAATCAAAGTTTCCATTTGAGAGGAAAAGTGTAAAATAGCCTGTCTGTTACATTATCTTCATTGCCCCTTCTTTTCTCGCTGTCCCTAACCCGACTTACCACCCATCTGGAAAAATCATTTCTATGTCCACATTTTTCTGGGAAATTCATTCAAATATATTGGACTCAGTCTACCTCCTACTGTTATTGTTTCTTCTTTCTTTCTTCCTGGCTTCACACATTGAAAAATAGGTTTCAATGTCACACTTGAGGTGGAGAATTCTAAATTCCTTTGAAGCATCATTTTTCCTCTTCCACCTTCCTTTTGAATGAATAATTACTACATATAATGATTTTTCATCCCTTTCATCAACTGATTCAAACCTTTTTTCCTAGAGATTTTTCTGTCTTCCTTTCTCTATAATCCTCTGCCTAAGGTTTTATTTCCTCTACAAAGCTCATGCAGAATACAATCTTCTAACTGATGCAATCGAACAAGCACTATTCAACTGACCACAGTTTTCATCATAACAAAGACTGTGCTGGTCTTTGTTTCATTTCCAATTAAATATGTATCAGTAAAGGATCCATGGATGAAGACATAAACGTGGATTCTGGTATTCAGGCTCTTTTTTTCTCTAGGCTCTTGGGATAGTAATTAGATGATGATGCAAGCCCATGTCTTATGTTAATTGATCAAAGTTTCCAAACAAATGACAATCATAAAAGGAAATTATATCAGTTAAAATAAATTTGCTGAAGAAGTTAATTGAAATTTTCATCTTTTTTTTTTTTTGGGGGGGGGGGGGGTATGCACCATCAAGTGCAATTTTGAAACTGTTGCGGCTACTAATTAACTGGGGCCACTCCTTAACTGTTTCTAAAACAGCTGCTGCGACTGATTTTCTATGCAACAAAGCATACTTTGTTCCTTATAAAAAACTGAGAGAAAAAATCAGAATATCAGAAGTGAAAACCAGACACAAAAATAAATGACTTCATTACAATCCCAAACAGGATGTCCTCAACTAACCAGTACAAAGAGAACTAACCTCAAACACCACAAAAGCAAAACGAGTAAGAATGGACATTTTTAGCATAACTTCAGTATGAAATTTACCAAATTCATTGGCCACAACTAACAAAATAAAAAAAAAGTACGGACATCTGATGCAGGTATAAAAGGAACCAACACCAGAAACAGTGATATACATGAAGCAAGTATACATTTATAAGAGCTTCATATCCATATGGAGAAGGAATTACTTTGATTATCTACGATTTTTCTAGTTATAAAAACGACTTTTGGCAGATCAATTATCTTATAATGACATTAAATAGCATTGAAATAAATCTTCAGGAGAAATGCACTGTACATAAACATGTACGTATGCAACACAATGTTCAAGAGGGCATACCCTGTATATATCATACCATCTCCTCCCCATTTTACACATGTGACAGCTAGTGTATGTCCACTAAGACAGAGAACACATTTCTTCAGTGAAATGTCCCATACTCTTGCATCACCATCTTTGCTAGAACTTACAAATCGCCGACTTGGAGCTTGAAGGTGCACAGGTTCCCAAGATAATCCAGTAATCCATTTTTTGTGGCCCTGACATGAAAAAGTAAAGATGTTGGTACTTATTATATGCAGCACATCAGAATATAATTTTTTTATTAAGTAGGCAGGCAATTTGGATAATTACTACAACTTGTAACCAAACTCAAGCAGGAAACATTACATAAGGAGCTTCCATTACAGACAGATTATATGCAACCTATGCAGAAAACAAACAAAGCTAAAAAACTCTACAAAATCATCATCCCAAAAGGCAGTTATGGACAAAGATCTAGATGGTCAAATAGATTAAATACATATCTATTCTTCAGAAAACATCATAATTTAGTTATCAAGGATGAACAAGAGTATGTACAGACTACAGCAGCTGCTTAGCCAAGAACCCAAAAAAAAAAAAATACAGGTGACCACAACTAAGGTGAAGGATGCTGAAATTTTCATCTTGAGAGGAACATCGAAACTGCTTGTTTAACCATAGGATGGGGAAACCCATTATTAAAAATCATTTGATAGAGGCAAAGGAGGAGATATACAGGAGCCTCAAAAGGCAAAGAAGTTCAATTCCTCCTAGAATTCCCAGAGAAAATAAACTCAGTGAAGGAAGTATCAAGTCCTCCAAGTAAGGACTACTGACATCCAACTTGAAAATCAACATTTAATTAATTCCAATTCATGAGGAGTACTAACTATAAATCCTTGAAGTGAGGAAATTTAACCCCAAAGCACCATAGAAAATCATATGAAAAATTTCACATGAAGCAACTTGTTTTGTAACTAACAATATTTGGAAATAATTAACATTTAACATATATGTAACAATACCGAAATACTGAAGCATAGTATATGTGTCATCGGTAAACCAGTGCTACGTCCCAAAATGCCAATTAAAACATGTCCTCTGAGCCTTACCAGCAAAGTGCATGAATTTCCAGCTGAAGAGGGGGAAAAAAAGGCCATCTTGGACAACAACAACCAGACAATAGCTAAAGGGACAATTACTTCGAGGTATCAGAGATATTACATATGAAATACGCAAGAAACTATATACAGAAGACCAAGCTAACTTTTGAATTTCCCCATTCTGGAATAGCCAAAAGAGGAAGCCTCCAGTAGAATGTAGATGGGGGCCCCCTTAATGGTACAAATCGCCGTGAAACGATGGTTCATCAATTTAGAAGAAAAATTTGCATAAAAAGCATATGTTTGCCAAAAAACTCTTTTTACAAGTTTATCCAAAGAAAATTCCCCTGCCAAACAGCTTGCCAAGCCACAGATGAGACCCCCAAAGGAACATTAGATTTTCAAATGGTTGTCCAAAGGAATTCGCAACAGGCAACATTAATTGTTTACTAACTACAACCTTAAAACAGGAGATTTCTTTAAAACGAAAAAGAAGGCCTAGAATCCAATTTCTAGCGCAAAAAAGACCATTGCAACTGAACTTCAACACAAGCAGCGTGAAATAGAAAAAACAAATAATGCCACCATCAAATGATGCAATACTGATGCCAGGAAGCATCCTCCTCACACTTCAGAAGGAGGTTAAACAAGCATATGATTATTAGCAAATCAATAGGATGCAAGACTAGTAAAACAAATATACAGCTTCTGATTAAAAAAGCATTACAGTAAGTGGATTTCCTGAAGGCTTGCCCGTCCAGGGATCCCAGCACAGGATTTCTCCAGCCTTGCTTCCACTAACTAGATGCTTACCATCCGGGGACCATGCAATGCAAAGTACCCAATTTTTATGCCCTGAATAAGATTTCAAAAATGCAGCTTCAGATCATAGAACTAATTAGGAGCCAAACTTCAGCCAATAGAGCACACTATCAAATGCATGCACATAGGCACACACATCCACACATACACAAGTTCATGACTATGTGCATGCACAAATAAAATAGCCCCAGAACAGAGAGCAAGAAGAGTGAAAGAAGAGCTTTGTCCCGTCTCAACCAAGACTCCATAGGCAAATTGTAATATTTCCAATACATAGTGTCACTCCTGAAAATTTCTTCTTAATAGACAATAAATTCACTTTTACACTATTGTTGTAATCAATTATCATAGAACAGCCCTCATAAGGAATAATACTGATTCAGACAGCACAAGGATCAAGAAAAAGAAACGCTAAGGGATGTAATTCGATCTCAACTATCGGTAGGACAGTGTTGTGTTTCCTAGAAATAACAAGGTTAAGGTATTAACTTTGTTTTAACTATCATTGTCAGTAGGATGAAGTTGGAAATCTTGGAAACTAAATATTATAGTTTTTGTAGGTACTGTAGACCAATTTAGGAGCCTCTGGGAGTCTAAAGGACAATGTTAAAATTCATGCAAACTAACCTTTCTGATTTCTGTAGGTTTTCCAGACCTCTTTACGAGCCTTTGGGAGTCCAATTACTGAGTGATTGCTCAGAAATTTAGTCTCAAAATAGTTTGATGAGATTTAAATACTTTCAGAAAAGACATTAATTCTACTAGAATTACATTTGAGTTTCAGCAGAGAGCTAAAAGTGCAGTGTCATATATTTCATATGATGAATCAATGAATAAATATAAGTAGTTAAGGCCTGTTGGCCTAGCTTCTCAAATTTTTCTAGAAGAAATTGGATCTTCCTCGTAAATCTTCTCTATAAAAAATTGATCAAGTTTTTCAATAAATTACTCCAGGTTTCTACAAGTTTCAATCCATAGCTTTCGAAAAACACGCCAAAAGCACTTTCAAAAAAACAGGCAAAACAAGCCCTTAGGCCTCTTATGATCCCAAAGGATTTTGATTGTTGTGCAGTAGATTTTCACAAGCATCATGTGGATTTCTTGCGTTATTATCCAGTTTTCTTCTCCATATCTTTGAGTATTTTACCTAATTTTTTTTTTTTTTTTAAAAAGATGTGTTCCATTTCCTTCAAATTGAAATAAACAAGAGCCAGGAAATAGAACTAAATAAAGTCATAACTCAGCAACTGCTAATTTGTAATGCGTGACAGTAACATCATAAGAATTCAAATGTGTACAACTAATAACCGATATTTATATTGTTCACTACTTTTCTTGTTGTTTCTGTTATTATCACAATTATAGGGTTTATTGCCATAGCAAGTATATTTTACTTATGAGAATATCATTAAAAGCCACATTATGTATGTGGTGCACTTTGGTGGTAACCAGCTGATTCTATGAATATGGTTTTTACTATTTGTACCTTATCCAGGACATTGATGCAATTGTCATATATCAAAAACAATTATTAAAAGAGAAATTACCAGGCAAAGTGGTTCTTACTTTCTCTCTCTTTTTATTTTTCATAATGTTCAGGGTTCTGACACTATTCTAGCTCTTTTAACTGTGGAAATTCTCATTTATATGATTAGAAAAAGATTAAACAAAAGCCAAGGTGAAGTCCATATGACAAACAGGGGCCTTGGCCCAAAGCTCAAGATAAGAATTCACAAATATTTATTATGTAGTGTTTTTATAATCATTTTAACTTTTGTTTGTATTTTTTTCAGTACTTCCATAGGAAACTTAAGATTCTCCTCGATACTTTCTTACTTTTGAAGTTTTGGGCTGTATTTCAAACAGATACATAATTATATTTCATAGAAGTTTAGATTTGTATCCTATCGAGGTTCTACTTTAGTGCCTCCAAAATTGCAATTGATAATACCAGTCCAAAGAATTGCAAGTAATTCCATAATGTCAACACTTAATATAATTACTGAAACCATGATTGTTTGAGAGTGTCCTCCTCCCTCTAGTCCGGTGGCTTATCATATATCCTGCCACGCCTTGTTTCTCATTTCCTCCGTCGTTCTCTCATCTCATTCCCTCAGTATTTGTTTCGAGTAATACTGATTATTGAAGCACCTTCACTGTTTTCATCACCAGTCACCGTATCAGCATTCACTGTCCTTCGCAACCTAACACTAGCCCTCGCCTGCTCTTTACAAACATCACTCCTACCCCACTTGCTTTCACCCCAACACTGTTACTTACGAAGCTATCATCTGCAACTACAAAACCCATTCTCCACTACCAATGATCAGCATAAACAAGCTTATCCAAAAGAAATTATCACTATAAACAACCATCACGTAAATCCCTGTGCCCACATATGACCACAGCCACCTCATAAACTACTATTGAGGCAAATAGTGGCCAATATGTATCAGTATCAGACCCCCAATATCAATATTTCTCAATACCACGACAATATTACAATATATTTTCGTATCGATCAATACAGCTAATATATTGACTAATACTACACTATCAACTTACGATTTTCAAAAAATTTTCTGTCCGATATTATCTGATATCAACACATATTGTCTGAAATATTCAATACCGATGTGATCACAACCGAAACCAATATGGATATTTTCATACATGCACCTATTTTCCCACCCAATTTCAACAAACTAAACCCAAACAGGAAAAAAAACCCTGCATCTGTCCGAGTTATTGCCACCCTTGAACCTAACCAGCCACCATCTGAGCCCAAAAGCACAAGCACAATCCGCACATCTGAAAAAGACTTTCAGACACAGTTTACCTTCCTCCCCACTGGAATGCTTTGTCAATCATCATACTAACTACAACTCATGATATATTAGCATTGGAACACAATGTGAAACTTCATCTACTCGACCTCTTCAATGATGGCTTTTGACCACATCCACCTACTTTCCACAGTCATCCAATATATATACAGAGGACACAAACCACACAATCAGTAACCTCCTTGACACAAATTATGAACATTAGCTGATGTTCTCCTCAATCTACTAAAGGAATAAAAGTAGACAAATGGCTATTTTCCATACCTAATCACCTATCAAATAAATAGCCCTCTTCAATTATGACGCAACTTTACCCAGCAAAAAAATATATCACACTATGTAGAACTGTTGTAATCAATTGTGAACAACTCCACGAATCACCAGGCAAATTTAAATTATACTTGACCTTCTGATTGTAGGAAAGGGAAATAGAGAAGGGAAGAAAAAATAAAAAGGGAAAGAGGAGAAGCAAATAAGAGAATAGAGAGAAGTGACCATGAGGAAAGAAAGAGAAATATAATCTCTCAATAATAACAAAACATATCAATGACTAATCAAACAATAAAATTAAAATCATTATATCGAGACACCTGGCTCTTAGGTTGATTAGGACAAAGTTTCTTACTTAATACCTTTAATAAGGAAATAATGAAAATAAAACATAAATTTTCATAGGTATCTTGAAGAAACCAAAATTATAAAATTTCATAGATTCCTGTGATATGACAAAAAATTAAAAAAAAAAATCAAATCAGATAAGCTAACAAACCAAATCTCAATACATAAATCTCCAATATGCCTGCACCATCTTCAAATCCTTCTATCTTTATTTTTCCCTCTTTCCTCAGACAAAACACTACTACCATTATCCATTTTTAACAAACTTTAGAATGAGAACTTACCTTCAATTTAAAAAAACAACAAAAAACTCTCAACATAGTATCAAATTTAGTAAATTGAAAGAAATCCACTAAGTTTCTTACAACTAGTGCATAGCTGGTGAGGGAAAAAAAAGACTAGAAGTGCAGAGCATGTGAGATATGAACGTATGGCTGTTAGAGGAAATTCATGGAAATTCCTCGTGCCATACGAAATTCTCAATTATGTGGCTTGATTGTGTAATAGTCCTTTTGTATATAAGCAGATTTTTTATTTTACAGTATTAACATTTAGTTAGACAGATTAGTTATAAGTTTATTGCATTTCTCATACATGCACGTAACATGTATGCACATGCATGCATTTCATTGACATTGTTGACAATAACAGGAAAACTGAAGAGGGGGCCGGCATTATTTGCCTCTAAAATTCTAATTTCTTAAACATTTTCAGATTTCTTTCACTTGCTATTTAATTTCCTCAAACTTGCTGGTCATGTCAAGTTCTCCAACAAAGTAGCAACAATTAAGAACTTGTAAAGCATACTAAAGTTCATGGATACTAATATTGTGGAAAATAGTCTGGATGTCCACCAACAAGAAGATAAAAGGAAAAAATAAGTGAATAAACAAACAAAAATAGAACTATAGATCTTGCGCTCATGCAGCCATAGGGCCATATAAAAGTCAGATGAGAACTTCACATGAAAAAAATTTCTAACCTGTACAGGTGTACATCGGTGTCTGGGTGTTTAAGTCCCATAGTCTAACAGTGGTGTCACCAGAACCACTAGCCAATTGATGACCATCAGGACTAAATGCAACTGAAAGCACAGCTTCTGTGTGACCTGTGGGACCAAGAATGAAACAGTTGAAACAATCACATACAAATGAATAAACGCTAAAAAGACCACTATTAATGATATTTCACAGGACAAACTAATGCCATAGTTTCCAGGTTCACTATCCAACATGAGTCAATAAATATCACTGAAAACACAGTACATATAGCCAGTAATAATATCGCATTGAACAAACTAATGTCATAGTTAACAGGTTTGCGATCCAACATGTGTCATTTTTTCATACAATACTGTACTTGAGAAGCACATTGATATGCAATATGTGGATATGCAATAAGCAGCTCGTTTGGTTTTTCAAGTAATTATGATTAATCCCTTAGGCAATTAATAAAGTTCCTCAATATTTTAGGCAAAGAGTCAAGGATAATAGCTAAAATAGTTAGTATGCATGCAGAGGTTTGCCAAAAAGAAACAACATATAACATGCTTTCCCAAGCATACTGTAAAATATACATATTTCTGTGGGAAAAGTATAAAAGGTGTGAAACAGAGAAAAAAACAAGATTCATACGTTTAACAAGATAAAGGGTTATAAACCCTTCTAGTGTTTGTCATAAGCATAACACTTCTTGTGCACTTGACAAACACTAGTACCTCTGAGAGAGATTGACTCGACACAGTTGAGCAGCTTTGTATTTTAAATAGCTCAAACAATATAGATATCAATGCTTTGGTGCCATGGACCTAACTACAACGTGATCTAATTGAGGATTCTAAAAGTAGATGCAGCTTGGTTTGGTCGGTACCCTTTGCCCTTCCACTGCCATGCTCTTCTTTTGGGGATAAACACCATGACAACTAACCTGATCTGGATTATTAAATTGGGGGAATAATGTCAGACATGGAGCTCAAGTAATTGTAACCACTATCTGGATTAGGCATTGACTTCAAATTTTGATGCAGTTCAAATTCTCTGAAGTTGCTGAAGCAGGCCAAAATGACGTACAAAACAGAGGTGGTATTCACTGAGAACTCAGGTTTTGAGTGAATTGAGTTGGAGAGGCAGTGGGGGCAGTAAATAAGCTGAAGTGCACGGCAGAGCAGATGCGAATTGAATAAATAGAGATCACGTCTGGACAAATTCAGAAGTGCAAAACAGCACATGCAATCCAAGAACAAGTAACCATAAAAATATGGGGAATCACCCATCCTACAATAGAATCACTCAACCTTGGTAGTTAGCTTAGGAAATCACTCACCAGATTGGGGAATCGCTCACCCTACAGAGAAAATCACTCAACCTTTGTAGCCAATTTAGGACTAACTTTCTTCCAGAAATTTAACCCTGTTATTTCAAAATTTTCTTCGAGCTGTCCATTGCCTCTAGGTGCATTTTTTCTAAAGGGGAGAATGTGTGAGGAATGAGAGAAGCAATTAACATGTCTGGTACTTGGGCTGAACTTTGAAACAATTGCTCAGCTAGAAAAAGGAAGTGCCTTGATTTGTGGCTCTGATGTCTGAGAGTGCTCGGCCTCACAAGTTTGACAGACCTGTTGTCCAGATTTGATGTATTAGACTGCATCAAAATCACTGATAGGGAACCCATTGTTTGGCTTCCCACTAAGCACCACCACCTAATTTGGCTTTTCATCACAAAAAAACACTTGCTTTTTTAAGTCCTACCTGTTAATAACCTTAAAGGTTCTTAATTTCATTTAAGTCGACAACCCATCAGGCTTTGCAGCAGAAGGTTTACTATAATTATGAACAGTAAAATCATTCCAACATATTGTTGTTGAGCATTTAATTACCAGAATAAGCAAATTCAAAAGTATCGATTGTTCAATTACATATATCAGATGTGGATGCTGTTTACCACTTGTTTGATGAAATCCTTATAAGAGCAATGAAATTGAAAAGATCCTTTAAGTGTGAGAACTGAGAAGTCTTACCTCAGACTTTGTCTAGTGGGAGAAATATAAGCATCATGGGGAGGACAACAATATTATAAAAACAAAGCAATTGAATTTGGACATGTTATTTTTTTCATTTTAATGTTTTTATATTAAAAATTATGATATTTTTTGTAATAGCATATACAAATGATAAACAACTGAATGGTGAATAGTAGAATGCTCACTGAACAACAAAGGTTATTATTAAATCATACATATATGTCCTTAAATCATTCAGCCCATGTCCAATTTATCAACATATCAACCAATTATATTATAGCACAACAAATTAAAGGATAAAATCATCACAAAGTAATAGAATTAAAAACTGGCAGGTTAATATGATTCATAGATTACAAAACTGACATTACTTGGTCATGTAAATCCCAAGCAACTAATGCATATAAGCGATAAATGACTAGAATAAAAATCATACCAGAAATTGTAGCAGAACAGCGATTAACAGGATGGATGCGGAAAACTGCTTGTGGTTGATAAACTATCTCAACTACTTTCTCAACAGAAACTGCATATACACCACAAATCAATACAACATGTCAAAAATACCCAGCAATTGTACTATTTTTTCTCAGTCATAGGCAAACCACCGAAAGCCTCAGCACAACGGTAAGGTTGTTCTATTATAATTTGAAATTAATGTGTTGAAACTACAGGTACAGCCCCTCTACATTGCAAGGGTAAGGAGTAAGGATGCAATTATCTAACTCACAACCCACAATGTGGGAACACCTTGTGCAAGTGTCCATCCCTATGCAAACCTGTGTCTGTGATATTTGGTTTGGCTAACCTTTGTTTTTCTGTAGGTATGTCCCCAGCTGCACAACAAGTTCTTGATCTGATATATAGAAGGAATAAGGTAGCTTTTCTTCCTGAAAGGACAAGATATGCACAAGTTATGACTGATGACTTGGAAGAAATGTAAGAATGAACTACCCAGTTAAGAATTTACATACATCGAGTACTAATACTTTTAAAATAAATAAGTAATGAAATGATTAGCAGGCATCGGTCCCAAAAAAATGTGATTTGAGATATACAATGGATCTATATTGGATAAGACAGCCCAAACTAAATGACCTAAAGTTGGGAGGGGATAGGCAGCCATCATCTTAGGGCAAAATTCTTCGATAGTCAACAAGGTTTCCCATGTTCATCTGTTTTACCAGATTTGACTTAATCATAAGCTGCATGATGCTAAAATTATAGTGGAAAGATTTAAATAATTCCTTAAATAGCCCACAAACAATGAAATCTGGGCACAAAACCAATAACCGTGAGCAGCAAGTGTGACATTGATGGGCCCACCTTCAAATTTTGTCATCTTCAAGATGATTGTCCCTTATAAGAACTGGGTTAAAGCAAACTAGGCTATAAATTATGAACCCGGTTTAATTTCTATTCCTAAACACAAAAATCGCTTGCAATTGTCATCCCCTCTGGTATCCTATGAGGATGAAAAATGGTAGAAACACCAATGAGTACATGGAGGAAACCCAAATTTTCACCGTTCTCCAACCCATTTCCAGCACACCCACCAACAGGAGCAAAACCCACCTTATGACTGAAGTGGGTCATGGCCCCCTTCCCCTTGAAAAGCACCCTAGTAAGATACATTATATAGGTATATCAATTTTTCAGGAATGAAATAAACAATCTTCTTATATTTTAGGTTGCAATTGTTTGGCAGGAATAAGACTTAAGCCATAGGACTTGCCAGCCATTTTGATTCCCATGCAATAAATGCAACCAAGTTCCTTTGCACCTCAGGATCCATAAGAGAACAAATAGTACCACCAAAGAGAGAGTTATTCTCGCACTTGTACAAAATAACAGGACCACTAAATATTACTCTGCTATTACTGTGATCAACTTTTCTCTCGATATGTATTAGACAAAATTCTATATGATAGGCTTTTGTTTAATCTTATTCGATGTGAGATGAACCACTAATTCTTAACAGAGTGACTGAGTGTATGAGGCTTTTCATGTAATGGAATCGGGAGACTCATATGTATGCAACATTATCCTTTATTGACAAGAAGTTATTTTCATGGTTTTGAACCCACACACTTAGGTTTTAAAGGAGCAATCTTATTAATGTACCACCGATCACCCTAAAATAAACCTCAAATTCGTAACTTTGCTCCATTCTTTGATAAAATGTCAGGCCAAAATTGCAAGTACAAAACATTCATATAGGTTGAATTTCCTATAAGTTTTAATTACCGGAGTCAAGATCATAGCTTCGCCTCAGCCTACCATGCCTCGCGAGAGCAAAATCCATAATATTTCTATATGCAAAAACTTCGCAATGGCACGGAAACATTAAGGTAAACCAATGAATGAAATGGGTACAGCATTTACTAATCAAAAGTTCAATAAAAGATACTTCCAAATCCCTAGGACTTGGAAAATTAAACAAAACAAATAGCGTCCATAACTAATAAACAAAAACGGGAGACTGTGCGGGTTTATTACATTGTTTAGAAGCTGATTGACAATTCGTTGAAGCTCTCTGGGGCCTGCGTTTTGGGGAAGGTACATAGCAGCTCCGAGTGGAATTCCTTCAGGGTCTGTTAGTTGACACATCACGTTTTTGTCGCCGCTGATTTCTCTCTCATCTTCCATTGCCGTTCTTCGTTGCTACTGATCTTTTCAGACTTCTGCATATACAAAGGAAAAATGTTAGGGTGCAGCATCGCAATTGCTTTTATGAATTAGGGTTCAAGAGAATCAAAATACGCAGGGTAATTATTATTTGAGGAATCACCAATTATAGAGTTTTTTTAGATAATTTTTTCTTTTCTTTTTTTTTTGTATATAATAAAAATATTGTTTATTGGGGGTAATTAATAAAATAAATATTTAAAAAATACCACATAATAATTTAGCCCCATTTAATCCCAATATTAATAACAATTAAATTATTAATCAAGTATGCACATTTTTACTTTTGGTATATTTTAATTTAAGATATAAAAATGTTTATCAATAATTACAGATTAAATTTAACACAAAAAAGTAGTAAATTATTGACAATATGAGCACAATTACTATTATGTTATAACATGTTTAGTGATAATTAAACATAGAATTAGACATTTTATTAGAGATAATGAATAATTAGGTTTTTAGTTTTATCATTAGACATTTATTCAAATTAAAAAGTATTATGTATGGTTAATTGGACAAATTTTATTTAATAGTTTTGAAATGCAAAAAAGAGAAAATAGTCTTAAAAAATAAAATTAAATACAACACGACTTATAGAGAAGGCATCGGGAGCAAAGTATTGGTGGCATATGTGGCAATGTTGAGGTGAGGAAGGGTGATGAGATGATGTGAATATAATGTCAACGGTTTTTTTTTGTCTAAGAGATATCTGCTAAGTAATATTTTTTATTTAAATATAATTATCTAAATAACATTTTAATTGTTTTTTTCATATTTGAATTTTAAATTCAATAAATGTAATTATTAAGAAAAATTATTTCAATGGTAATTATACGATAAAATATTCTCCATTGATCCTTAAACTAATAAAGCTGTTCAAATGATCATCATGGTATAGAAAGTAATACTGATAGGAGTATAATTTAAGTACGATAAAATTTAGCTATTTTATATATATGATTTAATTGATCCAAAATTTTAGTAGTACATAATCAATGTACAGATATTACAAACAAATATGACTAAAAAATAGACATAACTTATTTTGGACCAAGCACAGTTGAAGATAAATTTGGCCCAATGGCCTATTCTAAATTGTAATTTTTTATAAATATATTTTTATAATAAATACCAAATTTTAGAAAATCATTTTAAAAAATTATACGTTTGTATAATTCATATTTTTTTATAGGAAATCAATCAAAAGAAATAACACTTAATATAAAATTTTGACTCATGCTTTTAAATTTTAAAACATATAATTTAATTCGCGTTATTAAAACTATCATTTTAATTTTTAAAATGTACCTCAAACGTCACATCTAAATTGAACAAGAATCTAACAATACTCAAATACTTGACACTATTCTCCATAAAAATGAAGATAAAACATGTACAAATTAATAAGTCTATCATTAAGGCTCTATAACAACAAATTATACTATTACTTCTTATTTGTGCATAATAGAATCCTAAAAATTCATATAATTCTCAAAAAATTGGCTGAAATTTGAACATCATTTTGAATATCGGGATGTAGCCTCTACACTAGCATATAAAATGTGTATAACATAATGATACAATCCTAGCACCTTGATCTTAGCATGTAGCACATGAAAATTTATTTATTTTATATTGTATTTGAACAGCATTTAAATGTTAAAAAAATAATATTTGAACAATACTTAAATGTTATTTTAAATATCTTATTTAAAAAACGTAAACCATTCAGTAAATGATTATACTATGCATATAACGATATTATTATAACATATTTTTACAATTTTTCCAAATAAACATGAAATAATATATCTTCAAAAGAACTTTAAGATTATACAAAAGAAAGTCCTAATTAACTTGTCGTTGCTTTCTTTTTCCTTTCTATCCCCTTCTCTCAATCTTAGTCTCTTTTCTCGACATAGCAACCTCTTCATATTTTTGTGCAACTCCTTTTCAAACTCTCCAGAGTAACATTTAAAAGACTAAAAAATCCTAATAACTCATTACGGTACGTTTGGTTGTTAGAATGGAATAATATGGGAATAGAATAGTTATTCGCAAAAAATAGAATAAAATAATAATAGAGTTAGAATTGTTATTATCATATTTGATTATTGGAATAAAATAAAGTGAGAATTAATATTCTATTATTTGGTTTGTATAATAATATGAGAAATAATGTGAGAATAGTGAATAGTAGTAATAGTAATAATAATAACATCTAATAATAATAATAATAATAAATACAATAATAATATCTAATAATAATAATATATAATAATAACAATAATAATAATACTAATAATAATAATAATAATAATAATAATATTATTATTATTATTATTATGTGGGAATTGTTATTCCCACATAAATTGTGGGATTATTTATTTTCGATTAAATTTGTAATCAAATGAAGGAATATCGATTTCTTGATAGAATTTTTATTTCCACTTTATTTTCACCTTATTCCTCTAACCAAACATGGGGTTAAGATTTTAAGATGATAAACCAATAATATTTTAAGTCCACTGGATCCAATTTTATATAATTCAATTAATTAATTAATTTTTATAATTTAACTCTATTAAATTAATCTGAATAACAATCACCAAAACATAATATACTAATTAAATTATACTAGAACATAATATCTAATAATCGTGAATTGAAATAAAAAATCATAAAAAAGAGTAAAATAAATCTAATTATAATAGTTGCATAAAAATAATAAATAATTATAACTTAAAAAAATAAGACTCTACTTCTATTAGAACTACTATATATGAATTATTTATTTATCTTTTTTAAGTTAAAAAGATAATCACTTATTATGAATATTTAATCGATCCAAAGCATATTTTTGGAGTCACTAATATGTCTCACATGGGACTTAAATCCAGCAAAAAGACTAATTAGCCTTATAATATTGTGGGGTAATCGTTTAACTATCTGACATTGTGATATTCATTTTCTTAATAATGATTCAGTTACTTAACCTTGTGATGTCTACCCCCTTAATGTCTGGTGAATTTATCTGACATAAAGTAATCTCACCCATTGGTCGGATATTGGCTCTATTTTGGGCTCCAATCAAGAGAGAGTCAGGCCTTTAGGATGTTCAGTCAGCCTCAAGGTTACCCTTTGGGAGCTCGGTCTCTCAAGGTTGAAAATTCTAAGTTCACTTTCAATTAATTTCAGTGTGGACAGCCATCTGGTATCTTATCTGAAGATACTCCAATTTTGACAATGCCGTCACGTTGTGTTCAAGCAAAGAAGGATTATCCGTCGACAAATAAAGTCCAACCAGTGGGATTTAGAGTTACTGGAGAGGATTAACGAAGAACAAATTCCTATAGCTTGGCAAGCTTTCCTGTACTTTCCAGGAGAGATAAATGTAAACGTAATAATCCTGGAATTATTGGTCTGCTACCGATCTTCTCATGTCAAGACCCATTGACCTAGCAACCCCTTCTCTTCCATAATCAATCATGTTTAAGCTCAATTTTTCGTTTCTGCTTTTGATTTTCGCGTACCCATTGGCCGATTCGTCCCATTATTTTGACCCAATAAAGGCTTTGATCGACCGTTTGGACTCCAAACGGCTATCTTCCACTGTTCAGATATCGGCTGCGGAAGGTGTTCTTCAAAGATTGTTACCTGCATACTCGTCGAGCTTTAAATTTAAGATCATCTCTAAGGTATCTCTGCTAATTTGCTCAGACCCAATTCAGTGACTGATTTCATCTTTGACTTCTATTTTTTAAATGGGCTATTTATTAGACTTGGGGTTTCATTTAATTGCTGCGTTTGTTGCTGGATACATTTTTTGGGCTTGTCAGGATTTAGATATTTTACTATTCGATCAATGATTTTTGAGCACCTGCGTAATCAATTGCTTTACTTACTGAGCTGGAAAAGGATTTGAAATAAGAAGAAGGTTCAATTCTATTTACGCAGTGCTCACGATATTTTTATTTTTTCCCCCGAAATTTTGTTTTCTGTAGCTTTTCTGATCTTAATTTTCTGCTCAATTTTATACCTAGAAGGAAATTTGAGTTCACATTAAGTGCTTTTATTTTCGACTGTATATATCTTGCTTGCGATTTAGAGAGTTCCATGGTTTAAAAATGTCACATATCAGTTTATTTTTCCAAAATGATAGAATACGATGCCAGTATTAGTTTTGTTAGTACAATTTAAAATGCAGTGATATTTCTTGTTATTATTTTCAGTGTCACTATATATTAATTGCTGTGTTATTGGATTTTGCAAAGATCATTCTTTCCAGAAAAATTATCCAGCAGTTTAGATCTATGTCAACAAGAAGGTCTTGGGATATGCCAGCGAATTGGTCCATTATAAAAAGAGACTTTGTAAGTTCAGTGACTTGATAGTGGAACAAAATGCAGGGAGACTCACGTGTGTCCGAAGAGAGATGCAGATGCGTTAAAGAGATAATTATCTTTCCCGCAAACATATCTAGGTGGGATTAAATATATAACATGATTCCTGATATTGTAACAATCGTTGATCAACAAGAAGAATATATGACAACTTTGAGAATGCACCATGCATAAGTTGGTTATTCTGTTGCAATTTGGACAATCGACTTTGGCCCATTTTGTTTAAGACTGTAGACAAATAATGGATGGAGTTCCAACATGAGAATTGTATTTGGTTTTAGTTGTAAACTGCTTTTTATTTGGACAAGTGAATTTTACACCTCCAGATAATATTTTTTTTTTTCACTTAAACCACTTATACCAGATAGGTCAGATGCATGGTAGGTCCTGAGGTGGTTGAAAGTTTGTCTTTTTGTGCTCTGCTACATCCTTTCCGATGTGGAAGGGACACAACTTCTTCTGTCACCTGTAGAACTTTATTTTTACTACTATAAAGCCGTGAAATCCTACTATGTTAGGTCAACTATATGAATCTTATTCTTTCATGAAGAATAAATATTTCCCTCTTAACTATCTTACTAGAAACTTTTTGAGCCTACCTGTCACCTTTCTGTTGTTAATAAATGCAACCAAATAATTTTTTCTCATCAATGAATCAAAAGTCCGGCATTCTAAGTGCTAGAATCATCATAAAAGTTATCCCCTCATCCAATCTTTATGGGATTTGTGATGATACTATTGTGGAATAAAGCTTTTGGTTGACTGGCATTGGCAAGAAAGGGAAGGATTGCTGAGGTTGCACTTTGAAAATTCAACTGTGACTTGTGAGATATGTGATAACTGATATATTATTGGAGTTTGGGACAATTTTTTTTGCTTGGAAAGCCTGTTTGTATCTTACAGTTTTGCTGTTTTGTGCTTCCTTGGGTCAAATCAAAGCTCTTTTTCAATCACTAATTGTCACCCTTGCAATACAACAATTTTGCTTGTCCAAGAAAAGAGGAAAATGTAGTTGCACTTTCACTAGGAAACCCACACCAACAACTTGGCACGCAAGAAAATGAGAACTCAATCATTTTATTCAGTTTGATGTGGCTCCTGTACCTTCTCTGCTGCATTGTGCTTAACTCACAGAAATAATTACCTTAATTTCTTCGTGTAATCTAACCTGGGCACACACTCTCGGACCTCATTATTCACCCAAAAATCAATTATTCACAAAATAATTGAGTTTGAGGAATAAGTCAACAATATTTCCTTATAATAGAAAGATTTTGTAGTTTCTTTATAGTGTCTTTATTTTCTTCCCTTATACCTTTGAGAATATATTATTGTGATTTACTAAAGGGTTGTCATGGCAAACGACATACATGTTTCATGAAATCAAAGTTTAATTTATTTTTCTAATTAGGCCCCTCTCATTGAATTTGTGCAATTGTGCAATCCAAATGTGAGACAATATTTGTTGAAACTGATGAAGTGTATTAATATAAAACCTATTATGTTATTATTTTTCTGGCTTGACTTACCCAAGTTACCGTCTCCCCTTCCTTTTCTGCTTTCTTTCTTTTATTGAATGACTATTTGTTCCACGGAATGGTAACATTTAAAAAAATTCTGATGCTATTGATTTCATCCAACCAAGTGGCACTACAACATGAGTTTATCCTAGTTCATTGGCTGGTTTATCTACCACTTTTTTATATTAACCAATCTGTTATTTGTACAAACTAGGATGCTTGTGGTGGACGTAGTTGCTTCTGGATAGAGAATTACAAAAAGTCAAGCAGGCATGGCCCAGAAATATTGTACGTTGAATGTCGATTTCCAACTCTTTCTTTTTTGCCGATATGCAACTGTAGATTTTCTGGACAGTATGGAACTTTTAGGCATTTAAGGGTGTTGTTTATGGTGCTTATTTTGCTATTCAAATAGCATTGTGGCATTTAGCGAGGATTTGTTGGTAAGTACCAAGATATTAATTAAAATGGTATCAAGGGTGATTATACCTATGTGCACAGGAATGTAACAGAGAAAAGATAAGGTCACTTTATATGAAGGAAAATTGGATCATATATTGTCATAGCGGATGACTTTGTTTATCTGTGTTATAGTAAGGTTGAAATGTTAAACTCAACTCTTCTGATGCTCTGGTTCTATCTAAACTTGCCATGCAATTCGAAGCCAATTCTTTCTAGCTTTTCTTTCCCAAATCACCGCTCTTTATCTGATTATTAGCATGTACTTGCTTTTCCTTGAAAAGGCCTTTGATGCAAGGATTGCCTTACATTCAACTGTCCATAACCAACCATATATTTCAGGTTTTGCAGTTCTGCTCTCTCATGGAATGATAACATTCATTGCTTGAGATAACTTCAGTGTGTTCAGATATAGATATAGACTGTTGACATTTCATGCTCTTTGTATGTGTTCCTAACAGTTAGCAGGATTATTATCTTGTCATTGTATTGCATAGTGTTTGTCATCGGATATGGGAAAGAGGGAAAAGAGAGAAAAAGGCAATGCCGTGCAATGAGGATGCCTGAAAAAAGCTTTCGTTAATGGAGTGCACTGTGATGCTTGAAACTTTTTGCAGAGGGCAGTCCCATCCCTTGGATTTTGTGTGATAGACTCGTTTCTTTGTTGCTGTCTTCCCTTCTTTTAATAATTGTCTTTTCTTACTTGTCAGTAAATGGTTACACAGAAGCTTGCATAGAAAATTTTATGAACAGCCTCTGCCAAGAACCTGAGTTCTTGCCTTGTTTGAAAGTTGTTTGAACCTGATTTTGAACAAAGTGCCTCCCAAAATCTGAACCTTTTGCTATGCGAAACATTTCACAAATGATGGATGGATTTAGCTTGGCATCTCTACAATGTGTTAAAATCCAGAAATAATCCACTATCATCTAATTGCAATTTCGGATTATTCATTTCATACTGTGAATCTTTATGAATTTGGAATCTACCATTGAAAATTTTGTTCAAATGTAGAAGAAAGATGATCACAAAAATGATTACATATTATTTTGAATTGCAAAACCATGAACTGATCTGAGTCTTCAAAATAGCTGGTCTCTTTGATTTAATGTTTCTGTATGCCACCTATGCACTGGCTACTGCTCTGTAACATTTTATAGTATGTGTTTGTCAGAAAACATAAGTTGTGGCCGATTTGGTGGAAGACTTTACTTGGAATCGTTTAGACTATAATTCATGATCCCGATCATGTGGCAGAGTGAGACCAAATAAGAGTTTGAAGGAAGCCATAGAACATCATCTTGGTCATTTACACTGAGCAGAAGATATGACCTACAACAGAAATGAATGGAGGCCAATAATTCTTGTAATTAACCCCACTCAATCTGAAAATGCTCAGGGGTGCTTGTTACTAATTCTTGAGATTCCTTGTGAGAAAAACTATAATTTATAGTTCTTTCCAAAAGCACTTTTGTGTATTTCAAAAATATTTTGAACGGAAACACATTAAAAAACATAGAGCAACTTATGGAGAACTCCTATGTGCTTTGAAGAACTTTTAAAGAAAGACTAAATTTATACAATTTTCCAAAGCCCGCTGTAAAAGATATACCAAACCTAACCTTTGCTTGGTTAAGTTTTTTGTGTTGGAGGCCATTGCATGCTGCCATATATAGCTGAGGTTGTAATTGTTGTAATGGAAGTTTGAATTGGTGTTTGATTTGATGCATGCTGAGTTTGGAGGAAGTATCTCTTTCAATCATCCTTTTCTTTATCCCTTTTGTCTTATTCTGGACAGCTGAGTGATTGTTATCTCTGTTGTAAGCCTCTTAATTTGTTTATCAATTGTTTCCATTTTTTCAGGATTAAGGGCACGACAGCAGTGGAAATTGCATCCGGCCTTCATTGGTATTTAAAGTATTCATGTGGTGCTCATATATCTTGGGACAAGACAGGAGGTGTCCAGATGGCCTCTATCCCTGACCCAGGATCATTGCCTTCTATAAAAGATGAAGGGGTTATTGTTCAGCGTCCAGTTCCATGGAATTATTACCAAAATGTTGTTACTTCTAGTTGTAAGTTTTCCATATGCTCCTCGCCGCTTTCACTTTGTTTTACTAATTTCCTGTACCAATGGCACTTATTATTCTATATGAACCAAAGAAGGGGATTCTTAGGGTATATGCATCTTTTTGTGTGATTTTGTGACTCTGGAGCTATGGCTCTCCACTTCTAAAAACTTTGTCCAGTGATTCATTAATATATATTGTCTCTGTGCTTTTAAAACTCGTAGGGTTGATTTCCTACGCTTAACATGTTGCCTCTATTTCTAAGAGACATTGACTTATTTAGAGTTGGAAATCAATTTTGTTTTCTAGGAAACTTTTTCAAGAAACAAAATATTTTTGAAAAATTTGTTCAAATTTTTATGTCTCTATTTGAAAATCAAGAAAAAACATGTTTTTGAGTTTTCCAACTTTGAATTGAATTTTGAAAAACTCAAAAAACATTAGAAGAAAACAGTTTTTGAGCCATCTGTCAAAACATTGATGGCACCATAAAATGTCATTTCCCTTACAAAACTAATGATAACGATGACGTCTTTATTTCCAAACAAATGGAGTTAGTTGTCAAATGTTCAGTTCACTACAAGAAATAAATTTTGTCGACTCAGATGATTAGAATTTATTTAATTAAGGGTCCTGATTTGTCAAAAGTTTAAACTGTCAGAAAGCCGAATTGTTAAAAGAGAAAGCTGTCCACATGCCGAATTAACAACTTCTTTCTAAACAATAATCCAGAAAATGCTTAAGTATAAGAATCAATAATAGAAGAAAATTTTTTACATTCAGATAGTTTTATTAATGTAAACTTTCAACGACTTACAATCCCAAATTAGTAAAGTACAAGTCTAATGAAAGGAACAAATTAAGAATTGTGACTTGAATGCGAAAAATAAAATTTCTTCTCATTGATAATTTGACATACATGGCATGTTCTTACAAATCAAACAAGCAAGTTGTTCAATTAAAAAAATGAAAATAAATAAGGGGGCTATCTAGCAACTGAAGCTTGAGTATGAAATAAAGTTTAGTGGATGCCACCCCTTTATCTAGGAACGCACTATTCGGTTGATCGCCCCAGTCATGCAAAATTAATTTGTCACAGAACAAGAGACGAAAGATGAATAACTAGCTGATCCCCTCTGAACAATCTCGACCTCCTTGATGATCCACAGAAGAACAGAAAGGGACATTGGGAGAGGGCACTCAAAATTGGAGTCACCCATGTCTAGAATGTTGTGTAAAATAGGGAAACCAATATGGCTTCCCATATAAAGGAGAATAACAAGATAGATGTCTAGAATGCCTTCGGATGGGTGCGAAAGCACATAAGAGAACTCCATTTTTTGATCTAGCGAGCTGAAACTCTGTCACATGTTGAGTGATAAAGCCTAGGAAAAGGTGAATAAAGCTCCATCCGATGTAGAGACGTGTATTTTTGTTGCTGATCAAGCAAGGGAAGTTCTCTATTATAGCCAAAAAAGGCAACAATTCTAGGCATCTTGGAGCAAATCAAGGTAGTCAAATGTTCAAAAGAATTTTGGTCAATAGGGAAGGAAATCAGATTTTGATTGACAAAATCAATTAGTCATCAATTAACATTGATTATCTTTCGAAAAGGTGCATGTGAATGACTTGTCAGAGGCACCGCCTGGTTTTCTATTTTAACATACTTGAAATTTGAATTCAACCTTCGAGTATAGGAAGCTAGTGTTGGGTACAATTAAAAAATGTGATCAAACCAACCCGGTAAAATACGGGACCCACAAATTGCAAGCTTACAAATGAACATCAAGCAATCGAGTTGCTTGGCCTGGAATAAAAGTGAATGAAGAATCTGTCTAGACATATGACTTGCTAATTGATTGAATGACCAAACGGCTAGAAATGCTAAAAATCGACGCGATTAATGGTTCGGCAGAAGATTAATTATAACATCAAATTTAGACGAATAGTTATATAAACCGAGTGATAATTAGCCACATTAAACAGGTAATAATAGCCACTAAATGTTATGCATTAAATGCTAAACCATTACAAAGGTTAGGTAATGGTTGTGTTTTAACCAATGAAACGCTTCAATTAATCAGTTATATTAATTACAAAAAGACATGTTGATTGATATCAAGACTATAAATACATCAGTATTCTCTAGTCAAAGGGAAGTCGGGTGGAGCAAGAAAGAGGGATAGAGCTCTTGTCTCGAGACACTTAAATTCATCCCTCCGACATGATGGGGCCAAGTCCTCCAATTTAACCAATTTCCCTCTCTCAAAATCATCCTCAATTCGTCTAAATCTTTTATTTCTGTGAAAGATTTCTAACTTGAATATTAATGAATATATCAAGGAGCAAGTCCGGTATCTTCTTACCTCTTTTTAATTACCGTGGTGTGTAAAATCTATATTAGGTGGTTTAAAGGTCCGACCCGACACAATCAGGCAATAATCCAAATTCCAGGTATACATCAAATACTAGCATAATAATCATAGTTTATATATGTGTAAAAATAAAGTAACAAATATAGTAAAAATATATAATAAAGAAATAAAAAATAACATTCAAAGTGAAAAATTAATCATCGACTAAGAAAGACTTCAGTTTCAATTTTAAACTTGGTCCATGGTACTCTGATGATCAATATATGACACAATTTAATTTGAAAATAATATCAAAATAATGAAAGATAATATTAGATAAAAATATTGTCTAATATAATTTCTTTAAAATTTCTAATATCATTCAAAATTTCTTTAATATATGAGAATTTACTTAAAACGTGGCTAATATTGAGAATGAATAATAATATCTAATAATTTAGGTTAATATGAACTCTTAAAGGATTAAGAATTTAACCACTTGTATTAAAAAATTGATTTAGAAGTCCTATAGAAATAGGTATGACTAAGGCATATTTAGTTATAATATATATAGATGAATATGCATAGGCATATGTGTGTGCATTTTGGTTTGGTTTAGTTTAAGTTCTTAAAACGTAACCAATTCACAAATGCAATTTCGATAAAAAACCAATCTGCGCAATGTCAAACTGTTATTGGTAGTTTGGTTTGATTTGGTTTGGACGATTTAACTTGGCATGAACATTTTTTGTTTAGCCCTAGTATAAATATATGGCAACTTTGAAGAACATCGATAATATAAAATGAAAAATTGATTTAATTTCATAATCATTTTAAAAATTTTGAATTTTAATGAGAATTAAGTAGCCATTTATGTGAGCTTTTAATTGTTATAAATGATGGTTTTTACACCATGGGAAATATTTTGTACGGCTTAATATGAGGAGCTAAAAGTGGGCCTCTTACTAATATTTAGGTTACCTTAAACAAACATATTGTTTGTGCACCATTAATTAAACAATAAAATTAAACTAATTACATTGTTAATATTTTAAAAGATCATCAAGAATAGCTATCCGACACATAGACAATGAAGTCATTAAGGTTTTAAATGAATTGTGTACTACTTTTACTTAGACGCGACTTACAATTTAGCAAATTTAGAATTAGGTTCAAGCTTTACTTATTAATTTTATGAGTTCAACTTGAATAAATTGGCTCAAATTTCAAGCCGAGCTTAATGAATCAAGTTTGAACATTTTTTTTTGGGGGGGGGGGAGGAGTAAAGTTTGAATAGTTGGATTATTTGTAGATAAATAAGTCAAGTAATTACTTATTTAAACCTTTATTCTCCCCTACACAACTAACATGCCCATGAATTACCCAAATTGTGAAACTTTGGTATTATGTCTTCACATCCATGGTAAAAGCCCCATCAATCAAAGAGTCAATTGCTAAATTATTATAAGAGGTGGTGAAGGAGACAACAAATGGATGTATCTTTATGGATATTATTATTATTATTTTTATAATAAAAACATCATATACAACAAGTAATCCCTCGCTTCTCTATTTATTACACCCTCTTGTCTATTGAGGGGAAAACATTTGTTCCTTTTGATCCTTTCCAATAGTAAGACCAATTCACAATTAGAAGACTGCTTCCTCGATATAAATGCAACTAGTTCAATTCATAAATTGCCGACTTTATCGATTTCAATGCATCTGTGACTTCTACCGCCGGTGCCATTCTAGCTACCACTAAAGAAGGACCGAATATCTTGGGATTAAAATATTCCTCAGGCCTTCTCTATTGGGCTCCTAAGAGGTGAACTATGAGGTACTAGCTTTCTTACCATGGGAGATTCTTATTATGATTACTGAAATATTTTCCAATATCTTCACTGAAGAACCTTTCTTTGCTTTGTGAAAAAAAAAAGGAATAAGTAAAGAAAGGTGCTGCCAATGAGCTCATAAAATAGGCTTTACCCAACTTGTTAAGCTTTTTGAGTCAAGCTCAAACAAACTTCATCCAACTATTTCAAGCTGAGTTACAAGTAACTTATTTTGATTAAACCTAATCATGTCACTTAATCAATGCTTTGTTAACCACTATTAATAATATTGATTTGTGGAAATGGGTTTGTTTTTAAAAAAACAAATGAACTCTTTTTTCAGCAAAAAAACTGTTCAAGTAGAATTGGAAAAGGAAAAAATTGGAAAACTAAAAACAGAAAAAGGTTTTCTCAGATGATCAGACATGTCCAGAAAGCTTCTAGATATTTTTGCTTGGAGGAGAAAGCAGTTCATGGATCAGTTAAAGGTGGCTGTAGTCAATCCCTAATCATATCCAGAAGATCTAAAAATTGCTCTGGTTTTGTGTTAAGTACTCTCTTAATAAACAAATGGCCTAGTTAGCAAGGTTTCTTCGTTGTGAAGGCAATTAATATGAAAAACACCAATTTCCTTTGTATACATTGGTGTTCCCTCTTTGGCTTTGGAGGCCAGCAGGGTACTTCCACAACGTTGGGCCCAATTCATATTCACATCTGTTTGAATTTAACCATTTCCCTTGCAAAGTACTCTTCTTGTGGTTAGATGTTGTCTTTATGTGTTTGGCTGATTGATCATGTTTTCAGTTCAGCTAATACTTTAATTTACATTTCTGCATAAATAGATTCCTATGTCTGGTGGGACTGGGAACGGTGGGAGAAAGAGATAGACTGGATGGCACTTCAAGGAATTAATCTTCCTTTAGCATTTACCGGTCAAGAAGCCATTTGGCAAAAAGTCTTTATGGTGAGTAGTTGGCGCAATAAATAGTTTCATTGTTGCACCTTCTAAATGAGAGATATGTTGCATATTCCTGTTCCATCTAATTTGAACTTGCCATCGAGTAGTACAATGGCTGACTCTGGCATTCAGGCTTGAGAATCCAAATTTAATTTAGTTTGTGCATCGAAGTTAACAAACACCATGATGTGACTTTTCACATTGAAGATTCACAGTTTAACACAGAAGCACCATAATCCTACAGAGAAACCACTCGATGTATCTCCATAAATGTAGCCTTGCCTTTTGAGCCTCAAAATGTCCTATGAGTAATCTAGCTCCTACATATAATTTTATTGGAGGAATCATCTTTTGAATCCAACGGGTCTGTTTTCATTTTTTTTCCCCATTTGAAAATTCTGATGCAGGATTTCAATATCAGCAAGGAAGATCTGCATGATTTCTTTGGGGGGCCTGCTTTTCTTGCATGGGCACGCATGGGAAATTTACATGGGTTAGTATATTATATTTCTTAAATGGCCTACGACATTGCTGAATGGATGCATAAAATCCCTATAGCAGACTATGCATGGTGGGACAAGTCTTTGTTTGGTTTGGTTTCGGTATCTTATCTCCCCTCATTATTTCCTTCAACACATAAATGAGTTGCATTGTTGATAATGTAAATATCAAATAAATGGCATCATTGTTGTTGAATGTCTATTTTGTCACTGGGTTTTTTTCATGCTCCTTTCTGACACTTTGCCACTCCTGTGCTACGAGTCATTGTTCTTCAACCTCGATTGACCCCACTTGGTGATGATTCCCTTTTTCATTTTGTTTTTGATGCGATAAGTCATTTGCTCATTTCTTTAAAGGTCAACAATAATTTCAAAATTCTGACTAGAAAAGAAAAAGGAAGTGATTGAAATATTTTATTTGTTAAATAGTTTATCTACTCAGAAATTTTACATATATAAAACTCTATAAAAAAATTAGTTCCATTAGGACGCTTCATTCTTATTCTAGACAAGTTATGGAATTGCAATTTAAATATGTGATCCAAATGAACCATCCTTTCCACAAATGTAAATCATTGCATGATAGGTAGAAGGATAGATATTTTGATCAAATGATGAAGATGCTGTTGAAAACAAGATGGCTTTTCCCTTGTGAAATGAAATCAGATCTTGTACTTGCACCCTCCTTCCAGTGCTAAATGGATTTGACTTCTATTGTTTGTTTTATGTCTCAAAATCTAATTATCTCGGTTAATCGTGTGACAGGTGGGGTGGACCATTATCACAGACATGGCTGGATCAGCAGCTTCTACTACAGAAACAAGTAATATCCCGAATGCTGGAGCTGGGCATGACTCCTGGTATTCTTTAGTTTCATTTTTCTGGATCAGTATCATGGTTTAGTTTCATAACTAGAATGAACTTTGTCTTTCATATATTATTGCCCAGAAAATACTTTTTTCATATTTTTTTGTAAGCAAAATTATATTTTCATATTTTTTTATTTGGTAACCAGAGATGAATTTTCATACTACCGAATTGCTTCTGCGTATACATGGTGTAAAATTTTGTCTACTTGTCTTGTGAGATTCCACATTGATCTCATGTTTATGATCTCTTCATTCTTCCAGTCTTGCCATCATTTTCTGGAAATGTTCCAGCTGCACTGAAAACAATGTTCCCTGCAGCCAGTATAACTAGACTTGGGGATTGGTATTTCACCGTGCTTTCTTTTCCAGTCATCATCTTCATTGTATAAATGCTGCCTTTTCCAGTTCTTTGTTATTTTTGTCACATTTGAGCCATTATCTGATGAGCTAAAAACCATCTTAATGGTACTCCATGCACTAGCATTGGTATAATACATTTCTAGTCACAATAGTTTTTCCTTCGCTTTTTTTTTTAAGGAATACTGTTGATGGTGATCCTAGATGGTGTTGTACATTCCTTCTGGATCCTGCTGATCCTCTATTTGTGAAACTTGGAGAAGCTTTTATCAAGCGACAAATTAAAGGTCAGCAATCTGCTTTCAACTTCTCTAAATACTGTTGGTTTTCAACTAGTAGCTAAAGAATATGATGTAAAAGTGATGCCCTTGGCATCTTACTAAGTGGAGAATATCTAATGAGAGCTTATTACAATTCCAGACTACACTTGTGGTGCCAATTTTAAGTAAAATGATGCCCAATTGGCACATTAACACATGTCAATGGATGCTCTTCGCAAATGATATGAATTGGATCATGTCCATGCTTTATTGTCAACATCAAACTTTGTCTTCATTAACACTCTGCATCCCCAAATTTAACTGTCCACTTCAGTATGTGAAAAAGAGAACATTTAAGAGTGCTTGACTGATTGGGAATTATGCTCTACTTTTCCTGTCTTACCAATACCAAAATTACAATGATTTGATATACCAAATCTAGCAAATGAGGGTGATTAGTGTATTATTGAACCCTTTGTGCAGAAGTGGATTTTTCTTGTATAGATGTATACAAAAAGAAAAATAAATTGATTATCAAATTGTGACAGCTGGGGAGTTGCTAATGAAACAACCTATGAAAAATAACCATTTTGAAAGCACCTAAGAGCAGATGGGGCATAGAACTTGATTCAGATTTGGAAATACACAAAGCCTTTTTTGTGATGAAAGAATTATATTTTTGTCAGTTTGTGGTGGGTTTTCTCGCATGGTTCTGCCTTTTCGTTGCACAGAAATCCCACACTATTACTTCTGGACATAATAATGTGTGAAAATTTTGGAAATTTATCTTTTCTTTGGTTTGATAACCTGAGTGGTTGCTTGATCATTGACCTCATTAAAGAACTTGCACTATAATATTTTCACGCTTGATGCCTCAATTTCCTCCATTCTAATTAAGCAACTTTGGGTTTGATGCTGTTTATTGCAGAATATGGAGATGTAACAGACATATACAATTGGTAATTTATTTATCTGTTGTATAACACATACAAATTGAATCTTCCAATATTTGCAGCTATTTAGGATTCTTTGACTGCTTACTTGTGGGTCTTTGCACCAATTTTGTTCATAAAAAAAATAACATATCAATGAATAGATGGGACAAGCATGCCAATTCTGATATGATAGATTTGTTTCATTTTGATGTCAAATTATTCATTTTCAGATAACTTTGAAAATTTTACTTTTCACTATGAAGTTGTTCAAATATAGGGTTGCTAATATTATAGTTTTCCCAAACCACGGAGGGTAGGGCTATTTCTGATTTATAAAAAGGTGGCCCAATATATGAGGCTTCTCAAATTGCAAACTTTTGGGAGGGTTAGATTTGTGCAGTCTTACCTACACTACAACGCAGGCAGTCTCACATTGCAGGCTCTAAAGAGGTTTAGATGACGTAACTTTTCTTTGTGATGTGCCACGGTCAAAATTTTTATAGGCCCAAACCGTGTGGCGCATTTGGTTCCCCTCATATCTAATTGTTGCCTTATTACTAATAATTACTTGTTTGTATTTTCGCATTTTTAACTAGCAATTTCTTTACGTTCTACAACTTTTACACTAACATAAGTTTCTGCATTGCATTCTGGGACTGACCCCGAGCATTTAAGAGTATTTGTAGTTTAATTTGGCTAGCATCTGTCCCATGGGAACTAGATGTGCTGCACGGTTTGTGATTATAAAAGTTTTGACCGTAACACGATGTAGGTGGCCGTTTTAGTGGTTTTCACTTGTGTTTGTGATTTCTAGATTACAATGGGGATAATTACCGTTGGATCAAGGCTTATCCTAAGAGAATTTCCTAATACCACATGATTGTTGTTCCATTAAATAGAGCTGTTGAGATATATTGTCCTGGTCATTCTATTTTCGGCACTGAAAGGTTGTTGATTTGTATCCTATCTTTTATAGAACTGTTATATTATTGCCTCACTTACTTTACAGTGATACCTTCAATGAAAACTCTCCTCCTACTAATGATCCGGCATATATTTCATTGCTTGGAGCTGCTGTTTATAAAGCAATGGCCAAAGGTGATAAAGATGCGGTGTGGCTTATGCAAGTATATTCCTTATTCCTCTATTTACTTCTGAGATCCTCCTGCAAAATTCGTCACCCAAATTCCTTACAGTAGGTTAAAACTATGATTAGGCATTCATTTTAGCCAGAGATTCAATTGCTTATCCTAAATATACCAAAGATGACTTGGACTTTACTCTTACTAAATTATATATTTTAGTGTGAGAAATTGCATGATCTCCTCCTGATTATATTGAGGGCAGTGCGCGCGAGCTTTTATGCTGATTTGGTAGGACAAGTAACGTGTAAATAGCTTGTGGCAAGTCTTGTACGCCCAACTTTTTTTATTTGTATATCTTGTTAGGGTGGCACAAAATTCTTAAGATATGCAAAACTCTCTTTCTTAAGATATGCTAAATATGTATATTTTTATTAATGGCTTAATGAACCCTGACCATGTAATTTTACCCTGCTAATGAAGTTTTTGCATCTACCTTTTCAGTTAGATGACAAGATATTAACTTTCAAGCTACCTGCTAATGAGGCCTCAGTTGAGTTGGTTAACGTTGAGGGCTTTGAAGCCCTTTACTTATTGAAAAAAGGTTGAGGCTCTGGTTCTGAAGGCCTCATGTTGAACTACTCCCACTCCCAACTTTACCTAGAAAAAAAGGAAGAAAACAAAGAAAAAAATTCTTCCTAAATAGTTCACATATGCTAATATGCTATTGAAAGTTCTTAATAAGTTGTGCATACATAGTCGTTTTTCTTGATATTGATTGCATAGAAATAACTGAACTATCTTGTATGTCTTCTTGAAAGATCATGTGGACTGTGGGCTTTGCCTGTTTTCTGTATCACTTTAATATGGTCTCAATTTGGATCATTCTCTTTTTGCAGGGTTGGCTCTTTTATTCAGACTCCACATTTTGGAAGCCACCACAAAGAAAAGTATGTGCATGTCTAGTTGAATCTTGTTATTATGATACCATTCTTTTGACTGGTTATGAATTCATCCGTCTCTTGTTAGTCAGATTGGAAAAGATATTTTCTGACTTGGTTTCATCTGTCATCCATATTATGAATAATCAGACATACACACACACACACACACACACACACACACACATACCTATATGCATAAGTACATCTACTTACATACATATGCATGTGCATACATTAGGTAAGAACCATCGTGATAAGAAGATTGAATCTGGAGTGCTTGCATACATATTCAGTGTTCATATTAAATCAATGGGTAAAATTACAACATATAATGTAAGCCTCGTCCCACACAATCCCTCCCTCTCTGTCGTCTTCCCTCCCAAAATATTTGCCATCAACTGTCTCCACGTGCAAGGGTTTTAGCTGCTTGCTGAGGACAATTCTCTCTGGCAGACACCAGACCGTGACAGCGGAGGCTATTTTGTGTTCCTTTACTCCCCTCTCCTCCTTCCCATGCTACCCAGTGATGTTCTCACTGGCAAGGCCAGTAGGGGATATGCCTGCCAGGTCTGGCAAGGCAGGGCTTAGGCTGATCAGCACTGATGAGGGTCAACTTTTATCAACAATTATCACAACCACCATCAACACCATCACCATCATTCCCCCGTTTGCCACTAACCACAGAGTGAGTGTGAGGAGAGGGGGGCATGTGCATGCGCACATGCGTGCGCACGCGAGAGAGAGAGAGAGAGTTGTGCAAGTGAGGGCCAGCAAGGTCACAGTGATGGGCAGATCTACACCTTCTGGCCTTCCCAGCAGCTGTGCCTTATTTTTTTTTTTTAGACGCAATCAAAAATTAACAAAAGTGTTTGTGAGAGCATATGTAAGTCGGGATGGAAAGGGGGAGAAGAGAGAGAATGATGGAGAGAAAATAGAGATTCATCTTGCTGACGAGACACCTCATTGGCAAGGTTACTTTTTTGCTAGCGGGTAAAGGGTATGCCAGTAAGTTTGGGGAAGAGTGATGCAAAGGGTTGGGGTTGTGGAAGAGTGAGAGGAAGGGAACTGGGTGATGTGAGGGTCGCATAGCATGTTTTCATTTGGGCCCTTCATTTTTTAATCAATGGCTGAAATTCAACCCCCTCGTTCACCCATCAAAATGAGCTTTCTCACTGGAACCATCCCCTGTATATATTAAGAACTGCTTATGTGTGTTTGTCTATTACAAAAAATTTTGTAAGTATCTATCCAGTAAATGTTTATACTTATCCAGTGAGCAATCAAATCCATTAAGTTTTGTAGAGTTAAATGATATACATGATCTTTATCCTTTTGTATATCAAACACTCTGTCATGCCCTTATCTGCTAATTTTTTGATGAAGAATGAAGCCTTTGACTTCACCTTCCTATTAATTCTTAAATGTTGTTCTGTATGCTAGGCACTTCTCCATTCTGTTCCATTTGGGAAGATGATAGTTCTCGATCTATTTGCTGATGTCAAACCCATATGGCAAACATCCTCTCAATTTTATGGAACCCCATATGTCTGGTAATCTATTCTTAGAATCTACAACTTCTTGTGTACTCTATTAGATGTTTTATTGTTTTCAAAATTGTTCTTCTTATTGTTCATTATGAATCGCTTCTTTTCTTCCTTGAAGCTTGGGGATTTTATCATGGAAATCTTCACTATCTTTGTTAATAACCAGGTGCATGCTTCATAACTTTGGAGGAAATATTGAAATGTATGGCGTACTGGAATCAATTTCTTCTGGCCCTGTCGATGCTCGCACCAGTAAAAACTCAACAATGGTAAAATATCTGTAGACGGTATTCATGTATCTGCCCAAGTGTTGGTGATTATGAATTCGTGCTACTCCTGCCATTTTCTTGATTCCAGTATGCATTAATGCATATTTGATAACTGATTTATCAGTGCTAATAACAGAATATCATGTCTAATCAGGTTGGTGTTGGTATGTGCATGGAGGGAATAGAACAGAATCCAGTTGTTTATGAGCTGATGTCTGAAATGGCATTTCGGAGTGAAAGAGTTCAACTAGTGGTAAATGAAGCTCTTCAACAGCTATCTTCTGTCAAAGTAAAGTTAGCATACATGTAGTTCCTATAGTGGAAAGCGTTCATCTTCTCTCTCCCCTAATTAAACATGGCATTTTAAAAAGGTTTTCTGATTCACATTTTCATGTTCAATAAGTGGATGACATGGATAATTATTTCACTTTTCCTATAAAAATGAACATTATTCTCAAGCTAGATAATAGGGGCGTAGACACATCTAGTGGAACTTCAAAGTTTTTATTTTTCTGGACCAAAGTAGACAAGTTTTAAGCTGAAATGGAACTATATTGAAGCAGGAAGCTGAAGGACATGAAAGAGGCCTTAAGCTTGGACTAGTTTTTCACTGGTTCCCTCTTATGTTAATAACCTTCTTCCCTACTGCTAATCGTTTTCTTCCACACCTCCTCCATTTTATAATGACAAGGGATGTAGGGAAAACTTTTATATTTGTGGTGTGCAAGTGTAGCATCCATTTCTGTAGGTAAAACCTCTGCTCAAGATGATGGAATGGGCTGTGAACCTTTTACTTGCTTTGCATCAAAATAGCACAACTACAATTGAAAGAGTGATTGAGAGTAAGCCTTACCACATTATTAAGGTTGATCCATTGTGACATAAAAGATATGGTTTTCAAACTATGGAGACATGCTCTATGCATTATAGGGGTAAGGCCTTATCCATCAAACTTTTCCAAAACCACAATTTGGAAAGCCCTGTACACCAAGAATGAAAATATCAATATCAATATCAATGTTAACTGTAGCCGATTGATAATATGTATTAGTATCAGATATATCGGAAGAAAAAAATCTTCTAAAAATAGTAAAAGTGCAATATCTCACTGATGCAGCAACATATCCTGATATTGTACGAATATTGGAAAATGTTGGTATTAGGGGCCCAAGACTAATATAAATTGGCCAGTATTTATATTTGTGTTAGTGTTGTACACTGAAACACCCTTTTATAGGTCGATTATTGCTTGTTTAGAGATGTTTTTGTTGCATGTACTAATGTTGGGAAGGAGAAATAAGGAAAGGAAGGAAGAACAGAAAGTGAAAAATGGAGAAACAAAGAATATAATAGAGAATAGAGGAAGCAAAGATTATTAGAGAGAATGAAGAACAATTATAATTTCTCAATATTAATATAACTCATTCAAGACTCTTTAAACAATAGAGTTGGGGTCCTTATGTAGAAATATCCAATTCCTAGGTTAATTAAGAAACGGATGTAATTTTTTAATTAATGACCACTCAAAAAAGGAAATAATCAAAATAAAATATATCATTCTTAAAATTTCTTGGAGCTATCAAAATTACAAAATCTTAGGAATCTCTAAGATATTATAAAATATGAAAACAAATCAATATTCAAAATAAAATATCTTTAATATTTTTGGGATACTCACATCATATTCTGGTTGGATTTTTTAGCTTCAAATGGATATGGTGGTTCCTTCCTAACGCCATCCTTTCCTTTTTGTGATTCCTTTTCCTTTTTTGGGGTGCTCGGAAAGAATTTGGAGGTTCTGACTTATCGAACTTGGGACATTCATTGGAAGAAGAGAAATGTTTTTGACAAGCTAATTGGTATTTTGGCTAAATTTTAAGTTGTCAATGAGATTTCTCCATCCCTCCCTCCTATAGCCACAACTTTGTCATGCTGAAAACTACTGTGTCATTGCATTCAATGTGTCAATTAAGTGCTACATTGACTGATACTTTTGTATGGGGTGGACTTGCAGGAATGGGTCAAAAGCTACTCCCATAGGCGCTATGGTAAAGGTGTTCATCAAATGGAGGCAGCTTGGGAAATTCTTTATCGGACGATTTACAATTGTACAGATGGAATTGCTGTACGTTTGTCAAGTAAATTATTGTTCATGGTTTCCTTATTATCAAAAGTAATCTTGAAAGCACATGATTTTAGGCATATGTAGTCTGCTCAGATTTCTCTGTAAATCTGTAGCTCAATTTCCAATGGCGTTTACATATCTATTTTTATGCAGCGGTAGCTTTTTAACATCTACATTAAATACTTCTAAGCAGGGAGACAAATAGAAACTTAGAGAATAGTTATTGACATAAAAAATGAGTTGGTTTTCTTTTTTTTTTCGATTTTGATATTCCATAAATCTAGATTACACTTGGTTAGAGAATTGAGGGTATGGATGAAAACATCAATATTGATATTGGTCACCACTGTAACAATATTGAATGTATGGATATTACATATCAATATTGGATATAGTAGAAAAAAATATTTCTGAAAATTTTAAGCTAACAAGATTATATCGATTGATATGTTGTGATATGTCATTAATACAACAATATATTGTGATATTGTCATGGGTTAGAAAATATTTGTATCAGGAAGCTCGATTATGATACTTATTGGCCTATATTTATAATATCTATTGATGTTTGCATCAGTGATGGAGAGGAAGGAATGAGAATGAATAATTATTTGCTCTTGTAGATGATTGAGGGAATAGGATTCTTCTCTTCAATATGCAAGCATATGGGCAAGAAATAGCTATCTATTATTCTATTCCCCCAACCCAATATAACCTTGATGTAATTGGTCATTGTGTCCTTGATCTCTTCAATTTGCGGGTGGAAAAACTTTACCATTATTTAGGTAGTTTTGCCAACATGTTTATCTAAATAATTTGAGAGAAAAATGAACAATATTAACTTCATTACTCTGGACACAAGTAAGCTGCATGGGAATTTCTTGAGAAGATTAATGCTTTGCATTTGTTGCAATGTTGTATCTGATTATCTGTTTGTATGTACATACAGAAGCAATCGCTGGTAAACTAAGTTTACCCTATGAAGCAAGAACTCTGGTAAGCTGGTAAACTAAGTTTACCCTATAAAGCAAGAATTCTGGTAAAAAGTTGGGTGAATGCACTATATGAATTTTCAAACGGGGAATTGAAGCAGATAGCATGACTTGTTATTGTTATGTTGTCTTACAAAGCCATTTGCATGACCACAGTTGTTTTCTTGAAAATAGTATTATTGACTATCCTGAGGTAATTGCAGCTTTCTAATATTCTCTGCATCATCGTTTGTGTTCATGCTCACCAAGTGAATTTAGTTCATCCAACCATGCCAATATAAGCATTGTCACCATGGATGAAATTATCTATATTAGTATTGGTATCAATCATAGCTATGTTGTTATCAAAACCTAGGGGCAATTATTGGTTGATATATAATGATATATTATGATTTTATCGTGGTATTGGGGCATATCATTATTGGGGGCCCTTTTCTGATAGTTTTACTATTATCACAGGATCATAATACGGATTTTATCGTGAAGTTCCCTGATTGGGAGCCGTCACTGTCCCCAAGCGCTAGTGTACCTGTAAAATATAAGAAGCCGAGGCTTCTTCTGCTACACAGACCGAAAAGATATTTCTTATTAGAGAGTGAGTCCTCATTGCCTCAGGCACACTTGTGGTATCCAACTTGGAAAGTTGTCAATGCTCTACGTCTATTCCTCGATGCAAGAACGTGTCTTGCTGGAAGCCTTACTTACAGGTAAAGCAAACAATTTCAATCGTCCCGAAAAAAAAAAAAAAAGACAACACGGTGCATGAAACTCTTATAATGTGTGGGATTTAGGAAAGATAGACAACTTTAGGTATATTGTACGTTATCTTACATTTCATTATATAATATGTTATTTTCACAACTCAAATCCATAAACATTTATGTTATATGGTGACAATTTTACCCTAGTGCCTACTCTTCCCTTCAATTTCAATCTTATATGGATTAATATTTTGTATTGACCTTTTACTATATAACTTATTATTTCGTTTTTATCACAATCATTCGTGCAATAAATTATTGTGTCAAAAATAATAGCAATAATTAAGGAGATTAGACAATTGAGATCTTGTGGAGCCTCACATGAGAGTTGAATGTTTTAGTGGCCGTTGCCATTGCTTAGATTCTATATGAACCTGTTAAATGTAACTAAATCTGATGACTTCATCCATGAGAATCGATTTATTAATTTATTTTATCAAATTTATTTTCATATTTTGTCATTTGTTGAAAAGTTTCTAAAATTTTAAAATTTTGGCAGTTTCTAAGATGCTCGTGCCAAATTATATTTCCTTTCAATTATTTCTTATTTTAAATTATCATTAATTAGATAATTGTATATTTCTTATTTAACCTAGAAGTTACAGTGAGTGCCTCTATATAAATATCATAACTTTATCTTTTGAGAATTTAATTGAGTAGAATTGTGTTCTTCTCTTCTTTTCATGATGAAAATGTTGGTATCGATTGTGATCATAATAATATTTAATATATTAGATAATATATATTGGTTTCAAATATATTGGAAGGAAAAAAATATGAGAAATATATGCCAATAGGCAAATATAGATATAGTTATTCATATTTTAAATATAGGCTAATATATTGCGATAAATTGCCGAAACAACAACATATCATAATTTTGTTGTAGTATTCAGAAATATCAGTATCGAGAGAAGTTGATATTGATATATATTAGGCAATATTTTTATTCATGCTTCTCCGGGTTGTCTCTCTTCCTCGTCTTCATTTCTTCTCTTTCTTTGCCATTCATGCATCAAAATCCTTGCCCAGTGGAAAGTGGATGCTAGAAACAGTAAGAGTATGTTCTGAAAACATGATTAATTAAGCTTTTCGATGGCAGGTATGACTTGGTCGATTTGACTCGGCAAGTACTCTCAAAGCTGGCGAACGAGGTATATTGGAAAGCAATAGCTTCATATCGCAAGAAGGATGCAAAAGCTTTAGGCCTTCAAGGCCAAAAATTCATCCAACTCATCAAGGACATTGATGAACTTCTTGCCACAGATGACAATTTCCTTCTCGGAACTTGGCTTGAGAGTGCAAAGAGGTTGGCTTCAAATCCTAGAGAGACAAGGCGGGTGAGCAATTTCAATAATCTTTGCAATTTTCCAACATTCATGCATATTTTTGACTGACTTCATTGAGGCTGTGTTTGGATCATGGATAAAAATATTAGTATTGATAACGATATTGATTGCAATGATATCGGTATCAAATATATTAAAAGAAAAAAATTTTAAAAATTATAAACTAATAAGGCCGTATCGGCTGATATATCATGATATATCATTAATGTCCTAATAAATCATAATATTATCATGGTATTGAATCATTGATATTAATACATATGGGCTAATATTTGCATTTATGGTTTGGATTCCTTATAATGTTTGAATATGAAACTATTAAGGGCTAATTGTAATAGTGGATTGCATGCGTAGATAAATATTAATATCAGTATTGGTCGCAGCCATATTTATTTACATATATTAGATGTGACAAATGCAAAAAAAATTCTTTAGTAATGGCCACATCAAAAGTGGAGTTATATGGTAAAGTTTAGCCATCTGGAATTATTTATTGACTAATTTGAAGAGACTTAATTAATTTTATTGAAATAAATCATGATATTTTTTTTTACATCATTAAAGAATACCCTAAAGATTTTGTGTGCTTTATACTTTGACAAAACGTATTGAGAATATTACGCATATCTAAAATATGTGGATTTCAATTTATAAAACACACCAAAGCTAAAAAAATGACCAATAGATATGGGCTGGTATTTAAAATATCATCCAATATATTATAATGTGTTACTAAGGTGGTGAAATATTGGGATATTTTCCTGTTAGATGGAAATATTAATATTAGAGTATTCTGATACCAATATATATTAGTCAATATTTTTATCTATATTTGCTTAAGATACAATATTTTCATTCCAACAAACATGCTTAGGTTGAAAAGAGAAACGAAAAAATCTCATCACAGCCAAAACGATCAACATTGTTGCTGCTACAACTGCAGCGACGATGGTGATTACATGTCTCCACCTCCACCTTCCTTTGTTGACACTTTCTACCATTCCTCCTCCATGGGGCTCCCCCAATATCTTAAAATGAAATGTTTTAAAAGTATGGATGAAAATATTGATATCATTCAATGTTGCATTAGTATCGGACATTGCAAATTTAAAATTTTTTTATAAGATCACATCAAAAGTGAGTTATTTATACAAAAATTTGACAATTTTTAATTATCTATTTTTCTATTCAAGAAATTTTAGTTAATTTTATTAAAATTAATCTTGATGTCCATTAGGTTATTGTAAAATATCCCAAAATTTTTAATCTATACATGTTTTATGTCTCTACTAAACATGTGGATTTAGGCTCCAAAATGTTTAGATTTAAGCTTCTAGGAACGAAGCGTTGCAAAGAAAAGAGACTGATACATATATTATAATATATTATCAATACAATGGCATTTCGGGTCACTATATTCATCCATGTTTCTTATTCCATGGTCATTTATTTTGAGTTCCCGCCTGCTCAATCTTGACTGGATTCCGAACAAAAGATTTTGACATATAAATCTTGATATTTTGCTTCAGTACGAGTGGAATGCAAGAACACAAGTTACAATGTGGTACGACAATACGAATACCACTCAAAGCAAGCTCCATGATTATGGTAAATTCAAAGTTCATGAGCTCATTATAACTACTAATTAATTTACCGTGACATATAACATTCGTCTTCATTCTCTCTGACATGTATCAGCAAACAAATTCTGGAGTGGACTGTTGGTAGACTATTATCTCCCCCGAGCATCGACATACTTTGATCGCATGTTAACAAGTTTGCGAAAAAACGAAGCGTTTAGGTTGGATGAATGGAGAGAAGAATGGATTTCATATTCAAATGAATGGCAAATGGGGAGGAAGCTCTACCCATCGACGGCTCGAGGAGATGCTGTTGCTGTAGCGAACAGATTGTACAAGAAATATTTCAGCTGAGATTTTTGTTTTGTACTAAGTTGATAACCCAGAATTCTGGGGCTAGATCTTCTGTGTACTGCTATACGACGTTTTCCCTAGTTGTGTGATTGCATTTGTATGTTTTATCAGAAACAAATGAAACACTGCGGCACTCCAGTTGAGCAGACCGCAAAAATAATGGGTAGAAGGAATATTGATTTCTCTGTTCTCCAATCTTACAGACTTCTTTGAAATTATAGTGATCAAAAAATGTTTTAAAATATTCAATAAGTTATACTTAAGGTTTAGATAATGTTCAACATTTGTGAGTAAGCCTCTTGTAAGTGTGCGTCTATACATGCTTCTAAAGCCTGTGAAATCCAGAAGTTAGGCGAGACCAAGGGATCGGCCCATGGCTAAGGTTTTTCTGCAAAGTCTTTGACCTGGGCCCTTTAATAGGAAGTCCCATGGTTGTAGTGTTCGAACAGGCAAAGCGTGTTCACTCCCTACTTAACGGTTCAGGCCCGTCCCCCAGAACAAGGGGTGTTGCGTAATCTTCCTCCTTGACGGTTCAACCTCTTGTAAGAGGCCTGGATGTTTGAATAAGCGATATTGTGTTCACTCCTTCCTTGATGGTTCTGCCTAAGGAGAACTGCAGCCCTTTATTACAAAGCCCGGTGTTATCCCCAGCAAGAAGTTGGGTACCCTCAATGGATCAATTGGGTATTTTCTGCTAGGACTCTCGTACCAGTCTTCTATCAGAGAGACCGGTGTTTTGGTGGATTGGTTAAGTTGCAATTGGTGGAGGAAGATGACTGATGGTGGGAAGATTGCTGAGGAGGGTAAGTCCATTTGTTATATGTATTGATATAAGTATCAATCGATATGTATAGATATTAAGATTTTTTGATATCAATATTGATATGGTAATAATGTTATAATATGTTGTAGTATTAATAATGTATTGTAATACATTTATTACTTTTAAAAATATAACCTATAAATTAAATATTTGGCTGATATGTCAATTTTAAAATTTTTTTCCTTTTTAATATATTCAATATTAATATATATCTTCTAATATATTCAAGATAGATATGGTCACCATCAAAACTAATATTGATAGCGATGTTTTCATCAAGGGTTTTGTGTATTCAAGTCTGGTATTTGGAGGTGAAGATTTTGAAGCTTGAAGAGGGCGCCTGAGGGGTTGGGCTGCATTTCCTGACAGAGCACATGATATGGATAGATGTTCAAGAATTGACGAAAAGATAAATGTTTTTATTTCCCACAAACTAGAAATGCTTCAAGCTAACCGCTGGAGGATGATTCTAACAAAGTCTATTTTATTGCTTAATTTTGTTATGAAGTACATAATCATGATCAAGACGAAAGTCTTCTGCAATAGCATATCATGTAATGCAGCACAACTTAATATGCAAATTTGCTCCATGGCGTTCCTATCAATAACCTTATTTTTCCACCGATGCTAACCCCAATAACAGCCAATTTTCAAAAGAGAGAGTTACCTCCTCTGATTTGGCGTATCCATATCTCAGAAACTAAGCTCTGAATAGGAATGCTTGCAGCCCATTTTCTTTCATTAGGTACTTCCTTTGTCCAGCAGAGGATTTGTGTCCATCTCTTCCTGGCTGTGGTTGTTGGAGTTGCTGTTGATGTCGCCAGAACGGTCTGTGATGACGGGTCCATTTAGTCATAAGATCGCTTCAGGCAAGCCTAGGTTGCTGCGGAGGAAGATTTGTCTAAGCAACTCGTACTTGTGCAGGGTTGGCACTGTCTCGGTTTGAGTCGATGTTAAAGAACTTGTTAAGGCTAACAATGGTTCTAGTAGAAACGTTTGGCTTTCACTACTTCTCTTGTTTTCTATCTTCATTTCCTCCAATAGAGCTTTGACAGTGTCAATGCCTGAGTGGGCAATCACCAAACGTCAATAGCCAAATACAACAATTTATTTTATTCATACCGATATGCATGAAAAATGAGTCAATAGATGAATTTGCCTTACAAGCTCATAGGCTCCAATTGAAGGCGTAATCACAAAAACCAAATTGCCGATTGGGTTCTGATCAATATGACTTACTATAACCATTTTGTCTGAGCACTTGCTCAAAAACCTAAGCCACTTGAATGATCAAAAGGATAACCTAGTATATGAAATTCCTACTATATAGGAGGTCTGAAAAATAATTTATTATGTACGATCTTATATTATTATAAGAGATTGATACTACAACTTAAAACCAATACTACTTGAAAAATTATATATTTCTAATTATACTATTTCGTCAATAATGATATTTTTCAAATCTTAATTTATCGAGCCTACTTTTGAAAAAATATAAAGTGATATTAATAAAAATTGCCTATTCAGTTGCTACTTAGGCATTATGATCAATGAATCCAAGGTCATCATATAATTTTGCATAATATGCCTCTTTGATAGGCACAATAAACTTTGGTTATTATATATTTGTAAAATTCGATGTATTATTTGCTGATAAATATTTAAAATTTAATTTGCTCACCTGAGAGGTATCCGCCATGAACATAGCCACTAAATCTTTCACTCGTGTGTTCGCCCGTAAAGAAGATGCGTCCAACTGGGGCCTAAGTAAAACATAAAACAAAAGAGCTATCTTAAATTGTCATGCCATAATCGAAAACAAAATATGTTGATATGGATCTTTCCACAAGCTGGCCTCATTGTTAGTAACCTCTTTGCATTCAACCCAACAATTTGTTTCAAAAATTAATTAAAATTATATCATGGAATGGAATATCAGTATTAATCAATACTGATATATTTTAATAATACAGCAAAATTACAATAAATCATCGTGCCGACAATATATCGACCAATTTTATTTGCAAACAAAACATGTGTCTCATACAAAGAGTGAGTCCATGTGCTTGATTAGAATCCAATGTTGGTCACTATTAGATCACGTTTAACAAAATGGGCACGGGGATCAGAAGCATCACGAAAAGAAGCACAGTACACCATAAGCTAGCCGTGACCTCACAAATCAAAATTTCCTATCATCGCTTAAATATGTAAAACAATTAAAATAAAACAGTATATTATATCATCGTAATCAAAGGTTTATTAAAACTTTTGGGTGATAAACACCACAAATAGTAATAATAGTCTTACATCCTACTAAGAAGGATTAGTTAAATGAATCCGCTTTCGCTATTCCAATTAGATTTAAAGTAATATTTACTAGGAGAAACATTTTTAAATCAAAATTTATCACTTTATTCTAAATTTTCTTAAGTTGATATTTTCATTTCTTTACTTTAACTATAACTATTATACTTTTTTTACTTATTTGATATCACCATTGAATCTACTTCAAGATGAGGAGCATTGAGCAATTTTTAAAAAGATCCATCGACTTGGTAAGACAAGGTGTGTACCTTGATATCATGGACAACTTGATTATTTATCATAGGAATAGGATAGTTGCTGTAACTACCACGCTGAAAGCGATTATTCCACCAGCGAGGCACGAGAATGTCAGAGGCATCGGGTATACCGGGGCCAAACATGTTCCTCAGGACCTGCATAGCTTCTTTCAGGGTCTCACAGTCTGATTGGGCCTCGACACGTTTTGACTCACCATTTGTCAGCGTCACCACCAGAATATTGCACCCTGGGAATGCATTTTCCATGTGCTGGTGACAAGGCAACAGATAAGCAGCCAGCTCGGGTGTTAGCCCGGAAAATTCTTGATGGATTAATATAATTTAAAATATCTCTTTGGTTGTTAGCGTAACAGTATTATAATGAACAGGCAAGATGGACACATAAACTAACCAGAAAAAGGGGGAAAAAGCATGACCACGACAGCAATATCTGACAAGAATCCATGTAGGACCATGTCGGCATTAAAGTATTTTAGATTACCACTGCTCATTCAATATTCAAATTGACTACAATATATCATGATGATCTCCATATAAAGAGAAAAAAAACAAAGGCAAGATTCTTGACAGCTCTTAGAAAGCAACTAATATAAAATCTAATATGTAAATTTATTTGGCCTAAGTATTCTATCAGCACTAAGCCAATGCATGAAGACAGGAATTACTGCCACAAACTATGACTCATCATGGCCATCAAAGGTATACTATAAGCACAAGGGGACAATTGAACTATTTAAGAAAATCAGACAGTTCATTCAAGGTCCACAGCAAGAGTCCCCATAAAAAAAAAAAAATTCACGTGATCAGGAATTAATACAATTTATTGTGCAGCAATATTCAGTATCATAAGGAGAAACAGACAGACCTGCCAGAATGTGTAATAGCCTCTTCGCTCGTGTGCATAGATGAAGAACTCTTTCCCGGGCCCACATGGCCAGAACTTATACGGAAACTTGAGGAAGATTTTTGTGTAAACCATCACATCACATTTCTCAATGGCCTTTGTTTTCCACCTCTGTTCATTAAAAAGAAAAAAAAAAGTGGTAATCATGTGGAGAATAGTAAATATAAATCAAGCTTCCCTAGGCAAAAAACCCAGAGAGATCAGGAAGCAGACAAACCCTATTATTTATTTAGAGATTATTATTATCCAATCACACATTAATAAATATCCTATTCCTAGTTAGATAGCATCTGCCTGCCAAAATTTGAGGCCCAAAAGCAGGAAAGTTGTTTGGGGGTGTGAGGTAGATTGCTTTAAAAGTATCATTGATAAAAATATTAGTATCAATAATAGTATTGATTACAGTTATATAGGCATAAAACATATTAAATAGTATGTGTTGGTATTAAATATATCAAAAAAAAATTTCAACATCAATCGGTATATTAACCATATCGACCATTATATCGAACAATTATTGGATATATTATGATATATTATCAATACAATAACCTATCGTGATATTGTTACAATTTCAAAGAATTAATATTGATAAATATTGTTGACATTTTCATATATGATTATGAAACATAAAAAATAGCTATTGACAGTAGAAGTCATGAGATGATTTTATTGTAATATGAGTTTATACTTATTGTAACAATGATTTGGTTTTAGTGGTCCACACGATGGCTACCATGGCCAGCATGATTAAGCATACAATATCCCCCAAGTGTTAGGTGGTTCAATTTTCAACAATAATTCACTATGCCTCTCACCCCACTGTTGGGGTAGGTCACTCCCTTGTGAGTGATTTAATAAACTAGTTTGTCATCGGGTGCATTGGCCAACGAATGTTGGATGTTGGTTGGAAAACAAAAAAACGGCCAACGGAGATTGATCGGCGGATGGCAGGTTGAATCCGTTAACGGGGAGATTGGACTATCTGGGAGGCTACAAGAGTCTTCTTGGATGGTGTTTGGAAGGCAAAGACGGTCAGCAGGAAGGTTGATCGGACGGTCATGGAGGACGGTCAACGTGGAGTTGGCCGGATGGTTGTGGATCACATCAGCGGAAGGTTGGCCAGCTAAGATTGGGAAGGAAGAATTTACCAGTTGGTATTACTGGTATGGAATCAACCAAGGAACGTTGGAAGACTCTTGTGATAGCCAATGGGTACAGACGGCCAAGAGGACTCGATCGGAAGAACGGGAGGACATCGTGGGACATTTGTGATAAGTTGTTGACAAAGAAAGCGCAGTGGGGACTGCTGCGCGTCTTGTCTGTATGGCAGTGGCAAGTTGCAAAGTTGGTCGATAAAGCTGTTGGCAGGTTGCAGAGCAGGTGGCTGACATTTGACCACACTCAACCCGCTTATTGGTTAAAGGTCTCCGGGCAGACCATCATATATACGCATGCTGGGCATACAGAAATGAGAGTGAGTACGAGAGCAAGAGAGAGCATCTAAGCACGGTAGAGTGCAAGGAAGTAAGATCCAAGGGTGAAGGAAAAGAGATGAGTGCACCACCATGAAAGAGAAGGAAGAAAAACAGATAGTGAAGAGAAAGGAGTGTTTCCTTGGTTTGCTTTGGAGAGTTTTTCTTTGTCATTCTCGGGTGTGTAGCGGATACTCTATTTTGGAGGTTTGTAACCTATTTCACATAGTAGATTTATTGTAGACTCTGCTCCCATGGTTTTTCCTCTTTGGTTTGGGAAGGAGTTTCCATGTAAAACGTGTGTGTGCTTCTTCTTTCTCTTTTTCTTCACTGTGTATCATTCTGTCCGACCAACCTTTTGCCCCTACACCCACCTCTACTGGCTTAACACTGTAACATTAAAAGAAGAATTCCAGGGTATAAAATTATTGAAAATGACAAGGTGTAATACGCAATAGTTTGGATATGTTTTGTCCTAAATGGGAGTCCTAGGAGACCTGTGGTATCTAAGAATGATGGATACAAATACGGATGCTGGCATTACACAAATAGCATGAACATGACAACAGGGTAAACGCAGAGAAACGTTAAATAATGCGAGTCCCACATTAAAAAGCTTTAAACAAAAACCTCCGGCTTATAAGTTGGGGGGCTCTCCCTCCTACTAGACCGGTCTTTTGGGATGGGCTCTCCCTCTGGCTTATACTCGCATCATTAAATGAAGCCTATAATTACTTCTTGATAGAGGAATAATTGATAAAATGACATTATTTATACCAAGTATGCTCTCAACATTCCATTTCCCTACAATGGCATCTTCTTAGACTATAAAATATCTTTGAGACCCATTGTCTTTGCTTGAAATTTGAAACTCAGTCAAAAAATATATTGTTGACCTATCCCTAGCATGTTCAAAATAAATAAAAAACCTACAATTACTTTTTGATGAAGGAATAATTGATAAAATGATATTATTTTATACTAAGCTCTCAACAGTGCATACCCCAATAATGGCATCTTCATAGACAATAAAATATGCCAACTCTTATTGGAGACCCATTTTATTTGTTTAAAAATTGAAAATTAGTGAAAAACTATATCACCGTCCTGTCCCTAGCATATCCAAAATAAATAAAATGCCTACAGTTACGTATTGACAGAGGAATAATTGATAAAATGATACTATTTTATACTAAGCTCTCAACGGTCTATACTACCCCTATAATAACATCTTCATAGACTGCAAAATATCCCCAGACACGCACACACACTCTCTAAATCTTATTAGAGACCCATTATATTTGCCGGAAACGAGTCAAATACATCCCCAGCTCGTCCCTAGCATGTCCGAAATAGAAAAAAATTTAAATGGTTGTAAGTGTGGCATTGACGGATAAGTAACCAGCACCAATATATAACTTTGGAAGAAATACCCGAACTTGCTGCGCGTGTAATAACCTGGATCCAAACAAGGATGCATCTGCACATAAAGACAACTCAAGAACCAAAACACCAGGAGCTAGTGAATTCACATTCAATATGATAGGATATCTAATTGTCTAGAACTGTGACTTGTTCAACAGCTTGCCGCTCCTCTTTATTATTATATGTTGGTGTGGGGAAGAGGGTGAGGAATCTATGCATCAAAAACAATGCAAGAGCATAGCTGAGCTAAGCTTTGGATACCCCAGCCTACTAACCGTAAAATCCGACATAAATGTCCATATTGAATAAGGTAGACCCACCCCAAGTTCCCACTTTTTTATATGCAAATGTTTAAACATATATTTATCCCTCGCATAACATATAAAGTGTAAATCTACCTGGCAAGACTGTATCTCTAGAGAAAGAAGAAAAAACAGCATGTTTACTAGAATTTGTTCAAGAAGCTACTAAGTGGTTGAAAGAATTTTGTGTCCCTCTTTGACCTATTGGTTAAGCCTTTTACTTCTCAGGCTTCAAATGGAGGCTACTTAATTTTGGTAAGAGTTGAAAGTTCATTTATCTTGTAAAATGACAATTGTCTGATGAGAGTGCCCCAAGCGATTAAAAAGCCTTATTCTACCACAAGTTAAATGATGGCAGATTCATTTAGTGTGGCAACAGATGCCTTCTCCACAGGTTTAGTGAAAAGGTTAATCGTCAAACATGAAATATAAATACTTGTATTGATGACAAAACTTACCAAACCAAATTATTATTAGATTTGTGGGAACACATGTACGTGTTGACAAAAACTAATCACATTGAGTATTTGAGAGAAGTTAAAAAAAAAAAAACATTGTAGACTGGTAATGCATGGTGAATAAAGGGAGAATGATACGTACGGGCAAGACAGGTTGAAAGGAAATCAGATTGCTTTGGAGAACCCCAATGCTAACGGACAGAATTAAATAATTGCCCTCATAGATGCAACCATCCTCTGTTGTCACCGAGACACCGTCTCTAATTTGTTGTATTTCCCGCACAACCTGGCCAAGAAAGGAGAGATAAGATCATAATGCAGCCAAAAGTCAAACTGTAAATGTTTTTGAAATATCGTTTAAACATCACTCTTTGATAATATTATACACTATTTATTAATTTTTACAGTAAATAAACAAATATTATATTATCTTAAAGTATTTAATAGGCATCTCCTAATAAACAAATACAAAAATAGTGATCAATATAACTAAAATTTTTATTAATTTTTGTATAAATTTATTAATATAAATAAATAGATAAATACTATGTTATTCAATTGGTTGAAGGGTTTCTCCTAACAGACAAATTCAGAAACAGTGACAAAGGTGAGTAAACATACACCCAAATTTGCCATCAGAACCTGATGAGTCAACCTAAGAAACTGCGTGCAAAACATAACAATGCTGCTGCTGCTACCACCACTAGTGGTATCATCTGAATATAGAATCTCTGACATTTTAGTTTTCAATGACCTAATCTGGAGCTTTGTCAAAGATTAGAGATCCATTTTGGTAATACAAAAAATGCAATTTTGTGAAAACGATGGCCCGATTTGACAAAATAATGAATTTATCAGGGTCCTCTCAGCAATCGAGGAAAAGTGAATATCAACAACTCCATTAAATGAAGAAAAGACAGCACTGCTTCATTTATGTTGTCTGACATCTCACCTTATTCTTTTCTTTGTGTTCTCTTTCATTCAACAATTTTTTTTTTTAATTTATAGAATTAATAATTAATAAATAAAAATGTTAAGACGTAAGCCTTTTATCAATTACAAACTTGTAGAAAACTAGAGATTAAATGCTAACTACATCATCCAAACTGCTCACAAGATTTCTAGCATGAGCACAAAGGTAGTTTTAAGATAGGCTTATGTACAAAACCGACTATTTTAAACAGTTAAACTGATTAATCTCAACATAAAAAAAAAAAATCGAATAGAAGTATCAAAAAGTTTCTAAAAGATCTTTTCCTGTTGCTCGACCTTTTCAAGACTTTAGGTAGGGTCTTAATGTTCTGCGCCAAATAGAGGCACAGAGTAAATGGTGCTGTACCTGCACGCTGCACTTTGGGACCTACACTTATTAATGCAGCGAATAACACAACAGGGATCTCAAGCTGGAAATAAAGATTCATCACCGCATTATTAAAACATAATGTTTGTATGGGTCCACGGCTGTCCTGTTTCGATCTACACAACTCACGGTACAGACTCTTTTCACCATGAGAAAATGCTAAGGGCCTTCCTCATCTTAGTTTTTCCTTTTCCTTTCTCTTTGGAATCGGGATATATGAGGTTTAACCCTCATAGAATATAATTAATCAAACAACATCAAAATATATTACATAAACTCTACCATAACAAATAAGCAAAAAATATATAGAAGAATATTGGTCATACACATCAAGAAAAAAAGACAATCTAGTTTACAAAAATTCCATTAGGGGTTTATAAAAATAATCAGACCACTTTGTATCAAACCGTATTAATCATACAAATCAGCTAGAAACAATATAATCAAAGTTTTATTCTGTTATTTGTGTTCAATTCATTCACAAGAACAGCTGATGTTCCCACACATAATCACCAATAACTTCCCATCGCGTTAATATGGGAACAATGATTAATACTGGTTAACATCTCCCCATATTTCAAACTGTTCCTATTATTTCCATATTGCTCTAACCTTTCTTTACAGGACGAGTTGGTAGCAGTCTATTATCTCAGTTGAATTTTTAAAAAAAAAATGTGATGGGCGTTATCTAAGATAAAAGCTTCATTTTCAATCAAAATTTGTGAAAGAAGCTAAATCTAAACAGTTGAAAAATGTGGATGATAGTGGATATTTACCGATTAAAAATAAAACCGCACATAGCAAACCAATCTCAAGGAAGCCTAAAAAGAGAGTTTTTTTTTTTAATCTCTAGGCAATAAAAAAATCAAATTCTGCATGATAAAATAATACCCTCGGTATTCAAATAGGGAACCCTAGAAAGTTCCGCCATATACAGAGCAACAATAGTATTGTTTCCCAACTTGAACAATAAATAAATGACAAGGAATAGCTGTCAGCAGCCGTCGTCATCCAAAAACCCAAGTGAAAAAATTTACAATATATTTGGAGTGAACCAGTACAAATTACAGCAATAATTCTAATTTTTTATAGTGTGCCCAAACTTATCTGTACAAATCATCGCAATAATTTTGAATTTTTATATTGTGCGTCTAGACTTAAATAATATAGTAACTTTTAAAGTGAAATGGTGTGCCCAAAATTTGACTAATGCCATAAAATGAAGCAAAAATTGATTGTTAAAAGAGAGATTTGGGGAAAATATATTACTTTTAATATCAAATAGTTATTAAAAACATAGAATATATATTAATAATTAACAGTATATGTCATTTGTATAAGGAAATGAGGTCAATCAATCTCAATTCCAGCTATACAAGAGAGAGCCGCGCATGCACACAAAAAGGATTTTCGGATTTTTTGCGAAATCACTATGCTTGTCACTCTATTTAATTAACTGATCTCTGGCAGAAAAATAATTAACTAATCTCTGACCCGATTTCTTATAATCATTGGGAAACAACCCAAGCAAAAAGGGAAGCGCACCTCAATCACTAGAAATAAAGAAACAAAGTCCGGAGGGGAAAAACTAATAATAAAAAAACAAAAGTGGGGAACTGACAAGATTTTACCTTGTTAAGTTTAAGACGATTGTCCAAGATTTTGCCCTCAGATGTCAAAAGAAACGTTTCCGCCATTTTATACAGTAGATACTCATACCCCCTTTCATCTGCAACCATAAATTCTCGCTCTCCATAATCTGTGTATGTGGATATTGGTTGTACCTCTGCAATTACAAGACGAAATCCCAGGTCTTCATATAATACGAGTTAAAGCAAAACCAAACAGGTGTTTTTTCAACAAACACAATCCACTGGTACAGGAAAAGATTGGTATCTTTACACAATGGTTATAAAATCAACTTTTAGACTATTTTTTAGTACAAAAAAGCGCATAAAAAGCTAATTTATGTTATAAGAAATCTCATATGATATTGTTTATTTATCTTCTAGATATTATTAGAAGATATGAATCCATTAAATATATATAAATAAATAAGACTATTTATTAAAAATATTCAAAAAAGAACTAAAGAATGTTCTATTAAGACCATTATTATGTTATGTAGTACATGACCTTTTTAAAAAAAGTCCAGGTAATGTCAATTTTATGATATTTTCCTTCACTTATTACAAAATTACAGTACACTATGTAATTAAGTAAATTAATTTATATTTTTTGTTAAAATAATACATTAATATGTATTTTAGAACATACGTTGAAAAACCCATAGTATATTCGCACAGCATAATATCTTGCTCTAATATTCACCCAGAATAGATTGCTAACTAGTATTATAGAACTTTGCATCAATTTTTATTTTTAGAAGATTTTTTTCGGTCTTTCAACATAATCAACCAATTCATGAAAAATACAAAAATTTTAGCAGTTTTCCATATCAGTCTTGCTGATTGTTAAAAGTAATTAAATTTAAATTATATATGCAAAAAGTATCCTATTCAGAATAAAACCTTGTGGACAGATAGAAAAAATAAACACAGAAGTCTTCCCTATTTTGTTTACCCTTTGTTATTTTAACGTGAAAAGAGGACGAAGAATTTGATGGGGGAACAAGCTGAGACTAACCTGCCATCTCAAAGTCGTGGAGGATGAAGTCAATGGCGAGTTCTATAGGTGTTTTTGGTGTTCTGGAAAAACCAAAAAAATAAACTTAAATTAAAATCAGATATATATAAATTAAAAAATAATTTCCGAAAAATGAGAAATTATAAACAATCAGAATGGCATCACTGCTTTCCCAACTTTCAGTGACAGCGACACGGAAATGCTTACGTTGCCGGCTCATCAACATTAGCAGCTTCATTTCTGAGTCTGTGAATCGCCGACTCCACCGCTTTCTTATACGAGTCCGCGGCGAGTCCACTCGGGAATATCTTCCCACTGAACAAATCAAAGCGGTCAAAATGCGTTAGCTTTTCGCCCTTTCTTTCAGTTTGTTGTGCTAAGATTATGCTGGGAAATTGAAACAAGTAGCAACTGGTAGAAGAAAACTTCTTCAAACAATTAAAGGCATTTTAATCGTTTAATTTGAATATGTAAATGTTCATATATACCTTAACGTGTGTAATGAACTAGGATAATTTTGTTTTGTTGAGATATCTGCTTAAATTTTCTGTAGCCAGATTTTCATAATTTATCTTTTGCAATACACATAAAATAAATTATCATTTTATCAATTTCTTACAAACCTTAAACGATGGTGAATAAAATTTCAGATTTTTTGGATTTTATGTAAACTTGAAATTAGTTTAATAGATTCTACTGCTCAATAGTCTTTTATGAAAATTTTCCAATCATAATTTAAAGACGACACAGTTATGGCAATTTAATTCTTAAATGAAGGCGTTCATTGTAATAAAACGAGGGAATGGATTATATAGCTGACTCCGCTGTGAAATTTAACCCTCTGTTGTTGTTACTATAATTTTGAATGTGTCAATAAAAATCAAAATCGTTTGCCTCGAAACAGAATAACAGAAAATCATATAAATCGGCAGTGAAAATAGAGATAGAGAGAGAGAGAGCAGAGGAAGGACGAACCACCGGTCAAAAATGTTATAGCGAGCATTGCTATAATCGGAAAATAAAGTACGGAGGCCAGATTGATTTGCCAATTCCCAAACAGGATTCGAAATCTTGCCGCCGACGCCGGCAATCCAACCGGCGCCGAGCTCCACCGACACGCCGCCGAAATTTTCCATGCGAATCCTACCGCCGATGCGATCGGACGCCTCTAAAATAACCAAGTCATCCACGCCGTTCTCAGACAATTCCTTCGCCGCCGAAATACCTTCACAAAACAAGAAAGAGAGACAGATTAATTAGGATATATACAATTAGTAGTTGAAGATCGGCTGTGCATAATGCGTTCCTGCTCAGGGATTGAACGCTTTTTTCCGGGGACATACCGGAAACTCCCGCGCCGACGATGATCACAGAGCAACGTTTCGTGGAATCCATTCGAGGAAGATGAAGAGAAAGTGCGGTGGCGTGGGGGTGAGGAAAAGAGAGGTGTCTTGCTGGCGAGAGAGAACTAAAACAGAGGCAGTCGGTTTTTATAGGTTCTTTTGGGGGGCGGGGGCGTTTCCGTGCGCAAAGTGTGATTTGAGTTCTTTGCTCTGATTAAATAAATAAAATAAAATAAAACAACTTGTCTATTTTATCAAAAGAAAAAGAAAAGAAAATATTAAAAATGGTAAAAAATTATAAATAATTTCAAATTAATTTTTATCATTTCTCTTTATATCTTTTCGAATTTACATATTTTTTATTTTAAAAATTAAAACTATATTTTATTTTTCCTTGTATAATTCTTCTATCATATATTCTAAGCATATTAATCATGTCAAATATCATACTTATTTTATTTTTTATAATTATACTTTTTAAATATTTATACCTATCATAATTTTTATTTTATTAAAATAATTTTACTCGACCGTCATAAAAGCGAGATTTAGGCTTTTCATTATCTAAAAAAAAGAAAAATTAACTAAAATATAAGTTAATTTATGGATCAGTAGTTTATAACCCAACATTAGTAAATAATAGATAATAATAATATTTTTTATAAATAATTATAACTCAAATAATTCAATCACCTGGTTAAACATAACATACCAATATCAGACCAATATTATAAACCATAAATCATAAATCAGCAACAGATACAAAATTTAATTAAATTAAATCTTATCCGATTTCTAATAATACAAAAACTTGCTCAAATCTAAATAATCTGTCAAAAAAATATTCAACCAAAATCTAAATTATAACAATAAATAATGTTATACCATAACATCATCTGATACAACGTCCATAAGTATACAAAATTGTTGATTATTCAATTATAACAAAATCTAAAATTCTCTCAATATACAAATACAATAATTGACTAAACAAAAATTTGTGTTAATCCTTCTTCTACAATCTTTCAAGTATTCATAGCTCATTAATTTAAAAGGATCAGAAAATATTATAAGTTATAAGTATAAAATTTAATGTGTATATATGATTTATAAATATATATGTCCACTAAATAAATGGAAAGACATAAAACTTATAAAGTGCGTACAAAGTCTAACATATCAAACTTTTCAAATGTTACAATTGAAATCATAATTTTGTATGCACAATTCATTACACATAAGAACATCAAATCAAGCTTACTATATAAAATCATTAGAAGTCTTAATTATATGACATATCTGTAAATTTAGAAGTTAAAATCATATAAATTTAAAAATCATAGCAAAATATATAAATTTTAAAAGGTTAAAAATCTCCAAAAATATAAAATGTAATGCAAATCAAATAAGAGAATTAAGAACCGTTAATTAACAAATCAACTAACTAAAAAGCCAACTTTAAAAAAATTACATATATTTCGGATAATTTTAAGTCAAAATATTATTATTTAAGCGAGTTGTTTACATATTACTTCCTATTAAACGTCAATTTTTTATCATTCGTGGATGATAGGCATAATTCTCATGTGACTAATATGTTAAGACATTTGAATATATATTCCATCAATTTTTTTTTAATAGTACTAAGAAAATAATTGATGACTCTATAATATATAACAAAATATTTTTAATCTATGAAAGAAATATAAATATAAATTTTTTTCACCCTATAAAAAAATACAAAGCTCAAATTAAATAATAAAATATAGTATTAATCGAAATACTTATATAGAATACCACATGTAAAGTCAAATATATATATTTATAACTTTTTTCATAAATATTTTTATATATAAATGTAATTTTTTAAAATATTCACTTATTCCATAAAAAAATAAATAAAATCTTTAAATACTCGATAAAATTTAATAAAATTTTAAAACATTTGACGAAAAACACATGCATTTAAAAATATTCAAAATAAGGTATAAATAGTAATATGCTTGTATAGCGAAACAAGAATTATAAATAAAATCAAAAGATTTTAAAAAAATATAAAAAAAAAGGGTTTAGATATATTTGTCTTAAATTTCTAATTTAACATATGGGATATGAAAAAGTTTTGAAATCACATTTATTCTCATTCTCTCTATTCTTCTTCGTTATTGTTTTTTTCTCTTTTTCTTTTCTAATATGAAATATTAAAAAATCGGGCAAACAACCATCAAATACTCAGTTGATGCACAATTGCCAAATAAGCGTGTATCATGTACCAACTAAATACACAGGCGCACATGAATGGTGAATCAGGCACAAATCAGATATTATTGTTCTGCCTCAACTGCACATAAGCACTAAAATAGGCACAAGGAGTCACACGTTTTGTCTAATCCACATGAGCATCCTATAGGTATCTATCAAGTACACAACTGCTACCTCAAACACGCACAATTGTGTAGATAGACGCCAATCAGGTGCTACCTTAATTCCCTCATATTTTATTTTTTTTTAATTTTTATTATATAATTATTATCTAAATTGACCCAATTTTTATTTATAAGGACGTCATAATTAACAAATAAGAAATCGAGCATTACGTAGTTGAGATAACTGGTTTCCCCTCTAGCCCTTGTCATGTGTTAGTCAAGCGATACCCTTCTCCAATTGTGCCATTAATACTCAAACTGCACTGGTTCCAGGGGTGCTAAGATACACTGTTTGTATGATACTCATATGACAACTGTCAGATAAAAATTTAACAACACTCATTAACCCTTTTATTTTTTTAAAAAAATATTTTTTTATAACAAACGAGAAGTACCGTTAGATTTTGATTTGGCAACTGTCATATAGTATCGTACGGATATTAGCTAGGCAGCACCCCTCTCTCCTTACCTGTGCTTTTGCCAATCTACCACTTGAGCTCCATTCAACCCTAAATAAATGTCAACATTCTCCGAAACTTACATCTAAGATTCTTGTCAATAGCGTTCATCAAGGCCGTGCTCTCAAATTTACCGTGTAACACTTTCTGACCAAATTTATCAATAACAAAAATATCTAGAATTTTAATATTTAATTCTTATTAAAAATAATTCATGTGAAAATAACTTATGTAAATGCTAGCTTATTTAGCATTTTGGCAATTTAGAAAGAATTACATGATTTAAACCTGATTATGTAATGGTAAATAACTTGCTAAATGGGATTATATGAATCAATATAGATAATTAACTTTTAAATAAGATCTAAATTTATTTTTGATTTTTTAGTTCTAAATAATATCAAGTTAAAATTATATTTGACGACATTTAATAATTGATAAAACTATAAAATAATATAATATGACAAATACTATTTTATGATTTCTTCTTTGATGATGGAAATGGGAGAATGGGAGGAGGACAGATTCTTGTTGAACACATTTAAGTTTCAGCTAAGCTTATCAGATATTTTTGTCCCTATTTGCTTCAATATTTCGCTTTGATGATGACTCTTTCTTATTCAAGTGGCCAAATTTTTCATATATTTATAATGTTATATTTGGAGATATTTATTAAATACTCTTATGACATCTTTTAATTATTGGAATTCGATCAAAACACATATAACCTGAGGCAGTAGAGTAAACTTGAATTTTTCGATAGACGTTAACCATTAAACTTGTAAGTATAAGGAATATAACAATGTATAATATTTTTAACGTAAAAGATACTTTTCAACTAATAAAAAAAATTTGGATAAATTTTGAACAAATTAACTCTAATAATAATGTCAGTTATAAAAAATATCCTCTAAAATCTCTCCGTTATAAACCCGTGTGAATAATAGTTATTATAAACCTTCTTAACATATCTAACAATTGAAAAGAAAAAATATATCAAAAAAAATAATAGTAACTAAATGAAAATACATTCTAGAAAGTAGTATTAAAATAACATACCTAACTTTGGTAAGAAACAAAATTTAAATCGAATTTTAATCGAATGTTGAATTTTTTTCTCTTTTATATTTTTCTCTTCTATTTCTATGTGGCATTTCTTGTGTAAAAAAATAATTTTGGATGACCTAAAATCATATCAAATGCAACCTTATATTAGAAGTGGTGTATAAGCGCCGATCAAGCGCACATTAAACGAGATCTCTCCGGTCAAATAACGCACAAGTATTCTTCAAGCGTGCATTCGTCGTGACTTTTTAGACAAAAAAACACACGTGTTTTCCTCAGGCGAGCATCCGACATGGCCTTTCTGAATGGCAAATGCACAATATAGTCTTCAAGTGCCTATTATATGCCAACTTGTTGACATTCGATTGATCATTGATTGACCCGAACATATCTTATATGAGTATTACGCATCCTTTTCATGATCATTTATTTGTTATGACATTTATAAGAGAGAGACAAAAAATTTTATACTAATAATATGTTATTTTTTCATTTATTTCTAAACATTTTAACTCGGAGGAGACCTAATCGCCTTAAATTACAATGGTCAAGGAAACATTATCCCATAATAAATTATTAGTTTTTACCCAATGCTAAAATAATAAATTTTTAACAGACCCACACGACATGATAGACACTTATAGGGGAATACGAGATCCTACAATGCAAAACATGTGCTTCATTTTTTAAATTTTTAAAAATAAAATTTATATTTAAAAATTAATAAAAAAAATTATAAAACACATGTTTCATGTTGTAGGATCCTCGTTCTCCACTTACACGTATTGTTCATAGATGGGTCATGCCGTATAGACTGTATCATCTACCATGGAATATATTATTCCATCATATAATATAAAGTCACGTATAATATTTTACAATAATAATAATAATAATACAATTTCATATCTTATTAAATAGTAGCAGGCTACGGTGATTTTCGTTCTGATTTGAGTCCTCTTTGAAAAGGACTTGATCATCCCCCACCTAATCTCTTTAAACCTCTTGGTGCCAACATATTTGTTGATGAATGATGTGCCTGTTACGTTATTTAATGGAAAGAATATCAATTTTATTTTCAATTTTTTTAATTTTTTTCCTCAAATTTTAAATATAATTATTAATTTTTATTAATTAGTATCACCCTCAAAATATAGTATTTTCAGGCTAAATTAATTATATTTTAGATCATATTTTAATGATGTCAAAAAAAAAAACTCTAAAAATAATAAAATTTTAAATTTAAATCTATTTAGAGCTTTTTATGTCAGCTATCATCAAAATTAATAACGAATTAGGTAAAAAATTTTATTTATTTTTTCATTGTACGGCAGTAGTACGGAAATAAAGTAAAAATATAAAAAATTAAAAATTAAAAGTAGAAGAAAATATATGCATGAAAATTTTTAGTTTTTTCTTTTCATTTTATTTGATTAATATCTAAAGATGTATGCAGTCTTTTCCATCTAATAATTTCAAGGTGAATGTCATTTTAAAAAAAATTATTTATATATTTAATTTTATATATAATTATATTAAAATTATTAAAAATAAATATAATTTTATTATTAAAAAAATTTTATTATTTTATTATTAAAAATAAATTTTATTATTTATTATTTTATTATATAAATTTATATATAATTTTATTATTTATTAGCATAATAAATACACTTAAAATCTTCTGAATTTTGAAGTCTGTTTTTCTCCATTTAAAATATTTTTAAACTTAACATTGCCCGATCAAAATTAAATTGTTTACATGATCTGATTTGATAAATTTAAAATTTTATAATATATAATTAAAATATATAATTATTATAAATAATAATAAAATATTAACGCTGATAAAAATTTTAAGACAAATATTATCACAGTAAAAGTAACAAGTTCAGTCAGGTATAGTCTAAATTTTTTATCTCAGGCTTTGAGCTGCGGTGTCATTCTCCTGGGTTGTGACCTTTGGACGACATTTTTACCGTAAATTTTGATATTTGGTTGGTCGATGGGTGACGGATCCATCATTTTTATTTTATTTTTTAAATTATTTTTCTTTATATGAGATACAACATGTGTAATAAATGTTTAAAATCTTGCAAGATTTACTTACCAAAATAAGTCACGTTAGATTATTAGTCAATATTTGAAGTTGACTCGCCAACAAGCACCATTTAATGGTTGTGAAGATCGATCGTGTGGTAATCTAATTTTATTTTATTTTTAGTTTAATAAATTAATCTATTATTATATCACCTATATATATTTATTATTTTAATATAATATCATCGTATTATATTTATTTAATAATTTTATTTTTTAAAAAATAATTACTTCCTAAATTTTTATTTATTTATAATTATAAACAACTTATATATTTAGTCATACATTTTGTAAATTATATTAATAATTATTACAAAGACTATCTCTATATAACTTTCATACTATACAATAGCATATGATATATTCATACTAACATGGTGTAGTAGGATGCCTACCATTAAGTCAGAATTTATTAGTTGACTATCAATATTAAATGTTAGAAAATTATGTAAATTAAATATCTAATAAATAATTATTTAATCAAAAGAATAACCATTATAATTTGGTGCCAATATAATTTGAATAAAATAGTATTTACATATATATTTATTTACCTTATTCATAAAATATAAAATAAAATATCACACTAAATAAAATTATAACACGGAATATTTATGTTTTATACATTGACAATTGTATATTATTTTAATATATAGTTATTTATCACATCCTATCAAAAATTTTCTATTTAAATAGGATTGTAAATGAGATTTAAAGATATGTGAACAAAATTAAATATTGGTATAATATATTTAAGTCTAATAAATAATAAAATAGAACTCTCACTATAGTCTAATGGGTTATTTATTTTTCTTTTAACTTAGTTATTTTTTTGACTATAAAGATTTAATATGTCCTTTAAATTATAATTTATCACAATATTTTATATATTATTATTTATTAAGTTTTTATTTAAACAAGTAAATTTTAATTTCTTATTTCAAGTTATCTAAAATATATCCATATAAAATAATATTTGTATTTGATATTTTAAATAATCATCAAAATATTTTTAACTACTAGATTATCAATTATCATCCTCGAATAACAAATCAAAATATTTAAAATACCATTATTTTTTTTTCAATCAAACAAACGCAACAATGTGAAGAAGCAGCACCCCCGCGATACAACAGCTCCCTTGCATGAAGAACCCTAATGGAACTGATGTTCATGTTTTTACCCTCTTTTCAATGATTTCATTTTTCTCTTAAATTTGAATTGTTCATGAATATTTGATACCAAAAACTTATCAAAATCTTCATATATAATCATTATATAGCTATTAAAATCAATCTTACATATCAAATATTACAAAACGTTACTAATTTTATGAACTTCTTTCAAACCCTTATTTTTGAACTATCTTCAACTTTTTCTTAAATTTAATCATATGAAAAAGATTTGACACAAAAGAACAAACATTTAATATACTTGAGAGATATAAGATAATAGAATAATAAGAATATTAAAGAATTATTTAGTTAAACTCATTAAATAATTTCTTTTTCTCTAGTTTTTCAATACCTTCTCTTCCTCATTTTTGAAAATTTTTGTATCTGAATATTATCAATTTAGCTTTAATTTGACCAATATTTATAGTCACTAATTCTAATCTATCTCATGCTCCACTTATAGCGATTTTCTTGTTTAAATTTTACCTAATTAATTTAAAATTTGGCATATTTTACTAATCCTTTATGAATATCACATAAGTAATTTCATCTATAATTTTTATGATTTCACACGGTTTACTGTAAAAATTTAAAGTTATATAAATGTTTCAGATATGAAAGACATCAATTCATTATCCACCGTTTTCCACTGTTGGCCACCGTCCTTGTGTTCTAGTTTTTCATCGTCTTCGCTTTTTCTTTCTTTCTACTCTTTACTAATAATATTATTATTAATTATATTAAAATTATAAATTTACTCAAATTTATCCTAATAAAAATATTAAAATAATTATAATTAATTTAAATAAGACCTAAAAGACAATTCAAAATGTTACAGATTCTTTTCCTTTAATACTACTTTTAAAGGATAAAATCATGAAGACGGGATTGTCATTCAAATACATTCTACATCTCTTTTCAAAGCAAATAATATTTCATACAGAAACGAGCCGCAGCTCAAAATTCAACAATAACTATGTTTATGAGAATTCAAACCAACGTTCCTAATATAACATAATGTCCCATCTTAAAAGGCTATATTGTCTCATACTTATTGATGACTAAAGGTATATCGTCTTGTTTATATGTAAGAAAAATTCCTTATCCCATTAAAATGCCTTTTAAATGACAAAATCATATAAAACAGGCTAAGTGATTAAACACAGATGATGTCTTTTCAAAAGCAAGTAATTTTTGGAATGAAAATGAGTTTGAGCTTAAAATTTAATAATCATAAAGAAAGTAAACAGATCTTTGATTTAACAATTTAGTTTATTTTTACTCACAAAGTCCTCAAAAATATTTAATTGAAGAAATGTAATCAAATATTACTTAAAAATATTAATTATCATAAATATGAGAATAATTAAATAAAAATTCTGTATGAGTTTATTTTATCGTCAAATAAATAAAAATATTAACCAACAGCGTGACCTACCAGTATCTTAGGATGCCGGTTCACGGCACCGGTCACCGATGATAAGTCAATGCCGGTCAGGTTAATCAACGGCGGTCAACATCACGGCGATGGCCAAGAATGGTCAGTAAAATATCTGGTCAACGGCCATTTAACTGATCATGTCACTTTTGCTTTCTCTTCAGTCCGTCACATTAGTAGGGATTTTTATTATTAAATTATTATTAATAATACTTATTTATATTACTATTTATTTTATAATATTTATTTAAATGTGGTTAAAATTAAATTCAGACAGGACACAAATTATATTTAGATAAAAATTTATAATTGAGAGATGCCATTTGAAACCTCAAATTGAAAAATATAGTCTTTTTTTTTTATATGTAAGATTTAATTTTTCAGTTAGCTTTTTGAAGCTGATAAAAAATTTACATTCACACACTTTAAAATTTGAGCTAAATTTTAATTACACAGCTTAAATAATAAATATCATACATCAGATAAATTTAAACATAATTAAAAATTAAAAATTATTTTTATAAATTACACTGACACAGACAGATTACAATTGTATCTGGCTTCACATATGTATTATATTCGAAAAGGCAACATCATGGTGGGGTTGGATAGATTTTCAAAATAAAAAAGACACTTAAAAACTGTTAACTCAGTCTATAAAATTAGTGCTATAGGTATAGTATAAAAAATAACAGATCACTTTAGATCTATTATATATGATCTTATTATATATATATAAGACATTATTTATATACCAGAATAATTTTATGGTAATGTCAAATTTTCCATCAAATTTCATATGCCTATGCTATGAAATTGTTCACCATGGTGGCGCCTAACAGCTGAGGACATTATGCCCATTGCACGAATCTGATACTTCTGTCCATGACAGCCATTTTAGGGCTATTTGGCATACCCTTCCATTTTAAGGACAATTGGAAAATATGAGGTATTTTTCCTATAAATAAATAAAAATATAAATATTTCAATAGGGTTTTCCGGTAAACTACGGCGGCGGTGATATTTCAGATGGTGGACATATCGTGATGTATCTGGTGGTGGTGATATTTTGGGCCGGTAGTGATATTGGTGGTGCCGTCGGCCGGCGGCGGTATTTAGGCGTTGTCAATTTATAATAATAAGTATTATTAATGGTGGTAAATGATAAATAATAGATATGTTTTGAAATATAATTTTTTATTTTAAAATAATATTTTTATATATAAATTTAAAATTTTTATTAATTAAAAAATATTTTTTATTAATTTATTTTTATATACGTGTCTACAAATCACTTTTCACCAAGTGTACGAAGCCTCGGTGGACGATGGAATTGTCCCTAAGAAATGATGCCTTTTATGCGTTTCAATGGTTGTAATGGAGCAATAGGAATATTGCAGATTTGGAGATGATGCATTTTTATATAGGGATATACTTAATATATTTTTAATTTATCTATTTGATAAAAAATAATTTAAAATTTAATAAAAATTATTTAGATGGTTATTTAAAAATATATATTATTATTGAATTAAATATTTAATGGATGATAGTATTTTAAAAATTAATCAAATATAGTGTAAATAAAAAAATATACAAAGTATATCTCTCTAAAAAGATATATCCCTCCAAATCTAAATATCACATCTTTCCAAGTAGGAAAAGGGAATATATTCTCGATTTTTTTTTATTTTTATTAATTAAAATTTAAAATTTCCTATTATTATTGTTATTAATTCTTAATTTCCTTCATTCTATTATATTTTTTATTATAAAATAAACTATATTTTATACCAAAAAAATTGCTAAATTCATCATGTACCAAATCATATGATATACATACGATATAAGAACCGTGAATTCACTTTAGGTACTTTATGGTTTGATATTTTTTATAGCGTCTGTATTTAAAATATGAATATTATATATATAAAATTTATCTGTATAAATATCATTATCTACGTTTAGACTTTACTTAAAAGCAAAGAAAGGTAATTTAGTGATTGGCTACTTAGCAAGGCATGAAAATGCAAGTTGGCATTGATCAATATGAATGGAACTCCCTTCCCCCTTTTGATTATTTTTTTCTCTTTTTATTAACACTGTAATTTAAAGAAAAATGTGTGATTAATATGATATAAAAGTTATATCCAATATAAAAGTTAGGATAAAAAATATTAACCCAAAGTTGAATTAAAATGAGTAAAAGTCAAATAAAATTATAAAAACTTAAAAACCTTAAAAATTAATTTGACATTTTGCTCAATTGGTTCCATTATCGAGAAACCCTTGTACATTATCTATTTATTCTATTATAATTGATGGCTATGGTAAGAATTGGGTTGACTAAAATCTAGTACACAGTTAAAAGTTAGGCAATTCAATCATTAAATAAAGACGACTGTTAAACAAATAAGAAACGTTTGTCATCATCAAAGAGGGACCACACCTATACATTAATTCAAAGGTCCGCCATTCAAGTCGTGTCTTATATTATAAATAGTCTTACCCGCACTAAAAAAGGAAATGAACTAAGTCAGATGATGAAACAGAAAAAGCCTAGACACTTTGCCTACCTAGTGTACCAATTAAAGCCATTCCAGTAGTCAAGTGCACTACAAGGAGTTATGTCATCCAAACAAATACTCATCCTCAATCATTTACATTTTCACATTCATTTTTTTATATCTTTTAAACCAAATAAAAAAATTTTTAATTTAAATACCTAAAGATACAATTGAAAGTAAGTCCTGTATATTTTTTTACCATTTATTTATCTTACTGTGGTGTGCATGATCTAAATTTTAAATTACGAAAATTGGATCCGTTTCTGTCTGGGCACCTGTACGTGATGAGATATCTCCCTAATTTATAAAATAATTTAAATTCTCAAAATGTATTAAAAATAATTTAAATATTTAATTTTATAATAATAAATTTAAATATATTAGATTTATTTTATAATTATAGTCATCTAAATTATTTATAAACAATCCTCACGGTTACAAATTAATTAAATGGTCTAAGTATCACTCAACAACCTCTCCACTTTCATATAGTTGCCTTATCCCTCCCATGATATTTGCTCATCATCCCATAAATCTTTATTTTTTATCATTAAATTTTATTTAATAGTAAATATTAGAGATATACTCAATATATCTCCTTTGAGAGACATATGGCCCCCAAATATAAATTTAGATGAACAAAAATTTTTCATAAACTATAAATAAGTAAACTCATACCCGGATAGATTTAATAATTTCTAATCATCTTTAGAATTATGATTTTACCCAAATGATTATTTTATTCCTATAAAACTTACAATATATTGTTTATTGGTAGCGGCAAGCCGGTGGCACCAAAGTGGTGGCTTTGGTGGCGGTGGCGAGTTAGTGGCTGTGAGTGGTGACGGTGAAATAATGTGAAAATATACCTAATTTAAACTTAAATTTTTTAGTTTAAGTTAGTTTTGTTACCATCTCAACACAAATAAGTAATAAATAATAATAATAATAATAATAATAATAATAATAATATTTATAAATAATTAAAATTCAAATATCCTAAATCAGGTTGAACTTATCATATTCAAAAGCCAATATAGCACAATAACCATAAAACTAACATGGAAAATAAAATCTGGCTAAACGAAATTTCCTCTTTATATAATAATAATAATACCTGTTTAAATTTAAAAATATTTGTTAAAAATCTAATAAAAATTCAAACTATTACAATATAAAGATGTACTAAGATTCATCCAATACAATATTTTTCAATTATATAATTTGCAATAATCGAAATATATAATAATCTCAAGTATTATCCAAATATAATTTTAAATATAAATATAATTAAAAATTATCAAGTATTATCTGTCCAAATCATATAAATATCTATGACCGGTTAATTTAAAAGAATTAAATATTAGTTTAAATATCAACAAATATATATACACACACACAATATATAATTACATGTTCATAGAACAGATAATAGAATAAAAAATAATAAAATACATATGAAATCAAATATATCAAAAAATTAATAACATATATACAAAATCAAATATATCAAATGTTTCAAATATATAATTTATGATTGCTTAAACAAATTCAAAATATATGATTCCAAAAATTTCATTGTCCAAAATTAACTAAATTCAAATATCATGTCAAAATCTATAAATCTCAAAAAATTAAATCATTTTAAAATATAAAATATAATACAGATAAAATTTTGAAAATCAAACCATGCCATATTTAAAAACAAGAATTAAAAGGCTAATTTTAACAAAGAGTTATACATAGTGTTTTAATATTAGGTCAAAACTCTATTATTTAGACTCATAAGTAAATCGTCTACAAATTACTTGTTATATATAGGGCCAGACGCCATTTTTACTCACTAGTAGATAATAAGTGTAATTTTTAATTGTATTTAATATATTATAACGTTTGAATATATATTTTTATTAATTCATTATTATGGTTTTTAACAAAATAATAAATAAAAAATTTTATAACAAATGGTTAAAACTTTTTTACTATATTGAAAAGGTGCAAATATAAGATTTTTTTTATAATGTGGAAAGTACAAACTCATATCAAATCAAAATAGAGTCCACACTGAACACTTGTATGAATTACTAATATGTAATGTTAAATGTATAAGTTTTATAATTTTTCTACACAAATATTTACATATACGAATGTAATATCTGAAAATATATATTTATTTTTGTAAAAAATCAATAAAACTTTTAAACTTTTGATAAAATCAAACAAAATTTTAAAATGTTCAACAAAAATATATGCACGTAATAATATTTAAAATAGAGATATAAAAAAAGCGTTCATATACAATAAAATAAAAATGTAAGTAAAATTAAAATAGTCTGAAAATAGACCAAGAACAAGTCTAAAAATACTTATTTTAACTTTCAATCTAGTAGATTAGATGAAAATAGCCCCAAAATCTCATTATGTCTCATTCTCTCTTCTTTTTCTTTATTCTCTCATATCTTTCACTCTTTTCTTTTTTTTCCTCTTATCAGTCTATTTCTTCGCTCTTTTACCATACAAAATGGCTACCAAATGGCATAAGATGCCCTAAATACACAATCGGTGTATAAGTGTCGATCGGGTAGATAAGCGCTAATTAGAACCACAGGCATGCATGAGTGAGTGCTGCTTTAGGCACAGTTTATGCACAAATATTTTGCCAAATCTACATATGAGTATTAACATGTCTATTTCAAGCGCTACTATATTGCTGAAACACCATGTGAACGCCTTACAGATGTCCATCAAGTGACCCTTGGTGCCCTAACACATATGAGTGTAGAGACAGATATTTTTTTGACACTAGCCTGATTTTTTTAAAAATTATTTTTTTTGAATTTTTATTATATAATTATTTTTTAAGTTGATTTAATTTATATAAAAATGGTACCATAAATTATATATATAAAAAATATCATACATTATAAATTTACTCCCATAAAACTTACATTATATTTTGTAGTGGTAGTGGCAGAGCAGTAGCTATCAGGTGGTGGCAGCAAAATAATGGCGAGGGTGATAGTGGCAAGTCGGTGGCTGGCGGTGGTGGTGGTCGAATGGTGTGAAACTATAGTAATTTTTTAAAGATAATTAATCCCTTTCTTCACCCCTTAACTCTAGTTGCTTTAGATTGAATTTACATCAAAATCATGTCAAAATGTTATAAATAATATGACACATATTTTATTTATTTATTAAATTAATAAAGATTATAATCTTATAGTAATAATTTAAATTTGCTAATTATTTTTTAATTATATGAACTATATTTTTAATTATTTTTTATCATCAAATAAACTACATTTTGTACCAAAAAAACTGTTAGATTCATCATATACCAAATCATATGATATACATGCGATACAAGAATTGTGAATTAACTTTAGGTACTTTATGATTTATTTTTTTTTGCAATGTCTGTATTTAAAATATGATTATTATTGATATAAGATTCTGTTGGGACCCGACTTACTATTTAAATTACGAGGAAATATACAATAACGCACGATAAACACATAGTAAGTAAACATAATTGATAAATGTACGATTTTTACGTAAAAAACTTCATTTCAAATGAAAAAGAAAAATCACATGACTTAAGGTTAGAAAATATCTCCACTATACAATGCCACGGTTACACAAATTTCACATACAAGGCTAAGCAATATTATCTCAAAATAAGTCTGTATAATATAGAATACAATATGAAAGAAAAAAGAAATAAAACTTAATAAACATGCTTCTCAGTAGGAAGAATGGGGTACTTACGGTCGACGGATATTGAAACTTAATTTGAAATGTAAACGAATATACAAATCTTCATCATCTCCATTTTCTCTCTCTTTCTCTTCTTTTTTCTTTCAAAACGGCGTGGAGACTACAGAAAATGAACCCAAACACGCGTCAACCACGTTTTAATCCTCCAAATCGCGCTTAAGTGCCAGCCAAGCGCAGCTCGAGCGTGATGCTTCTGGAAATGGTGCTATAGGCGCTTATCGAGTGCACATGTTCTGAAAAATGCGTTTCAGTGGCACCTTGAATGCTCATCGAACACCCACCTTCTAGAAACTGCGCCTCAATGGTAACTCGGGGGCTTATCGAGCGCCTACTTTATAGAAATCGCACCTCAATGGCGCCTCGGGCGTGATATTGTTAGAATTAGCACCTTAGGCCTTTATCATATGTATGAAAATACTTATCATTTGCATCATTAATTGGCACATTAAGTAAATAAAGGTCTACAAGGAAGTGACCATAATCCAATAGATTTATCTGTATAAATATCATCATCTACATCTAAGCTTTAGTAAAAAACAAATAAATATAATTTAGTCATTAGCTACTTAGCAAGGCACGAAATGCAAGTTGGCATTGATCAATATGAATGGAACTCCTCTCCTCATGTGGGTATTGAGCTTGAACCGATTACTATTGATCTACTTTTGATTCGACACTCAGTAGTCTTGTTCAAGGGATTTTGGTTGACGTTTTTTTTCTCTTTTTTCTTTCCCTCCCCCTTTTGATTATCTTTTTTTTTCTCTTTTTATTAACACTGTAATTTAAAGAAAATAAATGTGATTAATATGATATAAAAGCTATATCTAATGTAATAGTTAGGATAAAAAATATTAACCCAAAGTCAAATTAAAATGAGTAAAAGTCAAATAAAATTATAAAACTTAAAAACCTTAAAAATTAATTTGACATTTTGCTCAATTGGTTCCATCATCCAGAAATTTTTATACATTATCTATTTATTTTATTATAATTGATACGTACGGCAAGAATCAAGTCTACCCAAATCTAGTGCATAGAAAGATAGGAGGCCCAGGTGACAGTGATCTAATAGAAGACGCATTTGAACTTATGAGGCAAATAACGTAATAGTTGAACCTAGAGACACAACCCAAATTGTTAAATATCAAAGGATCATAATGAAGTACTAAATAAACTATTTCACATGAGATCTGCTCTGATCTCAATAGTTGAAAGTCAACCAGTCCAGTAGTTAAACGAAAGCCAAGTATTTAAAGGATATAATGGAGCACTAAATGAATTATTTTAGATGGCAACTGCTCCAATCCAACAGTTGGAAGTTAGGCAATCCAACCATTAAATAAAAGCAACTGTTATACAAACAAGAAATGTCCCTTGCCATCGAAGAGGCACCACGCCCATACATTGATTCAAAAGTTTGCCATTCAAGCTGTGTCTCGTATTAAAAATAGTCTTACCTCCACCGAAAAAGGGGACGAACTAAGTTGGATGATGAAACCAAAAAAAAAAAAAAACACTTAGACACTTTGTCTACCTAGTGCATCAAATAAAATCGTTCCACTAGTTGAGTGCACCACAAGAAGTTATGTCCTTCAAACAATCATTCATTCCCAATTATTTACATTCTCACACTCATTTTTTTATATCTTTCTAATTTAAGTAAAAAGATTTTAAACTTGAGTATTGAAAAATATATTAAAGAGCGAGTCTCGTATATCTTACCTCTTATTTATATTATTGTGGTACGCAAAAACCAAATTTTGAGTTACAAAAATTGGATTTGTTTTTGTTTGGGTACCTATGCGAGACGAGGCGGCTCCCTAATTTGTAAAATAATTTAAGTCCTCAAAACGGAACAATAATAATTTAAATATTTAATATTATAACAATAAATTAAAATATATTATATTTATTTTATAATTATAGTCATCCAAACTATCTATAAACAATCCTCACAGTTACAAATTAATTAAAAGCTCTAAGTATCACTCAACAACTTCTCCACTTACGTATAGTTTCCTTATCCCTCCCTTGATATTTGCTCATTATCCCATAAATCTTTATTTTTTATCATTAAATTTTATTTAATAGTAAATATTAGAGATATACTTAATATATCTCCTTTGAGAGACATATGACCCCCAAATATAAATTTAGATGAACAAAAATTTTTCATAAACTATAAATAAGTAAATTCATATCTCTATAGATTTAATAATTTCTAATCATCTTTAGAATTATAATTTTACCCAAATGATTGTTTTTTCCCTATAAAACTTACAATATATTGTTTATTGGTAGCAGCAAGCCGGTGGCACTAGAGTGGTGGCTTCGGTGGCGGTGGTGAGTCGGTGGCTGTAGGTGGTGGTGGTGAAATAATGTGAAAATATATGTGATTTAAACTTAAATTTTTTAGTTTAAGTTATATTTATTGTGATCTAAATATAAATAGGTAATAAATAATAAAATAATAATAATAAATTTAAGTAATAATTATTTATAAATAATTAAAATTTAAATATCCTAAACCGGGTTAGACTTATCATATCCAAAAGCCAATATAGCACAATAACCTTAAAACTAACATGGAAAATAAAATATGGCTAAATGAAATTCCGTATAGCCTCTTAATAATAATAATAAAATCTATTTAAATTTAAAAATATTTATAAAAAAAAGTATCTAATAAAAATTTAAACTATTACAATATAAAGATGTGCTAAGATTCATCCAATACAATATTTTCCAATTATACAATCCGCAGTAATCGAAATATATAATACTCTCAAGTATTATCCGATTACAATTACAAATACAAATATAACTGAAAATTATCAAGTATCATTGGTTCAAATCGTGTAAATATCTGTAACCCGCTAATTTAAAAAAGTTAAAAAATATTTGTAAAATATTAGTTCAAATATTAAGAAATATATATATACACACATAATATATAATTACATGTCTATAGAATAGATAAAAGAATAAAAAAATAATAAAATACATATAAAATCAAATATATCAAAAAATTAATAACATATATACGAAATAAAATATATCAAATATTTCAAATATATAATCTATGATTTCTTAAACAAAGTTCGTAATACATGTACAAATATTAAATCTAATAATTATATGAAATTATCTAAAATTTAAATTTAAAATATATGATTTTAAAAATTTCATTGTCTAAAATTAAGTAAATTCAAATATTATATCAAAACCTACAAATCTTAAAAAATTAAATTATTTTAAAACATAAACTATAGTACAAATAAAATTCTAAAAACCAAATCTTGCCATATTTGAAAATAAGGATTAAAAGGCCAATTTTGACGGAGGGTTACATATACTATGTTAATATTAGGTCAAAACTCTATTATTTAGACTCATAAATAAATTGTCTATAAATTACTCGTTATATATAGGGCCAGACGCCATTTTTACTCACCAGTAGATAATTTGTGTAATTTTTAAGTATATTTAATATATTATGATGTCTGAATATATATTTTATTAATTTTTTATTATGGTTCTTAACAAAATAACAAATCAAAAACTCTATAACAAATAGTTAAAATTTTTTTACTATATTAAAAAAAATATAAATATAAGATTTTTTATAATGTAAAAAAGTACAAGCTCATATCAAATCAAAATAGAGTCCCCATTGAACACTTGTATGGATTACCAAATATTTACAAGTTTTATAATTTTTCTTCACAAATATTTACATATACAAATGTAATATTTCAAAATATGTATTTATTTTTGTAAAAAATGAATAAAACCTTTAAAATTTTGATAAAATCAAACAAAACTTTAATATATTCAATAAAAAACATATACGTGTGATAATATTCAAAATCGGGGTATAAAAAGAGATGTGTATATATAGTAAAATAAAAAATATAAGTAAAATTAAAATAGCCTAAAAATAGACTAAAAATAGGTCTAAAAATACTTATTTTAACATCCAATCTACTAGATTAGACGAAAATAGCTCCAAAATCTCATTATGTCTCCTTATCTCTTCCTTTTCTTTATCCTCTCATATATTTCTCTCTTTTCTATTTCTTTTTTTTTCCCCTCTTGTCGGTCTATTTATTCTCTCTCTTTACCATACGAAATGGTTGCCAAATGGCATACGATGCCTTAAATACCCAATTGGTTTATGAGCGCCAATCAGGCAGATAAGCACCACTCAAAACCACAGGCATGCTTGAGTACTGCATCAGGCATAGTCTATGCGTAAATATTTTGCCAAATCTACATATGAGTATCAACACATGTGCATTTCAAGCGCTGCCACATTGCCTAAACGCCGCGTGAACGTTTCATAGGTGTTCATCAAGTGACCTTTACTGCCTCAACACGTACGAGCATAAAAACAGATACATTTTTGGTATTAGTCTGGTCCTTTTAAAATTTTAATTTTTCTTAAATTTTTATCATATAATTATTTTTAAAATTAAATTAATATATATAAGAAAGATTTCATAAATTATAAATAAAAAAATATCATACTTTATAAATTTACTCTCATAAAAGTTGCAATATATTTTGTAGTGGTAGCGGCAGAGCAGTAGCTATCAGGCGGTGGCAGCAAAATAATGGCGAGGGTGATAGTGGCAAGTGGGTGGCTGGCGGCGGTGGTGGTCGAATGGTGTGAAAATGTAGTAATATTTTAAAGATAATTAATCCCTTTCTTGACCCCTTAACTCTAGTTGCTTTAGATTGAATTTACATCAAAATCATGTCAAAATGTTACAAATAATATGACACATATTTTATTTATTTATTAAATTAATAAAGATTATAATTTTATATTAATAAATTTGCTAATTATTTTTTAATTAATAAAGAAGTTATATTTCTCAATAAATATATTTATTCAAAATACACCATTTGATAAAAATGATAGATATTCTAATAATTCAAAAAGGTTATATATCCCCATTATTTTTATATTGCATAAAAATTATAAAAAAAAAAGTGCTAAAAGGGATATAAGAAAGAGAAATTATTTTTCAATTATTTGATATAAGAATAAATAAATTAATTAATTCTACTAGTTATTTTTGTAAATTAAAAATTTTATATCTATAGATTTATATCTGTCAATTTATATTATTATATAATAATTTAATAAAGAACATAATAAAAAAAACAATTCTTAAAATATTAAAAAAATTAAATATTATTAAAAAATTCTTTCAAATCATTGTCGTTAACATTGGTCTTCACACGACTTCGTGTCGATTCTTTTGTTCCTCTTGTTCTCATTTTGTTCATCTTTTTCTTCTCCTTTTCCATTTTTCAATGCCATCATGCCAAACAAGGCCTTCGGAGTGGAACCGTCCATTCATGGGATTCTTTTCAAATTTGAAATGATAGTTTAACGGGCATTGAGTGCTTAGGACTTTTGAAGCATAGAAATATTTTAAAGATATATATATATTTTTATCTTTTAAATAAATTTAAATGACATTGTGTATTACTAATCCATCAATATATATTAGTGGATCATATAAAAATAGCATTGAATTTTAGATCACTCCCTTATAAGTTTCATATCCATTAAAATTATTGTTCTTCAATTCCAAAATTATTAGAATATTTCACGTAAGATCCGTTCGAATAATACTATTTACTTAAATTTTTGTAAGAAAATCACAGGTTAGCAACTTACGAGCCAGGTTTGAGAAATCTTCAGTGACTATCTGTAAGTGGACTGTAAGTTGACCGTTTAAATACTAAACCTGAGAGGATTTTCAATAGTATACCATATTAAACAGCCAAACAGGATATAAAAGACCCTATTCTAATTTTGGGATATTCAAAAGATTATTTTAATACAATGAGCCCCACCAAGAAGAGAGAAGATGGAAAAGATAAATGAAAATTTTTAGCATCCAATTGATATTTGATTTAAGTTTCATCATTTACCAAACTTAGATATATTGTTCTGATCTTGATCGTAGGACTTATGACTGATTAGTAGCTCATTTTCTTATTACATTTCCTCTTAAGCGATAGTTAAGCGTGTTAAGAGTTATATTCAACTGATAATTTACACAAATTATTGTAAATGGATCTCGTAGCAAGTTATATTTATAATAGAATACTTTTATAATAGATTTATTAAAAATTTATCCCATGATTTTTCTTAGTTAAGAAGAATTTATGTGTTTGGTTATACCTGTGTTTTTAAAACTCTTACAGTATTTAATAGATAATTATTAATAGAGAGATTTAAATTTATTTCACTGCACTGATTGTATACATGTTACAAGAATGTAGACAAATAGATGGATAGACTCCACTTGAAATGAATATCTGAAAATTGAAAATAAAACATCAATACTTTATGTACGGACCTATAATTATATTATATGAGAAGCTTATTCTTGCTTTAGCAATGGTGTTCTGAAACTCTAGTGAGTGTTGACTCAATCTTGCTTCCTTTTTTGACCTTTCTGTTAACTCATGATTGATTTTAATTTTTAATTTTTTTAAGAATTTACCCATCCTTTTGGAAATCTTCAGCCTTTCACACTGTTCCCATAGATTTCAAGTTTGCAAAGTTAATAATAGCACCATGGCCATCAATTTCAATGAAAACCTGTAATCAAGTGCCTGCCATCACCATTTATTTGATAAATTAATCATGATCGCGAATTGATGTGATCAAAATTAATCATGATAAAGCTCTGTTTGAGCTCCAAATTACACTAAAATTTACCTTGATTTAAAAGGATTCTGCACTTGCAGAGTGGTTTGATCTGTATTTGTGGAACTGAAACTAACTTACAAGGAGTAGCATATGCAGCAAAAAGAACCCCACATCAGTTCAACCAAGATTGCTGAATAGTTCAGCAATTGAAGAAAATGTCAACTGGAAATCCCCAAATTAGTTCATCAACGGGAGGAAACAGTGATCTAAGAAGTGGGGAAAACCCTAACTTGATCTAGAATTGGGCCACAGAGAATCCCGAATTCATCAATCTTGCTATGGTAGAAGGAGCTGAAGAAAGTAATCCGAGTTCTCGCCGAAACAGCCTTGAACTTGAAGCTGACGGTTTTAAATCTACCGAGTCCGCGCGAGAAGAAGGGAACTCTGAGGTTATCCTTGCCTGCAAATGCTTCCACCATCATCTTTCCATGGCAGCCGTTCCTCGCATCTCCGACCGAGAAGGTGAGGTTGTAGATTTTGTTTGGGACCGTTCTAATGATTTGCCCGATGGCGCTCTCTCTCCCTGCAACGAGCTCGACTGCCGCACTTCCGAAGGGGACGTTGAAGTGCTTCTTGTCGATGAATTTCACGGCCTTTAGGGATTCGATTATCCAGCCGGGAAGCGGCGATGTCAGATCCTCTTGCTTCGGCGGGAGGAGGATGCCGTTTGATGAATTCAGTAGCCGATGAGGACCCTCCTCGAAGCCACCGTTCCTCACTAGGTTTTCTGCAAGACATGACGAACAGCACGCTTGATCAGACGCCATTAAAATGAAATGGAACGGGGAGCTCCATTGCTCAGCGCATCAACCTTTCTCAATATTGAATTAAATAAAATAATGATGAAAATTTTAAAAAAATAATTAAAAACATATAAAAATAAGAAAATTTTTTTTTTAATAACAGAAAGATTTTAATTATTTCAAAATTTTATAAAAATAAAATAAAATACATTATTTTTGTTTTAAATTATTCTTCATCTCAATCATATCCCCAGGCATTAAGAAGATTTTATCTTATTTTTGTCCTTTCCATACTTTCAATGATAAAATTTTTAATTTAACTATTTAAAACATAAATTTATAATAATAAAATAAAAATATATTAAACTTATTTTATAATTTTAATAATTTAAATTATCAAAAAACAAAATCTTCCCTAGTAATATTATAAAAGGATTCTATCAGCTTTAAAAAAAAAAAAAAAAAAAAACATTTGCATGTGTGGAATCAAAAAAGGCCACTGATATATCTCTGGGACGGCAAACTCAAACCCAATACTGTCCAATACGATCCAATCCGAATTGACTCATATTTTCCATATTTATGATCAGGTTTGAATTTGAGTTTAGATTTAGATAAAACCCCCCAAAACATAATGGATTAGGGTTAGTTTGGTTATATAAATCATAAATTTTAATATAAGCTTAATCACTATATTCTTATTTTGTCATATATAATTCATGTGTCCAACTGCATCATCAGTCAACCCAAATCCAAACTAGGCCCAACCATGAAGCAAAACCCCACCGGGAGAGTGAAGCCCAAACGGGCAGATCCAGGCCCAGAAGGTGTTAGAGCAAATCCCGGCGATATTCCAACACTATACATTGTTTTGATGTCGGTTGTGGGTCATTTTTTAAAATTTATTAAAATTCATTCGTCCGCCTCTCCACGCTCGGGCGGCCCAAGACCGCCCGGCTTCATATCCAATGCATGTAATCCGATGGAAGAAACCTCTAACCTAGCAACAACGCCGCCCTCCACTCGCTGAAGCGCCAACACACGGCGCGCGCGGCGCCCAACGATTTTCAAACGCGATTTTGACTCCTCTATAAATATTGGCTTATGTTTATTCAAACCCTAAAATGAGGTTTATTCTCCCGCCAAGAAAATTTCACATAATCATGCCCACACACCCAAATTCATCAATGTAATCAACGTGGAAGTATTTGGTTCAACGATCTAGGTAATCACAAGAATATGACCAATTCTTTCACCCCTAAATTTGTGCCACCACATCGCGCATGTGAAAAAAGTTGGTCACATTCGACACATCACACCACGACACAACCGTAAACTAGGGCTTAACGTGAATAAACTTGTTGATCACAACATTTGATCAAGTTAAAAAGCTAATAAGACGTGAGACAAGTTCGCGAGCTACATTTGGCTATTCGTGACAAAAAGGGGGAGACTTGATCTCTTTGATAGGGGGCGTTTGATTTAGGGGGATTGATGGGAGATTAGGGTGCCTTCGTCATCTCAAGAGAAAAGCCTTCTTGAGAAGAAAACCTCTCGCTTCTATATACTTGCACAGTTCAAAACTAAACTAAACTATCTTTCTATCTCAAACTCTCTTTCTTTCTCTCTCTTCAAGACTTTTTCGTGAAGAAAGAGTCGTTCTTTCGAGGGAAGTTGAAGCGGAAGGAGCATTTTAGGAGTTCCTAATCGTCCACCAAACTCACCTCCCCCATATAAGTGCATTCAGTGCATTTTCTTATATGCTCACATCTTTTCATCCACCAAAAATGAGAAATCTTTTGATTTGATTGTTTATATAGATGATGATAATTCAGTGTTAAATATCTTTTACGTGATGATATTTAGTATTTTTATTGCTTCCGCTATATATATTTAACGAGGTCGAAACACGTTAGCACACGCTTTTTTAATTATTTGTTAGACTCACCCCAATCCACACCCCGATCTAGATGTAGCGAGTCAATCACTATCCGTTCCTCCCTATTTTGATGGGAGTAATTAAACGGATTGAGTTTGAAATCAATGGATAGTTTGGTTAGTACCCAAGTGGGTGGACTCCTTAGTTCCACCGATAACGAACCTAAAGCCTTATCTTTGTGGATCATAAGGACGCATTAATAATATTATTTTTGGTCCCCATATGTGTGAAATATCAAAAAGATTCTTGAAAGAATGAAGGCAAAAATTATCAAAATAAAATTACAAATGCTCAAATAGATTAAGAAATAAAAATGAAAGATGAAGACTTTTGAAGTTCTACGCCAAACTGAATGGTAAATCTCACGTTTAATTTGCTAATCATTTAGAAAAGTTCTCCGATCTTCGAACGATTTCTAAATTGGATTAAAGATTTAGATAATTTGGCACAAGAACTGCGTCCTACAAACATATGAGCCATATTGCCTCGGTCAAGGGAAAATAAATCTCTTTACCATTCAAGTACCCTGATTCGTGAGGAATCATTAGTGATGATGATTTTCATTATTTGTTAAGAATTTTAAAAAATATTAAAGAAAAAGACTTTTAAAAAACTAGAGCCTTACGATCACATAAATTTGAGAAGAAAGGGCGTGAGAGAGGACTAAAGGAAAAACTTCCCAAAGGACAGAATGCCCAAACCTTAACGCCAACAAGGTCAAGTAAAAATGTGACCCTAAGCGGCGAAGGGGAAGAGGGTGAAACATACGTTCAAAATGGGCCCTGCATCAGGCGACCAGTGCATAGATAATATCGACCAACCACCACCAGTGCCTGAATTTGGGTCTTCAAGACGATAAACCTGCCTGGGAAACAAAATAAAACCTTAGAGCTGAACAAGAAAGGCACCAATCCGAATTAGATTCTAAAACTCTGAGGAAAGTCACATGTACTAAACAAATCACCTCCTACCACCACCAGTGCCTAAATGGGTCCCAAAATTAGATCACATGGGATTGGGCTGGAAATAAATAGGGTTTGGGGCCTTTAACCATTGTTCGTAATGACATAAAACCTAAAACGTGTTTATTCCCGCCACATAATCAGGCCCACACACCCAAATTCATCAATGTCGTGCCTCAACGTGTGAATAACAAATTGCGCTCAACCGATCTAGCAAGAACTGACCCAATTCTTTCACCCCTAAATTTAGCCATGCCATGCATGTGGAAAAGTTGGTCACATTCGCCCCAAGGTGCCACCATGAACATTTGCACAACCGTAAAAGGGCGTGAATAAACTTGTTGAACCTTCAAGTTTGGATGCACAAGTTTTGAAAATAGTGCCCGCGAGACAACCTTGGGTTAAAAAAGCCTACATTACCCAGGCTATTAAATAAAAACCAAAAGGAGACTTAATCTCTTTGATAGGGGGCTTTTGAGGGGATTTTGATTGGGGAGATTAGGGGTGATTTGCATGTTAGTTGAAATTACTTGAATGGGATATTCTCTATTGTTTATGTTAATTGTTGTATGTGTATGCCTATTACCATTATGCCATTTAAATTGTTATTATCTTTTGTCCATTAACCTTCCTTACCTAGACACTAAATATTGCAAGATTTCATCAAGATTTTGAAAATTGTGATGTATTTTTTTATGTATATCGATTAATTCTCCCTGTTATTTATTTATTTATTTAGATTTTTCAAAGGGGAGATGTACATATTGATATTCCGTAAATATGTAAAATATGTCCGGTAATCCCGCCCACCGGCGGCCGGGGAGGAAATTATTGAAGAACAAGCTGCTCGAGCCGATAAAAATGGATGGCCGATTGTCCCCCTCCATTCAGATTAGACTTCAGGCGGAAGTTCAAACGCGATTTTTGCTCATCTATAAATATCTGCATATGTTTCTTCAAACCCTAAGGATTCAAAAGAATATTTTGAGAATTTTGAAGAAATAATGCTATTGTGAATTCCTTTTGAAAAACCAAAACTACATTTTGAGAAGTAAAGGTTTCGAGATTAATTTCTTTCACCATTAAAGCTTTCAGATTGGAGAATTATCTGCATTGTTTTCACATTGAAGTCATGAGAAAATCCAAGGAAGAGGTTATTTAATTTTTAAGTTGATTTTCAGAAGTACATTAATAAAGTGTTTTCTCGAATAGTCGAGTTGAGTTCCAAAAAAATGGATCTTTTTTACTATTGTTTATACTTGCTAATTTGCCCTATCTCTAACATCTAGAATTAAATATTTAATATTGAATATTTAAGATTTCATTTATTTAAATAAACGTGCTTTTATAGGAATTTCTGAACATACCCCCATATAAGCAACCAATCACAAGAAGAAACTTCTAACCCTTAACCAACACATGTAGCTTTGACAGACACTTATCATTTGGGATAAAATGTTGTTGCTAGGTAAAAGTGCACCTAGTATGAATCACCCGCTACAAAGAAGAACTATAGAATGGTCACGCATTGATTATGCCTTGATTATCCAGCAAATCTTGGTAAGATACCCATGAGCTTGAGTGCCATCACAGTATTATAGATTTAGGATCAAGAGAAGAATATACAAGAGTTGTAAATAACTAAATATTTCTATCTCGAAACTCTTTCTTCTCTCCAACTTTCAAAGTTTTTAGTCCTCCACCAAACTCACCTTCCCCACAAAGTGATTTATGCAACATCTTTCTATCCATTGAGAAAACTTTTTGATTTGAACGTTAGAGAGAATAAATAAATTGGCTAATTTTGATCATTTATTTAATGTGAAACTAAAAATCTTTAGTAGAGATGAAAAATCAAGTTTGACTAGACATGAAAGGACATTCCAAATAACAAATGTTCATTTGATTACTAAATATTTTTTGGAAAACTCAGAATGAAAAAAATAAATATCTAGATGAAATAGATTAAAGATTCGGACGGATAAATAAATGACTAAGGAATCTCCGTTTGCATCATCAGGCCAATCGAAAGGCTTTCTGCAATTGGATTAATTAGAAGGCACCAGCTGCGTCGCCTATCCAATTACACGAGACTACTTTACCATTAAGTACCCTATCGTTATTGGTAAGACGTTTTCCTTAGTTCACCATGAAGACTTTTCTAGCCCTATTCAATTTGAGGAAGGGCCGAGAACTACAGGAAGGACCTGAGAATATCATATTCAGGGGCAAGGGGAGAGAAGTGCAAGGCTACTTTTGTTCACCATAGTGCCTGGGCCTAGAGCTGCCTACGCCTGTGCCAGCATTCAATGCCTCCTACTGCCACAATTGATCATCTTGCACTATCTTCAGACAGTTGCCACTAGTAACCATCTGGCAGCACTAGTGCCATGGTCATTTTTGGCCATATATTTTAAACACTTATATAATTTTGTTTATACATGATTTTAGTATTCTATTAAAGGAGCCTTTTAAATTCAGGCTTAAATAAAAACTAAAGTCAACATATATTCGGTCTTTTAAGATTTTGGAAAGGTGACATATCAATTGATTTTACCTCTAAGTTTAAAAGATGTTTATACATATTTATAAATATGTCCATGAATTAAATTTCTCTATGTTGATAAATTGATTACTTTATCACATATTGAGAAAAAAACTTAATAGGGAGAAGAGTTCAAACAATTTGCACAAAGATAATTCTTTGAATGTCTAAGATAAATTACCCTTTTTTTATATGAGAAAAAAGAGAAATATTTAGAAAAAATATCTGCATTGTTTTCACATTGAAGTATGAGAAATTTCTAAAACGAAATTTTTAGAAGGAGCAAAATAAAAGGTATGAGTTCCAAAGAAATATTTTAATGATAATTAATTTAATTGAATTGATAGATTTTTAATATTGATTGAAATTTCAAGTCAACCAAAATTTAATTTTTGAACTAGATTAATTAATCAAATGTTGGCACCATGACTTGCAATTGAACCCTAACTATACATTTTGATATGTGCATCTAATGAATACCTCAGAGTGTAGTAATTTTAGGTAGAATATGACTTGAGATGGCTTGATCGGAAAACAATTTATGATAAAATGAGCTTTGACATTTGCCCTCTACACGGTATTGATTATGATTAATGCCAATCTTTATGACTAGTGCCCATATTAGTTATGACTTTAGATATTTTATTGGCTAATTTTGGATCATTTCTATAAAGTTTTGGTGAACAGATAGAAAGAGAATATGCAAAGAAAGATTTAAACAGATTAATGAGAATGAAGATTTAATGTCATTAAAATCTTTATTAAAAATCAATATATTGAAAAATGATATTATCAACATTTTAAAATTTCAATGATGACATAATTTTTATATATTCTATTGATTTATATTTAAAATTTATATATAATCTTAATTTAGGCTTACTTTTATCTTTGTTTTTTGTTAACCTTCCATATTAACGGGCTCAAATTTACTTGCTAGGGATCAAGATCAAGAGCAAGCTGTTCATTTAATTAGTTTTTAGGGTGCTGAAATGTATTTAAAGTTTTAATTGGAATAGAATTGTAGTTTAGTTGCTAATTTTTAAAAGTTCTTGATTAACATCATATCTAATCAATGGTGCTGTTTATCGCGATGATGCTTTAGTTTAATTTCAATTTCTTTTTTTAATTTAGTTTTAATATTCTGATTTTTAGTTAAAATACTTTTTCTTTGTGTATGATTTGATGTTAAATAATTATCGATATTCAAAGTCACTTTTAAGAGTGATATTCAGATCATGTGGTTTAATTATTATATTATTTCAGACCATTTAACAATATTTAATTTGTAGGTTTACCTCCCGGTGTTCGGTTTGGGTTTGAATCGATAAAATAAACAATCCAATTTTTAAGTATTATAAATAAAATTTTAATTTAAGTTAACTGAATATTAATGAATAAAATAATTCTAATAATTTCAGCCTTGGGACAGGGCTGTGATAGAGGGGTCCTCTGATAAAATTTTCCCAGGATCCCTGGCATCTCTTGTCTTTATTTGTAGTGCACATGAAACTGGTTTAAGACTATGAATCACACTCAAATACAAGTGATTAAAGGGTCTGAGTCAAATCAATTTTTCATGTACGTATCAAATATAAACTCTAATATGAGACTCACACATGCCTAGTAGGTTTTCAATATAAAATTACAGTTGCATTGTAAATCTAATATTCAGAATATCTATAGTCTTTTAATGAAACAGAAATTAGTGTTGATTAAGGTATAATCCGAAACATCGCCTTTTTACCAAGCTCAAAATACTGTCAGTTGGGCTCAAGTATATCATAGAATGTCGGGTTTCTGCCAAACCCGAACCATTGGTTTGGATTTGATTTTGGCTCCCCCAATCCAAACTCAACCTGCTGTCATCCCCATCTATCTAGTCAAGAACGGATATATCGAAGATATATCCAAACTCAACCCATTGTATCGAAGATATATCTACAATATATATTGTAGGATAGGCCAGCTCAATGAATTAACTAACACGTTGGAAGTTCATCTGCTTACATAGAAGTTCCGAGCATTTATGATAGCAGCAACATAAGCTTTTAAGACATATATAACTATATCATTGATAAAAATCCCAGCCAACACATATCAGACTCATTGATAAAATTATAATATGTTATCGTATTAATAATATATCATAATATATCAGTCGATATTTATCTGTTATTTTATAATTCTCGAAAATTATTTGCTTCTAATACATCCGCTATGTATTATTTAATATATTTAATATCGATATAACTGTAGCTGATATCAATTGCTAAGCAAGCAGCAAAGTTGTTCCAAAATTGGACAATCAGAAGTTCATCTTGACTTGTTTTAGAGGTGCATTTCGAAGAGTGGTATTCAATACGATATGGGAAAACAAGCAAAGTAAGTAGCAATGGTGCACGTTTGGCTAAGCCAATATAAGAAAATTGTGCCTAACATCCTAAGAATGGCACAAATTTTCTACAACTGAGCTCTAATTTTTATAAATTATAAAATTAACAGATGCACCAAGATGTGTACAAGTTGTGTCAGAGCATGTCGGAGTCAAATAAAATAAATAAAATAATTTTGACCCACATTGGCGCGTGTCTGACATCAACACTCTAGCCTCAAAAGAATGTCGGTGTTTTTTAGCTAATTTGAAGGATCAAGCAATTGACCTTGTAATATTGCATTAGGTAAGCACGCCAACATAAAGTTCATTGCCAAAACTTTGCTCTTTTATAAGTTCTTGACAATGAATGAGATTGAGAGGCTATCTAGTTCTCACAATCCTTGAATGAGCTCAGCTTGATTTACAGCTGATGATCTTAGTTTGAACTGCCTGAGACACTGAATTATGAGCTAGGGATGAACTAGGTGTCAGAGGAAATAATGTCTAAGATTGTTCGGACGCATAAAATGTGAACTAAATGAAGCACCTATTAGGATAAGATTGGAACAAATCAACCGAGAAAAACCTTGAATTGAGTGATAAACAATAAACTAAAATTGTTTCTGCCATCTAAAATATTGCACTAAATTGAGCAGAATAAATAAAAACAGATTCATATAACTAACCTCAATTAGTGGGATCACACTCTATGTTTTGCACTAAATCGATCGAGAATAAAGCTTTGTATTATTGTTTTTGGATAAACATTTACTGAGGTAAGATGAGCTCTTCTTATTTATATATCACACTTTAAGCTTGAACAAATCCAAATCTAAACTCTTTAAATATCTTGTCTTGTTAAACCACCATCAAAGGTTATATGCAGCATTTTAACATGGATCACTAGGTTATATGCCAGATCAAAAAGAAGCTTGTAAAAGCAAATCATTCAAAATTTAAACCACCAAAAACAAGAATCACCCTATCTATCAACAGGCTTTGTCCACAAGATATATGAATCAGTAGGTCATAAATTAGAAAATGAAAAAAAACAATAATAAAACAGCAAATCAATAACATTTAGGCCACCAAGAACAAGAAACGCCCAATCTATCAACAGATCTTACCCTAAGCTATATGGACCAGTAGGTTATATATCAGAAAATTAAAAAAATAAACAAATAAATTGCAAATCATTCAAAATTTAAACCACCAAGAACAAGAATCACCCAATCTATCAATAGATTTTACCCACAAGCCACATGGATCAGTGGGATATATGTCAGAAAATAAAAAAATAAAGGTTGTCACCACAAATCATCCAAATTTAAACCACCATGAACAATAATCATCCAATCTATGCCATATGGATCAGTAGGTTATATATCCGAAAATGTAAAAAAATAAAGGTTGTCACCACAAATCATTCAAATTTAAATCACCAGGAACAAGAATCACCCAATCTATCAACATATTTTACCCACAAGCCATATGGATCAGTAGGTTATATATCAGAAAATGGAAAAATAAGGATTGTCACCAGAAATCATTCAAATTTAAACCACCAAGAACAAGAATCATCCAATCTATAAAAAGATCTTACCTGTTGTGGGCAATGGAGGAAAGAACTCCTTGATAGCAACAGCATCCAATAATGGGCCACAAGCAGGATCCTCTTGAACCCCAACATTGTGAAAAGTGATGTTAGCAAACTTAGAAAAAGCCCTAAATCCCCAAGCGTAGGTATCACCGCCATTGCTACTGTAAAGTGTCTGAAGAGGAAGATCCCCTTTGAGTGGAGGCACTATCACTCTCAACACTTCATCTTGGGCACAAGTCCTTGAGGCACCAAATGTTAGGGCATAGAGTGAGCCTGGCTTTACGGGTATGGACTGAGAGATTGATGCCTCATTGCCAAGCCTAACCGCGTGGACACCGCGCGTCACCGCAAAGTACATCCCTCCCGGCTGCGGCCCGCTGGAGATGTACTCAACCAGGCCATTTATTTTCCATTTGGGTAGTGAATATCTCCCTTGGATAACTGTTTTTTTGAGCTGATCTGGCTTTGGGCCTTGTTCAAAGTCGCCATTTGGGAGGAGCCCTGAAGTACGAAACACAGTGATATCAGGAGCATGCTTTCCCCTCTTTTAATGTTTAAATCCAAGTGAATGTGTGATCCGAAAACTGATTAAATCTAAGCATTATTATGTTCATTATCATTTATAGAACATTTTCATGGTTTTTACCCCAAAAAACATAAGTTGGGAGATCACAACTGAAGCTGAAGCCAGAGCAGGAAAAAGAGAGATACCCAGATGAAGGTTCAGATTTCAAATTCTAAAAACTTTAAAAGATGCTTTAGAATTACCTTCAAAATAAGTGGCCGCAAAGGTAGAGCTGGTGAATAGCAAGACTAAAGAAAGGAAGAGTGCGATCCTGACAGCCATTTTCAGCGGGTACAGCAGAGTAATGAGCCGGAGAAATGGAGAAGGATAGAGGTTGAGGGTGAAGTTTTCAGTGGCAACACTTCATCATTATAAACCCTGAAGCAGATTGGGTTGGGACTATGGAGGGATTCGAAGAGGGCCCCTCGGCTCGATTTGAGACAAGCGGCCCTCCGTTGCACTGATCGCGGCAAAGGCTTGTGATATAAATTTCAATCTTAGTAAAATCAAACAGTTAAATTTTTTTAATTTACAGAGAAAAAAATTATACAGTTCTCTATTGTTAAATTTCATTCGGACGAAGAGTAAAAGAGGAAGAGAAAGAGGGGTGGAATCACGTCGAAAGGGCCAATTGGAAATTAATGGCGTCGCCTGTTTGTCTGCAAATTTTCGAAATCAGACTTCTTTTCCCCATGATCTACGGGGAATTGGCTTTAGTACATTGAATGCGACATCTTTACATACTTTTGAGATATAGTAAGTTGTTATGATCTTATTTTTATATGTATTAATAATTATAAATAAATTAATCATATACCATATTATTGGAAGTATTTTAAAAATTGTTAAATGAGATATTCTGGACTCTATTTTTTGAAAGAGGCAAAATAACCTTTTTTTATAAATTATAATTATTAATTTTTAATCAATTTTACTTTCAAGTGAAAATTATTTTTCTCATATTTGAATAATATCGTATAAAAATAGAAGATGGAATGATCATAAACTTTTTTTGTCAAAAAATAAACAATGACTGCATCTAAAAAATAAATATTAACTAATTTTATATTAAATATCGTGGTAAAATAATAAATATAAGTATTATTTGAAATAATTGAATATAAATCATCGATATATGACTTTCTAAGTTCACTATCAAATCTTAGGACTCAACTCTAGACAAGCATTAAAAACTACCAAATTAGAGTATGGTAGGGGTAAAGAGAATTTCTAATAAAGTAAAAAAATCTATAGGACTTCGTTTTAATTATTAATAATTTAATCAATTTTTTGTATTTTTTTTTATTTATCATAATTAGATATTATATGTACTTCTTTATTTATAACTAAATTATCAATAATTATATAAAATTACTTAAATTATAAACCTTGAAATGAGTAATATACGTTATGTTAAAAAGACTAATTCTTGAATATAGTTCATAAGGTGTATTATATGTTGTTTAATTAATATCAATTTTTTATATTTTTAAGTCAAGTATTAATCTAATTAAGATTATAATCGATAAAGTATTTTTTGTTCATCCAATATACATTTACATTCTTAAAAGAAATCTATAATAACACTTTGTTTATATTATGTGAAATAAAAATTACATATATCTATTATACCGACTATACAAACTTAAATTATATGTGTCTTTATCCATAGATTATTAAAATAATTAAAAATAATATTTTTTAAAATTTATAGATGATATGATTTATTTATTATCTCAAATAATCTTCGTAATTATGTATATATATTTCATGTTAATAGAGAAGTTTTTCAGTTCAATTTAGTTGTGGGCTGAAAAAAAATAATGCAATAAAATAGTCATGCTATTATTTTTATATAAATTAATTATTAAAAATTGTATAATTATTTTATATCCTATCAACTAAACAAATTTTTCATAAATATAAAAACATATACATTTTTTTCATAATTTGTATTTTAATTAATATAATATTTTCATATAATATATAATTAATATTATATTCTGATATAATATAAATTTCATGGGAAAAACCTTATATTTTGCTCATTTGGATGTTCAAAATAAGTACAAATCTTGAATTAGATATACATTGGGTCCGTTTTATGTGACGTGATTAGTTATTGTTGCCGTAACTTTAGGAATTATGTGGATCGGTCACATTTCTTATGTTGACATTTAGAAAACGTCTATTAAAAAATGTTTAGAGATATTTAATATAATTATAACATGCTTAATTATTAAAAAGTAATAAAATAAAAATATAATAATTATTATTAGGCTTCATTTTGATCTGCCTATGGTGCTATTGGACCAATCAAATTTATTTATAAATTTGATTAATTTTTTATTATTTATGAAATATTTATATTTAGAATTATATTTTATAAATTTAGAAAATAATAATTTTATATTTAAATTTTTTTATATAAATAAAATCATATTTTATAAATTTATAAAATAATAAATTATAATTATGTATTATTAACATAATATTATGTAAAGAGGATTATATTTTATAAATTTATACAATAATAATTTTATAATAACATATTTTGAAAATATTATTTTATTAATAGTATCTAAAAAATTATAAAAAATATTTTTTTATATTTTATTATTTTATAAAAAAATTAAAAATAAAAAATATAATAAAAATAAATTTTTAAAAGATAAAAACGCATTAAAAAAAGGGTAAAAAAAAGAAAAAAGGGGGGATCCCCTTCCGGGTTCGGGGGCCCCGTGGCGCTTTTTAACTCGGCTTCCATACGCCGCGTAAAATACAATTTTTAATTTTATTTTCTTATTCACAAAGACTCGTTTTCAACCGTTGGATTAGTTTCTAATCCAACGGTCGCCAATTCCTTTCCCCCAAAACCTATTCTTCCTCCGTTGGATTCTAATCCAACCGCCGTCATCTTTTCCCTCCCACCCTCCCTTCGGCACAGCCGTTCTCTGAATTCAAATTTCAAAACACAGTCTGCACCGTTAGCCTCTACCCTACTCGCGTTTCCCTTCTCGCAACGCATTTTGAATAGACTCTCTCTCTATCTCTCAAATCCAAGACATCATCTCTCTGTCTTGCTCTCTCCCCTCAATGGCATTGCCCTTACAAACCAGCAACAACGCCAATATCATCCCCGCCGCCGCCGGCGGACGTGGGAAAACCATCGAAGAAACATACCAAAAGAAGTCTCAGCTCGAGCACATCTTGCTTCGACCCGACACATACGTTGGATCGATCGAGAAGCACACCCAAAAACTCTGGGTCTACGAGGACGATCAAATGGTCCATCGAGAGGTCTCATATGTTCCCGGATTGTACAAGATCTTCGATGAAATTCTCGTAAACGCTGCTGACAACAAGCAGAGGGATCCATCGATGAACTCGTTGAAGGTGGTGATTGACGTGGAGCAGAACTGCATCGGTGTTTACAATAATGGAGATGGTGTGCCTGTGGAGATTCATCAGGAAGAGAAGGTTTACGTGCCAGAGTTGATTTTTGGGCACCTGTTGACGAGTAGTAATTACGATGATACGGTGAAGAAGACCACCGGAGGAAGGAATGGGTACGGGGCCAAGCTGACTAATATATTTTCGACTGAGTTTGTGATTGAGACTGCGGATGGGAGGCGCCAGAAGAAGTATAAGCAGGTATGGGGTTTAGGAGCTTATGGAATAGGCTTTTGATTTGTTGTTGTCTCATCTACGGATTCGTAGGAAGGTTATTAGGATGATATTTTATTCTTTTGTTTTGGATATGGTTTTCATAGAAGATTAGACGATTAGTAGTTTGATTTGATTTCTGGGTTTTGGCTGTTCTGCACCGTTTCTTGCTTTTTTTTTTTTCCCCTACGGCGTTGGACTTCAGGATTTGATTATTGGATTGATAGCTCCTGAATCTTGCAGTGAATCTTTTTCAGTATGAAAAAAATTGGAAATTTTTGAAAGATTTCATCTGCGGTTGAAGTGAATGTAGAGAGGATATATGCTAATGTATATACCATTTCAATTGGAGTTTTGTGAGTTTTATGCGATCAACTAAAAGCCTTGCTATGCTATATAAATTAATCCTCAATTCTCTGTTTTTATTTCTCATTTGTGCTCTTGTTTCAAAATCTGTACTGTAAGCTTCGTGGTGTGGGTTATAGAAAATTTTATCAGCCCGTTCCTGCATTTGTATATGGTTCATTCACATAGCTAATTTGTCAAATTTTTCTCAAATGGGTGTCCAGGTATTCTCCAACAATATGGGGAAGAAATCTGAGCCAGTTATTACCAAGTGTAAAGAGGGAGATAACTGGACGAAAGTCACATTCAAACCCGATTTAGCTAAATTCAACATGACCCATCTTGAAGATGATGCAGTTGCATTGATGAAAAAGAGGGTTGTCGACCTGGCGGGATGCCTTGGTGATGGCGTGAAGGTTGAGCTGAATGGTAAACGGATTCCAGTGAAGTCATTTCAGGACTACGTGGATCTTTACATTCAAACGAAAACTACGGAAGATAAAAAACCCCCAAGGTTGATATGAATGCTTGGTTTTATTTCTAAAATAGTCTGTCTCTTCTAGGACGTAAGGTCATTACCTAGGTTTTAATACATCTTTAACAACAGGTGTTTCTACTCGGAAAAAAGATGGGAAATTTGTGTCAGTACAAGCGATGGACAATTTCAACAGGTAATAATTGAAATAACTATGAAATTAATCTTATTGTTCAATTCATTAACAAGTGATAGAATTGTTCTATTTTATCAGGTCAGCTTCGTTAACAGTATCGCCACAACTAAGGGTGGGACTCATGTTGATTACATAACCAACCAAGTCGCTCAATATGTGATGGAGGCTGTAAATAAGAAGAAGAAGAATGCTAATGTCAAGGCTCATACAGTAAAAAACCATCTGTGGGTTTTTGTTAATGCCCTGATTGACAATCCTGCATTTGATTCGCAAACAAAAGAAACGCTAACAACTCGTTCAAGCAGTTTCGGTTCTACCTGCAAGCTCCCAGATGAATTCCTGAAGAAAGGTTTGTTTCATTGTTTTTTACTATCTCAAGAGCCTTAACACCCGGTCGTATTTTGACTTAATGCCCGATGAAATCATTACAGTGGCCACCAAATCCGGAATTGTGGAAAGCCTCCTTTCGTGGGTAGACTTTAAACAGAGCAAAGATCTCAAGAAAACTGATGGAGCAAAGAGACAAAGGCTTACAGGCATTGCAAAACTGGAGGATGCAAATGAAGCTGGAGGAAGGAATTCTGATAAATGTACACTGATTTTGACGGAAGGGGACTCAGCCAAGGCTCTTGCAGTGAGTTGTCAAGCGACAAATATTAGAATAAGTTACATTAAGTTCCTTATTTATTATTTTCATTTCACTTGCTGATTGAACATAAATTCCTTTACCTAGATGTCTGGGCTTGGTGTGGTGGGTCGAGATTATTATGGTGTGTTTCCTTTGAGGGGTAAATTGCTCAATGTAAGGGAAGCAAGCGTGAAGCAGGTCTTGGAGAATGCTGAAATACAGAACCTCAAGCGGATTTTAGGACTGCAGCAGGATAAGAAATATGAAGACGTGAAGTCTTTACGATATGGACATTTGATGATTATGACCGATCAGGTTTTACAAGCATTATCTGTTGCCCTTACTCCCACTTCTCCATGTACTGTTTTCGACAGCTTTCATAGGTGACCACTTAATTATGGAGGTTTGATTTTCAATATGTTCAATAGGATCATGATGGCTCTCACATTAAGGGGTTGCTTATCAATTTTGTTCATACATTTTGGCCATCATTGCTGAGAGTTCCTTCCTTCTTAATTGAGTTCATAACACCTCTAATAAAGGTTGGTGTAACTTGCAGGGTGAATTAATTTAGTTTGTTGTCGATTGAAGCACATGGCTTTTGGTTAGCATATAACTCTGTTTTTACGCTTTTATGGCTAGCAGGCAACATACAAAAGTGGCAAAGTTCTGTCCTTTTATTCAATGCCTGACTATGAAGCGTGGTTAGAAACCTTGGGGGGCAATCTAACTGGCTGGACTATCAAGTACTACAAGGTGTGTCTCTATATGGAACTTTGGTAATCAGTGATCATTATATGATGACAGTGCGAGAGATTTTGCCATAATAAAGTGGTATCGTAGTACTAAAGCTGGAGGGAATTATTCAGGGGTTAGGAACGAGCAATTCAATCGAAGGCAAGGAATATTTCAGAGATCTTCAAAAGCACAGAAAAGATTTCATTTGGGTGAATGATCAAGACAGCGATGCAATCGAGCTGGCCTTTAGTAAGAAGAAGATAGAAGCAAGGAAGAGCTGGCTTTTACAGTATGAGGTCTGAATTTCTGCCAAATAGCATACTATAAAGCAATTGTTGAGAATTTTCCTGATGACAGTGGTCCTAACATCTTATTTTGCAGCCTGGAAGTTCCCTTGATCAGCGAGAAAGGTACATCAAGTATAGTGATTTTGTCCATAAGGAGCTGATACTGTTTTCCATGGCCGACCTTCAGAGGTCAATTCCTTCTATGCTTGATGGCCTGAAACCAGGCCAGAGAAAAGTCCTTTTCTGTGCATTCAAGAGGAATCTCGTGAAGGAGGCAAAGATCTCCCAGTTTGGTGGTTATGTGTCTGAGAAATCAGCTTATCATCACGGTGAGCAGAGCATTTACAGTACTATAATCGGGATGGCTCAAGATTTTGTGGGCAGCAATAATATCAATCTTTTGGAGCCCGCTGGTCAATTCGGTACTCGTTGCCAGGTAAGATGAATTAATTCCAAGGGTGTTTTGGGACTTCATTAAAACAATTGCCATCAGTTTTGTGAAAATTATTCTTATTAATGTAATGCTTATTTCTGCAATTTCATAGGGAGGTAAGGATCATGCTAGTGCTAGATATATAAACACAAGACTTAATCCCATAGCAAGATTCCTGTTCCCCAAGGAGGACGATATGCTCTTTGACTATTTAAAAGAAGACGGGCTTTCAGTTGAGCCTATTTGGTAAGTTTTCTATTTCACTATGTTGGATGGAATCTTAAATTGTGTTATACACATGCATGCAAATTATCAATATTAGTGTTGGTGTTGGCTAAAATCATATTGGATGATACTCAGTATTATGCTTATTAGAAGCAATTTTTTTTTTTTTTTTTTGTGAATCTAAATTTGAGGGGCAAATATTGACCCGATATATTAAAAAATATCAGATATTATATTGGCCCGTCTTCTTTTAAGTACTCAAAGAGCATATTCTCCCTAAGGAGGACGATATGCTTTTTGACTACTGAAAAGAAGACGACTATTGGTTGAGCTTACTTGATAAGTATTCCATTTTACAATCTTGGAAGGAATCTTTAATTGTACTATGCCATGTGCATGCAAATTATCAGTATTAGTTTTAATATTAGTTACAGTCATATCGAATGATACTTGTTAGTATTAGGCATGTTTGATGCAATTTTTGTTTTTGCAAATCTAAACCTGAGTGGCAATTATTGGCTCGATATGTCAGGAAATATCAGATGTATTAGTTATTATACTATAATAGATTTTTGATATAATATATTACAATTTTATTGTTGTATTCGAAAATAATGGTATCTAGACACCTAGCATCGATATTTATCAACTAATATTTTACATATTGGTCTATGAATTGAAGTAATTTGTTAAACTTACCTCAGGTACGTGCCGATTATTCCAATGGTTTTGGTCAATGGAAGTGAAGGAATTGGAACTGGGTGGAGCTCATATGTTCCTAACTATAATCCGAGGGATATTATTGCTAATATAAGAAACTTGTTAGATGATGAACCAGTTAAACCGATGGATCCATGGTATAGAGGATTCAAGGGAATGATTGCTAAAACAAATGAATCTGGCACTAGTTATATAGTTAGCGGAATTATTGAGGAAGTTGATGAAATTACAGTTAGTATTACAGAGTTGCCAATCCGCCGATGGACGCAAGATTATAAGGAGTTTCTAGAGTCGAATATGGTGGAACTGAATGACAAAGCCAAGGAAAATGACAAAATTAAAGATCGATTCATTAAGGTAATATACTATTCCTTTTTTGTGCAGAGTAAAAATTTATTAAAATGAATATACCTTATGGCTCATTTGTTTGAATTCATCAAGTTGAAAATTCTAACAACAGTGTTATTTGTTTCTGGATGGCAGGATGTTAGGGATTACAGCACTGATACAATCGCTCAATTTGAAGTTACCATGGAAAAAGAGAAGTTGATCCAGGCCAAGCAAGAGGGCTTGTTGAAGAAGTTGAAGCTTACCACTACAATTAACACAACTAATATGCACCTATTTGATAAAAAAGGCGTGATAAAGAAATATGAAAATGCTGAACAAAGTGTGATACTGATGCCATATGCTACTTATTATTTTCTAGGTTTATTATTTTACCAGGCTAATCAGTATCTGATTGTCATCTTTTGTAGTTCTTTTGGAGTTCTTCGGTTTGAGGCTTGAATTCTATGAGAAAAGGAAGGTGAGTCTTTCATGGGGAGCTAAACACATTAGTTTTAATTATCATATAATTAAGGTGGGCTGCAGACTCACTAATTTTTTACAAAACATGGCAGCAATTTTACCTGGACAATCTTGAAAAGGAGTTGTTAAAATTGAAGAACAAGGTCAGATTTATCCTTGGAGTTGTGAGTGGAGAAATCATCTTGATGAACAGGAAGAAGGCCGCATTGGTGAATGAGTTGCGGAAAAAAGGGTTCACCGCCTTCCCAAAGAAAGCCAAAACTGTTGAATCTGCTGTCGTTGGAGCAAATGACAATTCTGAAGAAGCTGCTGATGACAACTCAGAGGCAATGGAGGAAACATCAGGGGACGCAGGCACCAGAGAAGCTGATGCAAGTGACTACGATTATCTTTTGTCTATGGCTCTTGTAGTAGTGACCTATGAGAAAGTTCAGGAGCTATGTGCTGAGAAGGACAAAGTTACTCAACAGCTTGATGAAATGAGAATGTTAACTCCAAAGTCATTATGGTTGAAAGATCTTGATGCTCTTGAAAAAGCACTTGATGTATGAAGTAGCTGCTTCAAATTTTCTTGTACATTGGCCTGATGTCAATGGTTTTGTCTGATGAGGCTACATTATTCCACAGGAGCAAGACAGGTGTGATGCAGAGAAAGCTGCAGAGGAGATGAAGGGAGCTGGTGCCAAGGCTTCTAAACAAGCAGCAAAGAAACCACCACGCAAAAATAACAAGAAGAAGACTAGCAATGTGGAACCCGTGACTGGAACATCAAAAATGGCAGATCCTACTCATAATTTGGTGGATTCAGGTATTATTTCTTGTGGGGCCAATAATGGCTGTTTGGAAGTGGCTTGCCATATATGTAAGTGTATATATATGATGATAGTTTTTTTAATTGAGATGATTCTTCGGTGAATCAGATGATCTTCCTGAAGTGGGGAAACCAAATGGCAGAGTAGGCCCCAAAACGGCAGCTGTGTCCAAGAAGGTGAGAAAGAAGATCACCAATCGTATTCGTTATTTGCACTGAAGGGTGGTGGGGTGGGCTAAAAATTGCCATAACTTCTTTATCTCTCTGATTTTCGAGAAAATGTGATTTTCCATTTCTCAACAGATGTCTTTGATAGAGGAAGATGAAGAAGAGGACATGGAACCACTAAGAGCACGACTCGCTGCATACAACTTGGACTCTTCTCCGGATAATTCGGCTGGTAAACTATAAGTTCCATGCATATTTAGAATGTAGTATCAGAGTTCGAATCTGCAATTTTTTATTACACTCAGTCTTTTATAATTTTTCTCTTGCTTGTTAATGGGAAGTTTTATACTGCGTCAACTAATTTCTCCATCCTGCAGCAATGGAAACTAATGCCCCCAAACCAGCAGCTGCAAAGAAGGAACCCAGCAAAAGGACCGCTGCGAAAGAGAAGTCAACAATGCTACAAGATATTTCAGATGATGAGGATGATAACGATGAAAATGATGATGTCAGTGATGAAGATTTTGAGGTGGAAGTGGTTCCTGAACCCGAAGCTGGAACGAAGAAGGGAAGGGGTAGATCCCGAGCTACAGCAGCAAAAGCCAAGCCAGCAGCAAAAACAAGTGCAGCAGCAGCAGCAAAGAAGAGAGGACCAGCTAGCAAGCAATCTCAGTTAATAGGCCAAAAGCTGATAACTGATATCCTGAACCCTTCAGAAGCTCCAGGAATTTCACCGGAAAAGAAGGTGAGGAAGATGAGGGCATCCCCATTTAACAAGAAGAGCGGTTCTTCCTTAGGCAGGAGTGAAGAAGATGAGGGCAAGAGTATAACAGAAAGCAAAGACAAAATCGACACTACTCTGCTTTTGGACAGAATTGAAGAAGACAGTGAAGTAGTCATGCCGGTGAAGCGAAGATCACAGCGAGAGGCGGCAAGCCGCAGGCAAACCACATTGGTTCTGAGTGACTCCGAAAGTGAAGAGGTGTCACAGGAGTCCGAAGATTCAGATTTCAATGAAGAAGATGATGAATGACTTTGTTCCCTTGAAAATTGAGATGACAGACTAATTTTTCTCCTACTGGGGGAATAAAATAGCAGTGGTAGTAGTTGTCGGCCATCTTATTGCTGGTATTTACAATTTGTCAGCTAATTGTTGCTTGTAGCGTCACAGTTTGTGCTTGCAAATGAAACATTAATGGCTGAATTTTCATTTCATTTATGCAAGATGCTCACAAGATTGGTAAGTTTCCCTTAACAAATCACAGCGCTGGTACAACTAATGAAATGAATCTTTGGGTTTCAACATTATCTGAGAAAAAGAAAGAAAATCTGAAGATTTTACTCTGTCAGCAACGCTAAGTATCGGCAGCTCTCTTATATTGTCGGCCTGGATTATCCGAAAGAGAAGATAAAGAACAAAAATTGAAATAAAACATGACCCAAGCCTAATTTTTATAATTTTTAGTATATAAATAGTATTTTTTAAAATTAAAATATTAATTATAATTTTCAGTTGATTTTTTTTTCTTTTTTTTTAAATAAAATTTTAAGGAAAATATTTTTTATAAAATAAAAAAATATTTAAAAATAACAACAAAATTAAGCATTTTGAAAAAGAGAACTATTTATGTTTTATATCACACATTTTTTTTAAAAAAAAATATGTGACATGATCATCACATTGTACATTTATAAAAAAAATTCTTAAAAAATAAACGATTATACATTTTTATGCATTTTTCGTATGAATTTGGGTTATTTTGAGTTGGCCCTTGAGAGGAAGAGAGATGGAAATAAAGTGAAAATTAAAAGTAAAATCAAATTATCTCTTGGTAAAATTAAATTAATGTAATTGTATCTAAACTTTCTTTAATTTATTGATGATCTTTTTATCATTTTTTTGAGTATTTATTATTTAAAATATTTATATATTTATATATATATATATATGTGATATTTTTATAATTAAAAAATTTATTTCTTATGCAGATGTAATCCTTCTCAAATTCTATGAAACTTTTATGAAACCCATTCTTTTATTTCATATAAAATATACTTTTAAATTAATTTTTATAATATTGTCCATGTATTTCTTTAAATTTTATTTCATTGTTTTGCATGTTCTTGATTCACACACACACACACACATATATATATATTTGTATGTCTTACACTCTATGTGATGACTCGAGCCCAAATTTCACAACTAACTTAAATATCAAATTAATATATAGTATATTCACAACTGATAAAAATATAAATATAATAATCTAAATATCTTCATACCAACAATAAATCTAAAAAAATATATAATCCCAAAAATTTTAACAAAATAAAGTAAAATATCAATGCTATTTTTCGTTGGCCCTCAATCTCTTTTGTCAAAACTTTTTATCAAACTCTAAAGTTATCACCGTGTACACTTATTACTTTGGAAGAAAGAGAAATAGTAATAGTTAGTTAAATACCCAACAAATGATAATAAATTTAAAAATAAATAGGAAATAATAATAAATATTTCAAATATATAATGTATAATGTATGTCAAGAATTATGAATATCAATACAATAACCAATAGATAAATATATTCAATAATTTATATTTTATCGCATCTATGATTCAAATGCATAAGACCAGGCAAGTCACTTTAAACACCGATGTGACAAAGATTATAAGATTTCACCAATAAGAAGCAAACATCCATTAGAATTTGACCTCACAAGAAATAAATAAATCTTCTGGTCTAAATATCAGTTTAAACTACCTGAATATAACCATAAATAATATGAATTTTACCAAATACAACTTGTGAATTCTACCGAATCCCAAACTCAAGAGGTATTAACAATGACAAAATATCACAATGAATCTCTTTGAACCTTATTTTACCACTGTGAACCAAATACCACGTTTTTATACCCCCAACGGTTGGATAAGTATAAGGAGGTTATCTACGATATTCTCACTACCTTTACAGTCATTATAGAGGCTGTACCTGTAATATACCAATGCCATCCGTGATACCTCTTGTAAAATGATATCTCTGATATCATCTCTTACGATGGTCATATGATTATAAGTATCTCTCTATAATAAATAATATATCCCATTATTACCATAATACGGAAATAAGTATTGGATAAATATAGATCACGCTAAGATGTTGTAGCCTTTAATTTGAATAGATACCTTAATATTTTTATACGTTCTCTTTAACATTAATCGTAGGAATCAAATAATCCAAATATTTACAAAATTGAATATTTGCAAATACAACGATAGAAATGTCGTTCAGTACTGACAATGACCATATTAATACCATGAAGATTAATACAAAGAAATTTATTACGGAATGATAAAAGAATAAAAGTGAACCGAAAAATATATATTTTGACTAATTTAAATATTTATCTAATCTCCCATTTTATTTCGATATATAAATCTTATCACTAGAACCATATTTTAATTATCACATGTGGATAAGCTTATTATTACCAAATCTGATTTAATCATCCCAAATTCTTTTAACAATTTTTAACGAAACTATATAATAACTTTAATCACGCTTTATAAATTAACTTGTATTCTAAAATATATACACATATATTTATCATCATTATAAAATGTTAATATTTACTCAACGTATTATTCGTGATCATATAAATGAATAGTAATGGCCTAGCCTTTCTCTTTTTTCTCTGCTTCTCCAAGCAATCAGCTTCCATATATAGAGGAAAAATGAGGTTGGCTATCGAGAGGAAGAGGAAGAAGAAAATAGGCTTATAAATTCTTGTTTTCCCAAACGTTTCGTTGGAGAAGCGGAAGCACCGCAAAGCACAAATTGGTCGGCAGTTCCCCCTGTTCTCTCTCCCTCCTCCTTCGTTCGTCTATTTCCCTGTTTTCTTCACTCCTCCTCATTCTTCTTAATAATAATAATAATAATTATTATTATTATTATTATTATTACTTCCTACTTATTTATTATTTTTATATTTATTATTTGTTGCGTATCAGAAATTCGAGTTATCCTACGGATCAAGACTACAAATCGGATCTTCTTGCTGGTCGATCTGACGCGGATCTGCCCTCCATAACTTTAAACCTAAACCCTGCGCAACACAACTAAAAACGAGAGGTCAGAGGTCGGCGGAAATTGTTCCCATCATAAACCCTTCGACGCTCAAGTCAGATATCTTTCCAAGAATATAAAAAAATAAATTGGGGATGCATGGGTGGTGGGTTGAGTGTGGATGCGTCCTATTGATGGACGGCTTAGGAGTGTGCTTGAGAAGGGATGTCCCTTGAAAGGAATCTCTTGGAGGGAGATAGGGATTGCTTGGATCGGCCATTGAGAAATTATTCTGGCCACCCCCTGGGATGATGGAGGGCTGGCCTCCTTAAGATAGATTATCTCTCTGGCAATTTCTCTCATCTTCCTTTCTAGAGATTTTCGGCCGTTTTCCTTGAGGTTTTCTCCCGTTCCACTTTCTTTTCCCCCCTTTCCTTTTTCCTGTTAGGATGAAATCTTTATATAGTTGGAGGATTTTATCCATAGCCAATCGCCAAAGATAACAGCCGGTCACACTTATCTATAACCAACCGCCGAAGATAACCACCATTGGATTGGATAAAGTGGCTTGAACAATTTTCTAGGTTGGGTATACTGTACCCATCATTAGCCCCCCATGTCGGGTGGTTTGAAATTTTTAACTTCTGGCATGTTTATGATGGGACGCTGTTTGTTTGACTTTGTTGACTTACCATCTTTGAAAAATCTGATTTTCAAAATTCGGCTTCTTTTGAGCCGCTTGGTGATGTAACCGAGGTTTAGAATTCGACCGCTTTTGGGCCGCTTGGTGATGTAACCGATGTTTAGAATTTGACTTTTTTTGGACCGCTCGGTGATGTAACCGAGGTTTAGAATTTGACCTCTTTTGAGCCGCTCGGTGATGTAACCAAGGTTTAGAATTCGACCTCTTTTGGGTCGCTCGGTGATATAACCGAGGTTTAGAATTCGACCTCCTTTGAGCTGCTCGATGATGTAACCAAGGTTTAGAATTTGATCTCTTTTGGGCCGCTTGGTATACAAGATTATCAATCCAAGCCTTTTTCTGCGAATGCTGGATGACTTCAATTACGTGGGAGTTGAACCGTAATATCTTGAGACCGGTACAAGTCGAAATAGTTGAAACCGCTAGAATATTGTCATCAAAGGCCGTTGTATTGGGTTCGGTTACTCATGGTAGGATGTATTGCGTACGATATGACCTCAAGAAAATTCCGGAGTAAAACTCTTGGAGTTCAATTTTCTAAGTGGAAATTCATAAATGAATAAAATCCGAACTAAAAATCCGGTGTGAATTATCTTCCGAAGGAAAATTTGGTGTGCGGCAAATCCAGAGTAAATGAAACCTCCGGAGTGGCTGAAATCTGGAGTCAAATGAAATTTCAGGGTGAAAACACCTTCAGAGTGGACTAAGAATCCAAACTGAGTAATCTTCCGGATTGAGATGATCTCTAGGAGTGACATAATCTAGCAAGAGAGCTCCCAAGTAGATTAGAGGTGAGTTTTGGCCGTTTTTATCTAGCGCACCGGAGTAGACTTGGACCGGCTATGTGAGAGAAGATGCCGGTTTGGATTTGGAACCGGTTTCTTGTGAGAAGAAATTACCGGATTGGATTTTGCTGTCAGAGAATATCTCAATAGGCTGAATTGCTGTCAAAATAAATCTTGGCTGGCTGAGATAATACGCTGCTACCGGATTGAATCCTAGCAGCTGAGTGAGAGAGGAATTGCCGGAATGGAATCTAAACAGGCTAAACACGAGACAGAAATCCGGAGTGGACTTTGAGTGGGGTGTAATGCTTATGGATGGAGTGGTTCTGGACCGAAATGCCAGGTAGGAAAATACATACCGAAAAGTTGTGATAGGAAATACTGATTAGAATTGAAATCGATTTTTACACCTTCAAAGGCCGATTCTGATTTTCCTTAGCCGATTTGAATTGAAATCGGTTTTTACACGTTTAAATGCCGATTTGGAAATTTGCGAGAGATTTCCGGAGTGCTTCATGCTGCTAGGAAAAATCCGGAGTTGACTAAAGTCCGGAGTTGATTGAAGTCCGGGATTGTTAGCCTTCCGAAGTGGACAAGCCACCTGAGTGAACATTGACTGTCTAAAGTGATGTTGGAGTGAACTTTGATTGGCTGAGATAACGCGTTGCTACCGGGGTGCTTAATTTAGGAGAGATTTCCGGAGTTCTTTGTGCCACTAAGGAAAATTTGCGCTGAAATTTGAAGTCGATTGAAGTCCGGAGTTAGCCGAAGTTCTGAGTTGGCAGCCTCCCAGAGTGGACAAGCCAACTGAGTGAACATTGACTGTCCAAAGTGATGTTGGAGTGAACTTTGATTGGCTGAGATAACGCGTTGCTGCCGGAATATTTAATTTAATAGAGATTTTTGGAGTTCTTCGTGCCACTAAGGAAAATCTGCGCTAAAATCCGAAGTCGATTGAAGTCCGAAGTTAGCCGAAGTCCGGAGTTGGCAGCCTTCCAGAGTGGATGAGTACTCCTGGGAGTCGGAGTAATTTTGGAGCAAAGTGAAACTCGGTGGAATGACTTTCACGGGCCAAAGCCACTGCGTAGGGGAAAATCCGAGTTGATTTTGAAACGGAGTGGGCTATGATCGAGTAGATTTCAACCGATTGTCGACTACCCAGTGCAAAAACTTGGATGATCTAAGGTCGGTTCGAGAAATGGTATGCGGAGTGGTTCAAGGAGCCGATGTGGACTTTGACTTAATTTGAATGAGATTTTCACCGGAGTTGTTGTGAAACTAAATGCCAGTGGATAAGGACAAAAAGTAAAGTGCCTTTGAACTCCTTTGTGTGAGAGGGAAATACCGATATGTGGTCGATTGGAGAAGATTGGCGCTAGTGGAGAGTGGTCCCGGCCTGGCGGCGTCGTCGGTCATGGCAACAACCACGAGACGAGTGGATGAGAACAGCCCACGTGAGTGCCTTGATGCCCTCCTCTTCTCTCCACCTGATTTTCCTCCAAAAGCCGGTTGATTATCACAAATTTGCCACATGCAAACACAAGATGACTCCTCACGGGCTTGGATTTATTGATTTTCTCCGTTGATGACATGACGGAAAATCCGGAGATTTCACTGATTCTTTATTGCGGCATAAAATCGAGGGGAAATGTGGAGAAGGGTGTCGATTACGGGCATCGTTTCCTCTGCGATGGTTCATTTGCCAACGTCTTTGGCTTTTCTCCCTTCTCCTCCCTTCTTCTATTTTCATTTTGCTTTTTTTTGGAGGAAGTTGGAGCCGGTTTCTCGTTCGGCATTTGTGAGAGGAGATGCCGCCTAGAATCGGGCACCTGTGAGAGAAACTGCCGGCTTGGACAAAACCCGCTGAGTTGGCATTGGGACCGGGCATTTGTGAAAGAAGATGCCAGTTGGAATTGAAATTGGTTTTTTGTGAGAGGAAATGCCGGTTTAGATTTTGGTGCAGAATTGAAAATGAGCCGAGGAAGCCCGGAGTTAATTTTGTGCGTGGTTTAAGGAATCAGAGATGTGACGGAACGGATTATTCTCCATTAATAACCTAAGTCAATGTCTAAATGAATATAGAGCCCATAATTAACATATAGACTCTACTGAAAAAAGTTTCTCCGCAATCGGACTGAAAAGAAATACACCGTTTAAATATCATTCTATACAAGCACACATCTAATCCAGAGGCTTTGTTGTCACACGGGGAAACTAAATGGCTCCGGAGACTCATATCAACTATGGATCAGAGAGATGCCATCTAATGAAACCAAAATCAAAATATATAAACTCCGGATTTGGAAGCATAACTAGATCATCAAATATACGGAAGCATAATAAAACCATAAAAACAACAACGATGAGCCAAAGTGGTTCACCGATCCGATTCTATGTCCAAATCTCCCGAACACTCGGCGTCCGACCCAATCACATCAAGCAAGCCTCTCCTTGCTTTAGACCTAAGTGATCCGAAAGGAAAAACATCAAAAGAAGAGTGAGCCAACCAAAACGTAATCATAAACACCCCTCCAAGGCATGAACAAGGAGAGGGAATACATACTTTCCAAAATCGGGGGCAGGGAGGGCAAGAACAACTCGGAATCATGATTCCTACCATTCTCACGATTACACCGATTGGTCATCATTTGGGTTCACAAGATTCTCACGGTTCTCATTACGGTTTCACGGTTCTATCTTGAATCACTTGATTCATTCGGTTCTCATTCTGCCCTCTTGGATTCACACTGTTCATCTTGGGTATTATTTATTTTCATTATTACATCGTCTTTCCTAGTAGATCGTACTAACCAAATGCGAGATTGATTATCACAAATGTTTCGCTACAATTCTAAAGCCATGGCTACTACACAAGATGCATCCATGCAACAATCAAGTGGAACGACTACATTTATGTAGCGTCGCTTGGCAATCCTCGTTTTATTGAGTTTTTTCTCACCCGCCCACACGATGACAAGTATTGATGGAGATGGACATGGTACACTAAAGAATACTACCCATATGACTCGTGGTCCTAGTTTCGAGGATTAGGTTCGACACTTGAGAGAGAAATCCACATTTGCCACACAATCACATCCGGGAAATCTCATTCCCATCACAATCATCTCAATAGGGAGATTACATCATCAACACATCTCCATGAGGAGATCATATCATCACAAGCATAATGTGGACTCCATTCCAATCACATCACGGTTCACGATATCCGATGGGACTCAATTCCCTTAATCACAATCGGTGGGACTCAATTCCCTTAATCACAATCGGTGGGACTCAATTCCATAAATCCACAACAAATCACTTCAAGTTCACGGTATAGATTAGATCTCATACCTCAAGTGATCACAAGTCCTTTTGGAACCTCGAGACTCATTCCTTTGCCTCCATCGGATTCACATTCGGGGTTTACATTTCACTTTGCATTTCGTTTTGTTTTGGGTGAACATTAGATTTCTCTTTGAACACCGGACGTCTGCATTGATTTGTGAGAGAAATGCCGCGGTGGAATATGCACAATTCTTGACGATATTTCACATTTGGGTTCGATTGATCTTAACACGAGGGTGGAAAAACTTCCCATTTACTTTCGGGTTAACGATTACGGAATTCTTTCAAGGCTCCCGGATGCCACCGGTCAAATCTTGATTGAAAGAACATACAATCGGTTGGTATTCATATTCTAGGATCACATCATCATTTTACGAAGGTGAGAGCGAATCACCTTGCTCGGGTGAGCGATCAAGGCGCCCCTTTAGATTTTGAGTGCGCGAACGGGTGAAAATCGGATGGACCGAGGACATATAACATCATTGGGACGTGGGCATTCCAATTTTGAGGTCAATTTCATGATGGTTTGAGGAATCGTAGGTTAGGGTTTTGTAAAACCCACCGGGAGAACGGACACGAATCGGACAACTAACCACATTTTCATGGACCTCAAGGCATGTGTTTTCAATATCCTAACATTCCCCGTGGGTATCGACATGAAATACCCAACGAAAATACACAAAACATCGAAAGAGAACGAGAAGTGGGGTGAGAACACTTGCCTGGCGTCTTTCACCTTTATGGCGGCGGGCGGAATCGAGACTCCGAGCTCGATCTCCCTTCTTCTCTCTTGATTTGGAGCCTTCTCTCTCTCAAAACGATGGCGCGAAAATGATAGCGGCCGAGTGGTTCTCGCGCGCCGAGCGCTGGCGGCGAGCCTCATGATCTTCTTTTCTCCATTCAGCCTATCTCGAGCACAGCCGAAATTGAGGGGAAATGGGAATAATTTTCCCGGATACTAAACCTTAATCATCCCATAAGATTAGTATTGATCTAATCACCTCACGCCTCGGAACCTCACAAAAGAGAGGGATTTGAAGAACAGGTGAAGTCATCGCAGGCGATGTTAGCCTTGCCGTCTTCTTCCTCCTGCCTCTTTCTCTCTTTTTGGAGATTTTCTTCCGGCGATGGCGGTGATAGCAGCGGTGGTTTCTTGCGGCTCTCTGATCTTCTTTCTCCATTTTTCGGCACGAAATTGGGGGAAATGGGAAGAAGGCAGACTTTAGATCCTGGGCTATGCCTCCTCCGGCGACGGTGGACTAAATCAACTTCTTCCTCCTCTCTCCCCTCTTTCTTCTTTCTCTTCTGCTGCATGGGGAAATTTTCTCTCTTTTTTTTTTGTAAGGAAAGAAATTGGAGCTGGTTTGACTTAGTCAAACAGCCGTGGGCCAAAATAATATTACATACTTTTTAAAAATACACAATTTCTCCACCTCTAGAATCATGACTGCATATTCCAAGGATAGTTTAATGATGCTATTTCTCCATCAATAACAGTTCAAATCTCTTAACAAATTCTAAATATTTGAACAATTAGTGATACCGTAAAATGACATTACATAACTTCTAAACATAGCACAATTTCTCCACCTTTAGAGTTGTGGCCAACCCTATTCCAAGGAGAGTTTAATGGTGCTATTTCTTGCTTCCTTCCTCAATTCGTGGGATGCAATTAGACAGAAAAACCCACAAATCTCTTCTTCATTTTACCCTTTCCCATTTGTCTATAGAATAAAGCAAGAGTTTTGCAAGGCAAAAACAAGGCATTTTACCTCATAAGTCTTCTATTAATTGAAGTGATTCAGATTTGCAAGGCAAAAATAAAGGCATTTTACCTCGTAAGTCTTCCATTGATTGAAGTGATTCAGAAAAGGAATCACAAGCAAAGGATTCATGGTGGAAAATGCAGAGTGGAATTGATCTCATGGGATTTCAAATTGTTCATCCAGAAGGGAAGACATTAGAAGGAAACGGAGGAAAAGAATAGGGACGAGGATAGAAGGGAAATGGCCAATAAAAATCTGAGCTCTCCATCTACACATAAAGTAAAGAATGAGAATTGTAACGCTGTCACCGGTTTCACCTCAAGTTTCTTCAACGTGGCGACCTATGTCGTCTGCTTCATAGCATTGCTGGCCATATGCAATGGGACACATCTGGTTCTGAGGCAACTTTCACAGCCAAGAATAATCTCTGAAACCATTGTAATTCTCTCTCTCTCTTATGGATTTATACTTTCAATCTTTGTTTTCACTTTCTGGGTGATAGAATGGTAATCCATGTCTGGAAATTCTTCTAAGTGGTCTGAAATTCGAAGTTTAGAACCATAATAATCCTCATTATTATTTGATATGACACAAAGATGGGTCTTGTACTCAATGCACATCCGCAATTCGGAGGGCATTTGCATGGGCACGGGCTGTAATGCCATTTGGCAAGTCCACATGTAAGCTTTGTCGGGTTTCGGCTCACCCTCCATGAATGCTGCAATAAATGAATAGTTATCCGAGGAACGTACAATGTTTGTATATGGCACGTTTAGCTGAAAACATCAAGCAAAAATCACACAATACTCGTGTAGGGTCAACTGAGGGTGGGATAAGGATTGTTCGAGCAGTAGGGGACGCTTAAGGGTTGAGTGATGTTCGTGGGAGGATTGGTAGAAGGTCAGTAAAATAGCGTATGATAAAAACAGGGTGTAAGATATTCTTTGTTGTGAGAATTCAAATCCCTAGGAACTGCCATATCTACAGGTTATATTTTATCAAATAATAGATGCTGTGTGCTTAATGCACGAGTCATGCCCAAAGGGCATTTGCGTGAGAGGGATACGTTGCAATGTATAACTATGGCGACTTTAAACTTGTCAACTGAGTTGGCTACTTGATGCACACCAACTACTTGATTCTGTTACTGGCTGCAGGTGGGATTATTTATTGGCAACTTGAACGTTGTGAAGAAAGAATTTTTGAGAATCGCAATTTTACGGGAAGCCGCAACATGAAATTCATAACAGATTTTGGGATGATCTGCTACATGTTTGCATTAGGCTTAGAAATGAATCCTACCTTGCTTCTGCAGCTGCCTACACGAGAGGCGATATATGCCAATGTAGGAATGCTTACCACATTCATCTTGGCCTGCTGCACAACTCCCTTTCTGCAGTATGCATCGCCAAAAGTTACGAGCAAAGTGTTCATTCTCGCCCTAGCCATGATCATGTCGAGCACAGGATCTCCGCTGTTGACCCGTGTGCTTACTGACCTTAAGATTGGGAAGTCAGACATCGGGCAACTTGCAGTTGCAGCCGCTGTACACTCTGAGCTGGTGGCAACTATTGTTATATCTATCGGCTATGCAATCTTTCTACCCGAAAACAATTTTGAGTTGCGTAGGAGAAATATGGATCATAAGAAGTATTTTACCAAGCACGCTGGTATTCACATTGGTATTTCATTGGCGGTGCAAGTGATCATAGCAGCCGGGGTCGGACCCATTGTAATGAGCCGGATCAACTGTGCAAACCCACAAGGGAAGGCGCTAAAGGGCTCACACTTGGTGCTTTCAATTGCCTTTGTGGTTGTCATCGGCTCAATTTCACCATTTGTGGGGTTCAGCCCTGTCCTCAGCGCATTTGTGACCGGTGTTTTCTTGCCCAGGGATGGGAGAATATCAAGATTCATGATCAGTAAAGTGAACTACTTCTTGAGCTTCATCTTCTATCCATACTTCTTTGTGTGGGTTGGTTTAGAAGCAGAGTTCAGTAAATTTGAAGCTGGCAGCTTAGGTTGCTGGGCAAGGTTATTTTCTTTCTTCATCATCGGAACCGTTGGAAAAATAGTTGGAGCCATTGTGTGCGGATTGATCTTTGCTTTCAATTGGCAAGAATCCATCGCACTTGGATTGCTTCTGAACATCAAGGGACATTTACATATGTACCTAGCTATAATTGCTATGAAAGTAAGGATCTACATCATTTTCAGTCTATATGCAACATCATGGATGAAAAATTTAGTCATGATATCGGATACAATCATATTGATATTGGACTAATTAGACAATGCATATCAAATATATCGAAATAAAAATAATTTCTAAAATCATAAACTATGAAAGCAGTATCGGCAAATAAATTATTACTGATATGAAAATATATCATGATATTATCGTGGTATTAAAAAATATTGATACAGAGGAGCCTAAAATTAATAGATATCGGTCAATATGTTCAACATTAGCTAATATTTGCATTCACGGGAAGCATATATCTTCCAACAGTACTCATCTCCATTTTTTCCCCTACTCTTACTGACTATTTCCTTGTAACAAAATGCAGAATAAAATCATAAGCAATTCAACGTGCATCGAAATGATACTTTCCATGATGCTCATGATCGTCTATGTCCCATTGGTAGGGCTGTACATCATTGAACGTGCAAGGAAGCTCTCCCCGAAGCAACGTATGGCACTACAATGGCATGACCATTCCCAGAAGCTTCGGATTTTGTTATGTCTCCATGGGCCTCAAAATGTTCCTGCGGCGGCTAGCTTTATAGAGATCTCACAGGGAGTGGCTGATCCTGGCATCGTGGTGTATGCAACTGATATGATTCAACTCACAGATGAAATTGCAACTACAATATCTCCTGGTGAAGGAGTGGCTGCTGTGACTATAACCGATAATTCAGTGATTCAGATGAGACAGCAGATCACCACTGCACTCCAAGAGTATGTCAGGGAAAATGTCGTGGGTGTCATCCTACATAGAATGTTGGCCCTATCGACATTTGCTAACATGCACCAGGATATCTCCACTTTAGCGTCGAACTCACTGATCTCCTTAGTAGTATTGCCATTTCACAAAAGCCTACAATCAGATGGGACGATGGATGGTGGCCATGCCGGGTTCAGATATGTGAACAGGAAGGTAAAGCTATGTCTTCTATACTTTTGTACTCATCTCGGCTACTAATTGTCAAGTAGATTCTCATCCACCCACACCCCACCTCGGGCTAGTGGTGTTTAAACAAAAACTGTTGATCTGGTAATCCGAATCAAAATCATCAAAATTGAACTGAAATTTAGGACAACCAAATCATTCAATTTCACGTTAAAATATGATTTTTTATTCGGGTTTCAATTTGGCTTTGAGTTATTAGTTTTCAAATTAGTCGTTCTCTAAACTTACCCTGAGTTTTCAAATGGTTACAAAAACCCTGAGTTAAAGTATCTACTATATATTTGAGACAGAATAAAAAAACCTCTCCAGGTAAGTAAGGAAACTCTCATTCAGTCTTAACTCTCTATTTTTCTTCTCCCATTTTTCATCGGTGGTGCACTCCACTCACTTTGATTTTATAAATATTGCGGTAAAAGGCCATCTACCGCACCCGCGGTCGCCATTGCGACCGGTCACCTCGCAACCCTCACATTGCTGCTGCTGCCCACACACACACTTGTGTGTCACACTCTGACATTTGGTGATTTCTCACACATTAATCTAAAACTCTTGGTGAACCTTTATAATAACCCGACTCTACCAAATACCATTTGCTCAACTGGCTATCTTGCAGATGATTTGTCACACTGTCCCTGTTATTTTTGTGCCTTTACTAGTTCCCGAGTTTCCTACAGACATGCATGCTTTGCACAGTTTAGAAAGCGTGCCCTGCAAGTCAACTGTCTGCTCAGAAAAGCCTGCCACTAACTTTGCTGCACAAACTCAGTCGGTCAACCTTCTATTGACCGGCTAGCCATCCTCTGGTAGCCTTGTTGACTTCGTCCCGCCAAAATGGTCATCTGTGCAAACCGGGCTTTTTGCCCAAACCTGGCAAAATGGCGCAACCGGGCAAAATTTCACGCACCTTTAGCCGGTTAACTCATTGACCGGTCATTTTACCTTCAACCGGTCAACCGCCACTTTGCCTTCCCAAGAGCCCGGCCACAAGTTTCTTGCTTGCTCTACAAAAGCACTCCGAAAATTTCTCTGTATCTCCATAGCAAAATGCCATTTTGCATTTTCTCTCTAGAAATTCATTCGGATTTCCTCTCGAGATTTGCCCACCTAGCAAATAGTCACCATCCGAGATTTGTCTTCTCTGACAAATAAATTCCTCCGAGATTTGCCTTCTCCGACAAAAGGTCATCCTCTAAGATTTTTCTTTTCAACAAATGAACTCCTCCGAGATTTGCCCAGCAAATGGTCTTCCTCCGAGATTTGCCTTCTTTGGAAAATGGTCATCCTCCGAGATTTGCCAAGCAAATGGTCTTCCGAAATTTGCCTTCTCCAACAAATGGTCATCCTCCTGGACTTTGCTGCAACCAGTAACTCTGATATCACACAAAACCTATATGATCCGATGATATCCGTTTGTTAAGTCATCCACAAAGTAGTGACCAACCCTAACACATTGCCCACCGCCTCCACAGCCACTTTGATCGACATCATTGTTAACTTGTTGCTGCCATTGGACCACCGCTACCAACGCTGTCCAATCAAAACCAAATCTTCCAAAATGGGGGGCATTTTCATTCTCATTCCAGTTTTAGAAAAATACCAGCACAACTAAATGTTAAAAATACTGCTCAACCAATATGTATTGACCACAGCTAATACCCACAGTGATATCAATATCGATATTCTCATTTATGGCTCGATCATTTTACTATCTAACAGATGCTCCGTACTGCCCCATGCTCTGTGGCAATTCTGGTGGATCGAGGCCTTGGTTCAATGACCCAAATATCCAAACCAGGTGTATCCCTTAACGTGGCAGTCATATTTATAGGTGGCAAAGATGACCGCGAAGCATTAGCCTATGCTAGCCGGGCAGCACATCATCCAGATGTAAAGCTCACGGTTGTTAGATTCCTCTTAGACACCGATGCAGAAGGTTCCTCTGCATTAGCCGGCAGAGCTAGGGTCAGAGTAGAGGAGCAAGAAGAAGAGATGAAGCTTGATGATGAGTGTTTTGCTGATTTCTATGAGAGACACATAGCTCGAGGACGGGTTTCTTACTCGGAAAAGCACCTCGTAAATTCAGCTCAAGCCTACTCGACGCTGCAGTCATTAGAAGGACAGTACGGCCTCTTCATCGTTGGCCGAGGGGGGCGAGTAAATTCAGTACTGACAGTAGGAATGAATGACCTGGAGAAGTGTCCGGAACTCGGTCCACTAGGGGACATTCTTTCTGGGCCTAACTTCTCTTCTACAGCATCAGTTTTGATCATCCAGCAGCACACTCAAAGAGCCGAACTAGGAGGTGCCGATAACTAGTTCTCAATCACGTAGTTGTTAACAAGCGCTACCGTTTATGGCTGAGTAACTAGTGGTTCACAGAATCTCAACTCATTGAGAAGAAGATGGTATAGAAAGATCGTGGAAAGAAGATTGCCGAGGCTAACTATTAACTTCATTTCCATTAGTCGGAAATGAGATACCAGGTGCACCATCAGAAACTTGGTGCTCTTGCGATACTTATGCATACTGAGAATTTGACCTGTCTTCCAATTCCATCAGTTAGAAGTCACTGCATTTCGAGGGTTTCTATTTTGAATTGCAAAAAAAATCAGCTGGCCACGGATAACAGATTTTACCAGAAAATTTGAAGCAGGTCCAAGCTTCCTCACCATTTCACAAAAAAGAGAAGCTTCAGAAGCATTCACAGAATTAAGTTCCTTGACAATTGGGCAACATAAGTGTTACATACAGTGATCAATCTACCAAGATTTTAGCTTTCAATCATCTTAGGCCATTATCAGAATACCCAGAAACGGTTCGCTCATTGACCTTTTTTTTTTTTTGGGTATGTATTCGTTAACTTTTCATTCTGATCTTTTTCTTCAGAGTTTCTCAATGTTAATTAGGACAGATAAAAACAAATGTTATGATTTCTCTTTTTTTTTTTTTTTTGTTGCTGATGTAACTTTAGATACCTTTCCTATCTCCTACCTCTCCTTTTATTCAAATTCCGCCGAATTTTGGAGGAAATAATATGATGGAGTCAGATGAAAAGAGAACCCTTCAATTTTGTTTAATTATAATTTTTTTAATTTTTGCTCCAACTGTGGAGAAGGCATCATCTATGGTGAACATTGACTCCAGGGTAAGGTTGTTTATTATGATTTGGAGTTGATAATCTCAAATTACAAAAAACAGCCTCTACATTATACGTAGAAAGCTATCTATCTCTGAATGTAGAGAGCTATATCCTAGAATTATTGAAGTGTAAGGTTTCAGATTGTTCATCAACATAAAATTTATGTTGATGAGTGGATCATCTGTTAATTGTACAATGATAGATTCAAACTAGAATATCTGCATCTTCTCTTTGATCATGTAGAATTATCAAGCCACAAGTCGCTTGCCCAAGCTAATGGTTTAGGTTTGAGATCCACCAACTTATTTTATCTTCATTTTTTTTCTTTTTCTTTTTTTTTTTTTGGTGGAGGAGGGAGGACTTTTTAAGAGAATAAGATGTCATGAATAATAGTTTTTTTTTTGCCATGACGGTATTTGTCATCAATGATGATGAGACTTGATAATAAGTTATTGCTTTGTAATTTAAAAATTATAAATTTAAATTAAAAATATATAACTTTGTTAAAAAAATTAATAAATATAATTAATCATTTTCATAATAGATACTAAAAAAAACTTTGTACATAGAGCCACTTCCTTATTCTATGATCAATCAAAACTACTCTAAGTGCTAGGATGATTCAAGGTCTAGACAAAATAATTGAAAACTCAAATCATATTAAATTATAATTAGCAATTTTAATTCCTATCATTTTATCATGAGTTCGAATTAATATGCTAACAGTCCAGAATGTTTTGAGGTTTCTTCCAAATGCTACAACCACTCATATAAACAATCAAAAGAATAAGAGAATTCATACCACGCACATAGTGGCACTGTGAAATTAACAATACAAATTATACTGATATGTAAAGGTGGAAATCATACCAAAAACAATCGATGTATCAACAAAGCAAGCCACAGTCCATCAATAGAAGAAAAGAGACAAAATTATGACAATTGACAACCCAATTCACCACTAAAATAGCAGGGATGATATCTGTCATGCAGCCTATCAATATATTATCAAACAAATAGCAGACCGAAAATAAACCACAGGGTTTTGGTCTGCAGATATCTGCATCCCGGTCTAGGAGACTTGCATCCTGGTCTAGGAGACTTATATCGTGGGATTTACGGATGATTAGAAGTATGCAGCAAAGAGGTTGTTTCTATATTTTTTAATCTGACCTTCAAACCATAATGAAGCAACCTTACTATTATGTCAAAACTCATCCTTATGCTGTCAGTGGATGAAAGAACAAATTTACCTTTTCCTAAAACGTCTTCCTTTTCTATTCTCCATTCCAGCCAATCCATGAAAAGGAAACTTTCAAATGTTATAGATTAGTTTATGGAATTTTCTATAAAACTGCATATATAGAACTATGATCTATTAAAATGTCTGATATATCTAAAAATCATGCAGGTAAAAAGATAAATACAGAGCTAAAGGTGGCATTGTTTATAGAAAATGTGTAAGAACTTGTGTAATACAGCAACAAGATCAGTAGAAGTCGATGAACCAAAGTAAAAGGACCATTATGGTTTCTAATGATCAACCGACTAAAATTGCTTGATTCAGAAAAGTTTATGCTGATGCCATGTATATGGATCTTAACAGAATGGAGAAGAAGAAGGGATAGGTTATGAAAAACTTGTGTACCTTGCCACTCTTATACTTTAACATGTTAGCCATAAGTGCAAATAATAACCGAAATGTATCAGTATTGGGTTACCAATACCATTTTTTTAATGCTGTAACAATATCACAATATGTTACCATATCGGCTATATATATTTGTTGATATTTCTCTATCAATATATTCAATATCGATAAATATTATCTCATATGATTACAACTAATATAGATATAGAAATTTTTATCCACGATATCAGCTATACAGCCCCTGTAACTAGTCAAAGCATTGGACAATGGACAAATCTTAAACGGCAAATATGTTGACGATCCCAAATATAGCTGCAAAAAAAGTTTCTCAAAAGAATTAGATTGTTATAATTAAGTCAGCAGCACTTTTCTTTGTTCAGCAAAAATAAGAAGTCAGTGACACAAATATGCTAGCAAATTCCACACATGGGGATAAGTCTAAGCCAAAATAGATGCAAAGTCAGTTTCTTGATGTGAAATTGCTATCAGAAAAGGCAGTCATATAGGAACCAACAATCTGTCAAAATATGGAGGCCAATGATGCATTTTTCTTGATGTCTATGTTGTCAAAGCAACAAGGATCAAATTTTTAAACAACAAGAATCACACATATAGTTTGAAGATAATTGATTGTTTATGAAGGAAAATCCATGAACAATGAAAAAATCACGTTTACACCTCCGATCCAGAATGCAAGAGAGAATTAAATCAGCAAAGAAAACATTTTAATTCAACATTTGTAAACCCAAAATCATGAATTCAATGCCGGCTATATGTGCAAGGATACCCCTAGAAACATTTGTCCTAGCAACGCTTGACCGGTCTTAGCAACCAAGATGTATCCATGTCATCTCCTTCAGTGTGTATGAACCTTATCAAAGCAGTAACGATGAAGTTAAGTAACTGAATGAGCAAAGACAAAGTACAAACACTCAAATTAATTATGCGACGTAATTTTACCAACACTACAGCACCACCGATGAGGGGAGTGGTGGGCCTAGTTGGTCGCAAATCAAGAAGCAGCAAGTCGGAATTTGATAGCACTTTATTTACAAGAGGTTTAGGCCAGCACAAAACCGCAACCCAAACAGGCAATGCTAATGACCATAAACTTGTTAAGCTATAAATTTCACCACCTTAAAGGCAATAAAAGGAGGAAAGCAATGCAAGAGGCTTCCGTATAGCCAGTTCGGCAGATTATTAATTGGCATACCTTATGTTGGGTTATATATTACTCTCTATGGATCCATACCCATTTGGCATGCCATTCGGTGGTTCGGACAAGGACACACAAGTCCTGTACTAATACAAAGGATTGTAATATTTTGGAAGAGACAAGTTACTTCTGGTTGGGTATACTAATACAAACATAGCAAGCGATGTTGACTCTCAAAATTCCACGTCGGGATATTTAGTTATATTTGCGGGAGGAGTTGTTTCTTGACAATCAAAATTATAGAAGTGTGTTGCTCTTTCTACCACTGAAGCAGAATTTATTGTTGTGACAGAGGCAAGTAAGAAGGTATTACGAATGAAGTTCATCTAAAAACTCGACTTCAAGGAGGAGCGATATTTGCTACTTTGTGACAATCAAAGCACAATTCACCTTTGTAGAAACTCGTCATTTCATTCCAAAATAAAACACATTGATGTGACATATTATTGGGTGCGGAATGTTGTTGACTCGGAGTTGTTGACGCCGAACAAGGTCAGGACCGAGGAAAATGGATTGGATATGATGACCAAAGTGTTACAAAGAAGAAAACTTGAAATTTACCGTACTATTGCGGGGATGATGACAATGATTGCCCACACGATCATGAGGAAAAATTTGTTAAGTTATGAATTACTCTCGTATGAACTCATACCCATTTGATGTGCCGTTCGATTGTTCAAACAAGGACACGTAAGTCCTATACTAATACGGAGGATTATAGTGTTCGCGAGTGTGACCAGCACCTAAAGCGCCAAATCCAATAAAGGCGTGCTCGAAATGCGGCCGAGAAGAGCCTAAAGCGCCAATTTCAGAAGAGGCACACTCAAAGGGCGTCCAAAGCACCAAATCTAGTGGCTCTAGCACACGAGCACAGCTTAAAATATAAAAGCGCGCTGACGCATTTTTAATATTAACCACTTACATTCTTTGAGATCTAAAGCGCTGATTTTGAAAGAAAAAAAAAAGAGAATGAAAGAGAGAATGGAAAAGAAGAAATGTTCAAATATCCGAATAAGTTTCGAATCATGTGTCAGTCTTTCACCGATCTTAAATACGCTATTCTTAAAGTAAGAAAAGAACGTTTTACCGGTTGTACTTCTTTTCTTTCGTCTTATATTTCTCTATAGTTCTGGTTTATTTGTAACAATGTGTTGTATCATTGGTAATTTGTATAATCAAACTTATTGTATAGTGGATATATTTTAAACAAATCGTCTCGCGATTTTTCTCCTTCATTCTAAAAGAAATTTTCACGTAAAAATTAAGTATTCTTTATTATTTATAATTATTATTATTTGCTTGTTATGTATTGTCAAATATTTTTTCATGATTTAAATAAGCGAATCGTATCCCAACACTTTACCCTGCAATACATAGAGCCATTTCAGTGGCTTCGACTTGCGAACACATCATAGAAGAGCGATTTTGTTCTCAGACAATCTCTCCTAAAAAAGAGCTAGTCACAAGAAATTATATTGATTACCATAGCAACTATTTAAATACAAGACATCCAATAACCACTTTTCCCAAAGAAAATTGTAAGTGGAATTGCAGATAAAGATCATACCGTAGTCATTCAGAGATTTCTTGTGCCTATCGTATCCGCAGAGTCCTCTGATATAAGCTTGACAGTTCCTGCACAAAGAGAAATGCTTGTCCCAAAAGAAGCCACTGAGTTCGCATTTTCATTGAGAAACACAATGATCTGACAAAGTGAGGTGGTTTTCCGAAGTCGTCGAGGCTACTCATTAGGCCACGAGGCTGAGGAAGGAAAGTGTAGGAGGGCATCCGTCCTTCTCCTCATCTGAATCATCGGATGTAAAATCTGACGGCCCACACGTTTTGAATGGATAATATAACGTGGACCATGCGATTTTAAATTTAATGATCCAAAATACGTAACCGTCGGATTTTACATCCGACGGCTCAGATTAAGAGAAGGACGGTCCTTCTCCACGGGGGAGAAGGACGCCCCTTCTCCACGGGGGAGAAGGACGCCCCCTCAATCCGAAAAGTGTGTTGCAGGTTAGTGCCATGTGTTTCACGCGTTATATTCCATTATTTTTTCAAAAATTAGATTTATGGTGATAGTATAAAAATATTAAGTTCAAACAGTTTAAAATGAGATTAAATATTATTTGAATGAATATTGTTTATAGTTTTAATATTTTTAATAGAATAAATTTAAAATAATTATTTTTTATTTTTATTTAAAAAAATTAACGAGTTCTATGAAAATAAGTGAGTCACTTTTAACTAAAAAATAAAAATTCTAAAGACTATTAAAAAAATTCAATGAGATTAACAACGATTTTTAATTTAATTATTACTATATATATTCGGGGAAGCTCTATTTTTTTTATAGAGATTGAGATATTCATTCTCTATATTTTTACCATTTATTCAAAATAGATTATAGTTATTTAATTATTTAAAAAATTAAATTTTTTATTTTAAAATAATTAAATTATAATTATTTATTTAAAAATAGAAATCTATGATGAAAAAAATAAGTATATTTATTTTTTTAAAAGATAAAACCCTCTCAATTCTCCAAATTAGATTAAAATATTCACTGTGAAGGTATCGAATTTCAAGATTTTAGGAGTAAGCATAGCTAAGCTTGAATCAATCGACTGGCCTGTTTTGATTGTTCCAAATTTTATAAATTTTAATTAATATATAAAAATATTATAGGCAAACATAATCACAAATTTATTTCTGATTAATTTTTTCAACCAAAATCACAGATGAAAGTATTTGGTTTAATTCTATCCAAATTATAATTTCTTTTTATTTTAAATAAATACATTTTTTCAAAAAAATATTTCAATAAATTATATTGTTACATAACTAATAACTTTTTATATTAAAATTTCTAAATAAATACACTCACCTGATATTATATCCTAAATATTTTAATTTTAAAATATTATATATTTTTTAATAATTTTATACAAATATAAATTTTTAAATAAATATGCTAAAAAAATAAAAAAAATCTCTATAAATCATCTCAAACCGACCCATTTGGTTTGTTACGGGCACGGTTAAAACTCTCTGGCCGATGCAACCAAATTTTATATGACTTAACTCGGTTTATTAATCATAAATTTTTATCTAAACCTGATTTATATTCGAGCTAAACCCAATTTTAATAAAAGCAAAATAAAATCAAAATGGACCAAACTTTAAGTTTAAGTTGAGATGGATTTGAGATTTTTTTCCTGAAATTTTTTTCAAATATATATATATTTTTTTGCAATTCTATGATTAAAATATAAGACTTACTGCTGAAACTCCAACAAAGACAATATCAGCTGAACAAATTTATGCCTTGAAACTAGTAAAAATTAGGGTATCCCTTAGCATTCAACTGTGGAAAAGGTCATACATCATTAAGTAGGCATTTTTTATCCTTCCTTGTACACCCAACAATCAAAATGTATCCTAATAAACTTAGTCAGATAGAATTATACAACACATTAGATCATGTAATATCGATCATATAACCCTAACAGTTCAAATTATCTGAAGGCACTAACAACTTCAGATCAATAGAGACTTCATTGCTGATCATTAAAAAACCACACCACTTGAAAATATAAAATTTGTATACGGGTGCGAACACTGCAAGAAGCTATACCATTTTTCATGGACCGATATTTCTAGTGTTTCGAGGCTGTATATTTGTTATATGCTGCCGGCACTGCTGCGATGTTGAGATGGTGGAATCAGTTCCAGTCATGGAAACATTCCTTCCAGAAACCGGTCAAAGTCTTCATCAGCTCTATCCCCGTGATCAGCAGCAGAAGCCGAGGCCCATTTCCCTGTGAATAATGTTGCAAAAGGATGTCAAACTTACGATAGGCTGCAATAACGGGTGCGAAAAACCACGAGACAGTACAACTGCCGTCAACACATGGCTACGACTTGGTAATCAATCAATACACAAAGGGTAAACCAGAGAATTAATTGAGCAAAAGAACTGAGTGTGAAACTTCAGGAAAACAGTATTGGCCGGTTAGTTTGATGGAATTAGCAGTAAAAACTTTGGACAAGATAGACATCAAATATCGAAATGAATTTCTCCCCACAAAACAGTAGGGGGCTAAGGTTTGTCAAAAATGCAATATAGATTTAACCACAATCACCAATACAATAAAATCCTCAATACAAGATTGGTCCATCCAACCAATAAATGATAAGGGACCTAATTTTACCTTCAATGGGGAAGACACAAAGTGTGAATTGAGAGATTGGGATGGAGGAACCACAATTTTAAATCGCCATATCGTGGGCATATCATCATCAAATATATTATGAAAGGAAGTTTTGGTGTAACAATAGAGCTGTCACCATATAATCAAATGTTTAATCAAATGTTTAGTGATTCGAGTTGTGAAAAACGTCTCTTAAATAATGTAAGGTAATGCCGTTTGAAATAGACCGAAAAAATAGTCTTGACACTTTTCAGGACCCTGTAAATGGCAACAGCTTTATGCACCGAGTCACTATTTATTGACAGGAAACATAAGGGTGGTGATGGCATAGCAGCCATATTGTAGCAGTTAAAGGGATCATAAATGGGTCATCCTATTGCTTGCTGAAGCAATCACATCTCATAAATTGGATAGCACATTGCTTAATTTGTTCTTTGCTTCTACAGACTTGTCACGAAGCTTAACAAATTATAAATGCTGAATCCATCTTCAGTGTCTCACCATATCACTCTCCAATGCTCCCTCTTCAACTCAATCCTTGCAAGGAAGTCCTGCTTTCAACACGATCATCTAATAACATCTCACATCCTTTGGAAGCCACCCCAAAAACTTATCACATAAGCAAACTTGATCACCATACAACTGATGAAAAGATTGGTATCGGTATTGGTACTATAAACACTATAGGTTGTGATCGTATCAATATCAGAACCATATAAGTTGTGGCTGTATTGATATAGAGCGATATAAAAGCGCATTGAGTATTGCATGCAGTTTGTTCTTGTGAATTAAAACCTAGTGGACAAATATTTGTTGAGATATAAAAAATATTGTGTGTGCAGCCAATATATTATCGAAACAATGACATATTGCAATTTTGCTATATATTGGCCACATTACATTCCATGGTAACCGGGAAAAGATCCCCAAGAAGCACCACTAGATAAGTCTGACCAGAATGGCTAGTTAACCTCACAAAACATTGCAACACAAACAGGAAAGATTGCAAGTATAAAGAACAAAGTAATGACCTTTCTCCTCTTTCTCTTTGCTCTTCTGGAACTCTTCATCTATAGTGTCAACACTTTTGCTCCTTTTCCTGAAATTCATACTGTCATTGATTTCCTGTCTAACGGAAAGCTTAAGGGAAACATTTCTATCTGTTTGGTTCTAGAAAATTGTATAAGAAAGTAAAAAAAGTTAAGATAAAATATTTTTTTTTTTTGGGTGTTTGAAGAATTACAATGAAAAAAGATATGTGAAGTAATTTTTTTTATTTTATGGAATTTTAGTTGCTACTTGAAACAATTTAACCTTTTTTTTTTAATTTTCTTGAAACTTTTCTAGATTCAAATGAACTATTAATAAGTAGACAAAAAATCCTGCAATAATAAATCAAGATTGGGCTGGTACACTACCTCTTTCTTCTATGCACTTCTTTCTCTTTATTTTCTGAGAGCTCTGAACCCTTTCTCTTTCTGCAATTCTCCTGCTCATATGCATCATCAGTTTCATCGTCACTTCTTGACCTTTCCCTGAAAGGCAACCATAAGAGGGTTTCTGAATATCAGAAACGCCCTTTCATCTCATCACTACCATGTAGAAGGTGGGTATGTGAATACAGTCGATACCCCTTTCCTGTATGCTTTCCTTTCTCCTTTCTTTCTAATTGCTTCTTTTCCTTCATCCTTCTGTAATGGAGCTTTTCTGCACATCTTCTCGGACGTGAAAACAGCCCAAAAATATGCCAGTTACTATGAACTCATAACAGCGAACTCAAAAATATGAACTAGATTTCAGGATGCAGGATCTGTCTATCTGACATTTTTGTACCGATAAACAGAATTTGAGAAAAAAGCATCTCAGATAATGTTAGGGAAGAGCTTAATTGGCATTTGATTATGGGAGATAAACAATGTTCTCTCCCGGTTTTACAATGCCAAAGCTGTAGACTTCACCAAAAAAAAACACAAACATATGCAGAAGACAGTTTTGAACTTGACAGCTATTGGGATTGAAAATTACAGACCAGAAAGAAAAACTAATACTAGGTTTGGTGCGCAAAAAAAAAATGAAAATGTACTAAGTAAAACTCCATTTGGCTCAACCATCCATGGATGAAAATATCAATATCAACACCGACAACAGTATTGGTCATAATCATATTACCGCGTGAAATGTATTGGTATTAGGCATATTAGACGCAATTCTTTTTTTTTTTTTTTTTTTGTGAATGAAACATGATAAGCAAATATAGAGGCTAATATATTGAAAAATGTTAGATGTGTTAACTGATATTTAAAAATTCAGTAAATTTGTTAAGGTAAGGGAAATATCAATATAAGGGGCCCGACAATGATATATATCGGCCAATATATCAATGTACACGGCAGATGGTGATCAACCACTGACCAGAAATGCTAAAGATATTCCAGGTAATTCAAAATTGACATGCATAAACAATCATCAGGGATTGGGATCCCTTCACTATAAATGAATCCCAATCATTAGAATAGTTCCAAGATGACAGCTTCAGCAAAATTTATCTTGCCTGAGGGAAAACTAGGACTTGTGACTGAAGCATCTATGTTAAAATTAACTGACCTCTCACATGTAACCAATTTTACCAGAGCCTGTTTGCTTTCCCCTGCCTCAATGTAAGAGAAGTTCACCTATTAACATAACAACTTTATGAACCAAATCCTGAAACACGCATTAAAGCAAAGTTTAAATGAAACTGAGAAGTGTTCAAATAAGCTTTATGAGTTCAAATTCGGAACTGTAAAAACGAAGAATGTTTTGACTATAAAGATTTATTGAAAAGATTCTAATCCCATAAAACAAAATGGCATTTCATTCAACCACCACACATCCGAGGACCTACTAGCATATTTGTTGCAGCACTCATGACTTGGGCTACACAACCCTACAGTATGAAGATCCCAATAGGGAGTCATGAACTTCCTTGGAAAATAGAAGTGACAGTAACTGATACTAGGGACGCAACATTAGAGTACATTTATACGCATAGTTCGATAGTTGCCGGTGTTTTTTACCAATCTTTCAAAAATCATTTGCTAAACTTGTGGCATTAGCGATTTTTTCAAGGGCTACATGGGCAGTCAACTGATTAGCCAGAGCAGACCATGAGAATTTCAAACTCATAATGAGTACATCGAAAGTTTGTAGATAAGACTGATAATGCTCTATTTAAGTCATGCAGATAGAAATGAAATAATACCTCTGGCATAAAAAAACTTAGAACTAGAAAGATCCTACTTTTAGTCAGTCAATCTGTTCCTGTCTTGTATATGGCTAGTAAGTCTAGAAAGGATGAGATCAATTGCAAAAAAAATGAATCTTTTACCATGGATTCTATTTTTTATACAATATCAGAACCTCTTTTCATTTTCTCATTTCCGAAGGAAGGGGTGTGTGCCCAATATATATGGGTTTGGGACAAATTAGTTACTCCCAAAATGCATGTGACCATTAGAACAGGTGGGTTTTGTCAAGACTACGCAAGGAAATCTTTAAACAAACACAAAGTACCATGTAAAGTACTTTGGGGAAGGAAAATAGAAAGCAACATGCTTGGTGCTTGTGACCAAAAGCAACATCATTGTGTTAGCATGAGTGGGATTGCACTCAGGCATCTTGAACAGGTATGAAGGACCGATGAGCTTAACTGGCAAGCTCGCATATTCTCATCCAATAACAATAGTGATCATCAATGTTAAGGTAAATACATGTGTGAGTACAGGGCTGTCATAAACGCATATGCAGTGCAGGCATAGCATAATGAAAGTGAAGTGCATCAAAAAGCTTACAAGACTAAAACCCTATATGAACTAATAAGAACCCCACAACATAAAAACGACAACACTTCATTCATTTCAGGAAAATGATCATTTTCAAGCATTATTGCGAACCATTTTCTTAGTAAACCTGAAATGGATTCAACTACAATATGACCCCAATAAAAGTGACACCCAATCACTAATCCTACCAATAATTTGTGCAACCTGAATGAAGCTGAGCCATGTGCTCCATTCTACCCCACAAAAGCCACTACAGCATTAAGCAATAGGTGATTAACAGATTAAGATTCCTTAAACAAGGGATAAACAATAGGTAGATTTAGTTTCTTCTACCACAACTCCCCAAAAGTTAAAAAAAAAAAGGGTCAATGGGAGGCTCTTATTCTGAGTAAACAGTGGCCCATGCAAACGATAAAGCATTATAATACGCAGCAACTAAGTTAACACCCCCCGCATTTCTTGCATTTTTAAATCAACATAGCAGAATATACACAGCAAAACTATATCGTCAAAACCATGAAACCAAGTCAGTATAATCTGTGCTTAAGGTGGCCATTTTAATCACCAAAAAAAGGTTTAACACATGAAGTTGTTTAAAAAATGACAGTCAAAGTGTATAAAATTCCCGCTATGCGCAGTAAGCTATTAAAATGACAAGAGAAATATTAATGATGGATAGAATACTTGCCTCATAACTGGTTAGCCCCTTTTTTTCACTGCAATGCTTGTTACCGCAGATGAACTGCCCTGACAAACAAGGAAATTCTCATAACTGAGTTCCACCATCCTTAAGGGACCAGAGAACAAGCAACTATCCCCAATGTTAGACTGCCACGATCAGGTAATGGTCTATAGTAATGTTTACTAAGGCATTTCCATGAGAGGAAAAAAAAAAACAAAAACAAAACAAAACAAAAACTAACTGATATATCTAGCTCCACCCTTTCCAGTGCAAAGACTTAGTTACCCCTGTGTTCAAATAAAAACAAATTCTCCAATTTAACATTTGCTATTGACTTAGTGCATAAATTAATTAGACTACCAAGCAGCATTTTGCTACGAGAAATCCATCAAGCTGCAATAATATAAACGAAAACCACTCTTTCCATAAAGCTGTACTCTTAGCATGTAGCTCAAAATACAGGACCTTGTATCAGAATTATGCCCAATGATATTGGGCAGCCCCTTTTTACCAGTTCAACAATCAAACACTCCAAATTCTTAATTTAGGTAACTACCAAAACCATAAGAACCAAAACTACAACTCAAAAACTAGAGAAACATCAAATGAATGGCCACAATTCTTGAAAGATAAGACAGATGAGCATTGTAATAGGTAAAAGTGCAGCTAAATGTACAAGTTCCCATAATAATGGATCTAGAGAGGGTACAACTGGATCATAATAAGATCTGAAATAAATTTTCAACTAACAGCATAGACCAAACAAATGATGAAGAAAAGGGTAGCCCTTTGTCATGAGTTGGATGCAAACCAGCAAAGACTGACGCCTGTCAATGATGAAGCAAATCTTCAAATGTTAACCCCCTCCTCCTAGTACCCACCAGAAAAAAGGTTAAATCACATGTAGATACCCCAAGGTTTGGACAAATTACACACCTGGTCCCTAAAATTTGGGAAACTACAATAGTACCTTTAAGCTTCAAAGTTGATGGAAAACGTAAACAGGATGATATTGAAAAGAGGCAAGTTTGTTTGCCACGTAAAAATGAGATGCGTTGACCAATTTTTCTGAAATAATATTGTGAAGTTCAGCTTCAAGTGACAAATCATAGAAACAGTTGCATTTCATTTACCTTTTTAATGTAGATATTACCTTCATTTTTGTAAATGCACCCAAATATGACATCTTTATACAAGCAACAAGATTGTTTTCTCTCAATATATTGTCAACATTTAGTGCTGACCTTGGAACCTCAAGTCAACCGTAGGTAATTTTCCAAATGAAGTACTGGCATATAATTTGGTCAAACCTCATGAAACATACGTGTAATTCAACCCTCCAGCAAAAACCTCCAACATTGTGAAAAGACTTGAGAGTCAGTTCATCAGGGAGATGAGCGCAACCATGCATTCATCGCCATCTTGAGCATTGCCGTTCCCTCCCTCACCCTCCCAATCCTCCTCCAGGGTCTCCGGTTAATATTTGTTCTGTTCAATGATGTTAAAGACACACTTAGGCTCAGGGCTCAAAGTCTAGTGCGTCAACATACCAGTTGAGGCCCATTCCAATAAGTGCATGCCTTGAGCACCTTATATTTGTTTTCAAAAAAAATAATTATTTTTTTTGAAATTAGCAATTATATTCAATTGTTACTTATAATACTAATTTGGTATTCGTAAAATTGAGATTGATAAAAATAATGTTGGCCAATTAGAATGATAGATGGAAATCACGATTGATGCGTCCTGGATCCAAACTTCGAACAGATTCGGTCAAATTGTCCGCCTGAGTTCGGCTCCGTCCACTAAGTCTGGATCCTGCACACCACAACTACGAACAAGAGGTCAGGTGACGGCGGGAGGTTGTCCCACCGTAAACACTCCAAGCTCAAGTCAGCAAACAGCTTTCGAATTAATAAGACGAAAGTAAATAACGGGAAAGAATGTAGAGACGGTTTGAGATCGGTGAGTGCTCTCGTTGGGAGAGGCTTTGTAGGCTCGTGAGGAATGTTGGCTCTAAGCACTATCTTCTCTGGGAACGTAGTGAAAAAGAGAGAGAGAGAGAGAGCGTTTGAAGTCTGTAAGCGGGTGAGCTTTTTGCAAAGAGTGTTTGTGGGCTAATTAGAGCTTTTTGCAAGTTAGTTCAAGCGTTTGAATCGTGCCTTCAAGTGTAAACTCTATGGCCTTTTATAGGCGCTGCTCTGGACTGCCTTTCTTATGCAAAAGGGTTTAATTCCTGCGCTCTACTAGGATCGCTGTCTATTCTGGCGTGAAGCTTTTGTGGCAGTAATGGTTGCTAGATTGTTTGCTTTCTTTCTGAGTTCTGTAACCGTTAGGGTTTCCAGCAGACAGGGAAAGATTTCTAGCGCCTTCCTTTTGGGATGCATGTGGAATCTGCTAATGACTATTATAATAGATATTGCTTTTCGTGGAGAGCGTGAATCAGAGGAGAAGATCGTTGCTGGTCAATGACAGTCGCGGGAGCCAAACTGGGCTTAGCCCACTTGAGGCCTGGTTTTCAGACAGTCAACTGATCCTACTGCCGATCAATGGAAGCGTTGACCGTCTCAAGCGTAGGTCATCCATCCTGCTCTTGGGCTTCTTCTAACTCACTTAGTCTTTCGTCCGGTCAACGGTGAGCATTAACCGTCCAAGCGCAAATGAGCCACTGTAGATTTGGGCCGTTCCTCCTTCTTAGGCCAGCCCATTACTAGCATACCCAATCCCGAACTGCGGCCTCCAACATGTTCAAGATGGGTTGCAGAGACTCTTGGTCTGTTGATCGTGTTGCATGCAATTACTGACCATGAAGTCAAGATTAGGATAACTGACTTAGAAAATCGTTGACCGGACTCATTGACCGTCTAAGCTAAAATTCGGAGAGCTAGCTAGAGAAGAGTTGACCGGATTTGTTGACCGTCTAAGCCAAAATCCGGAGGACTTCTTGAGAAGAATTGATCAGATTTGTTGGGGCCGCCTTTACCAAAATCAGGAGAATTGATAAGGGAAGTGTTGACCGTTTGGGCCGAAATCCATAAGATTTTTAAAGAAAAGTTGACAGGATTTGTTAACCACCTAAGCCAAAATCCGAAGGACTTCCTAAGAAAAAGTTGACCGAATTTGTTGACCGTCTGAGCTAAAATCCGAAGGACTTCTTAAGGAAGAGTTGACTGGATTTGTTTACCGTCTTAGCCAAAATACGGAGAATTTCTGGGAAAGTGTTGACCGGATTTGTTGACCGTCTGAGCCAAAATCCGGAGGACTAGTGGGAAGTAATGTCGCGCCATCATGCCGCCGGACTGTCAGTAGAAAAGTTGGCCACGTATCTGCATGCAGTGAATTTGCGATCCCGATAATTAATGCACCAGAGGATTTGATTCGACTGCACCCGTTCAGGAAGTGACACATGTCAACAATGATGAGCGCACGTTTACGAGACGGTTCACCTTCTCCAGCGTTCACACTCTTTTGGGTGGTCCATCTGTTACTTTTCAAATTTCCCATGCTTTCTTTTAACTTCCCTTCTTGAACATTTCTAAGTGTTCTGCCACCTTCTTACTTCCATTCCCATGGCTCATTCTGTAACCCAAATTGCTTTAGTCATCAAGGCCAGTGAGGTGAGGGAGCTACTTGTTGAGTACAACATTCCCAAGTCGATCATCTTCAGGATGCCCGGCGAGGAAGACAAGGCGTGATCTCCTCTTGAGGGCAACATCACCATTTATGAGGCCCACTTGAGGAATGGGTTACGCCTCCTAGTTCCTGACGAGCTGATGGATATTCTGACTGCCCTTCAGATCCCCATAGCGCGGTTCCATGCCAATGTTGTGCATTATTTGTGTACGCTTTGCATCTTTCTTCGCCAGCGTTTAAGGCGGCTGACGATGGGATCTGTCAGAGTAATGTTCCAGTTTATCTAGAGTGGAGAGTGAGTGTCCCAATCCCCACGAGGGCTTCAAATCAACAGCGCCATATATAATTCTCTGAAGAACTGGAAGAACCGGTTTTTCTATATCCACGTTGATACGACCTGGCCCTCGGCCAAAGGTTAGGGTACGGTGCTTGACATATATACGGGGACGCCCACCGTCGAAGAGGTTGCAGCGGTCCAGCCGCTTATAGATATGGTAGAGGGCAACCTTCTGGAGTTTCGTAGAAACCATTTGGTCTCTCGAGTGGAGGCCAAGAAAGCACGGTGGGGACCTCCTTCTCCGGAGTAGAAGATGATGGTGACTTCCCGTAAGAGAGGCTGGGGCCCTTACAATCGGGTTTGCAGGAGCTCCGTCCACCCAAGAAGCTCCCAGTAGTCCAAGGTAGAAGAAGGCGGCGACGATGGTGCCTTCTTTTTCTTCTTCCTCGGGGCCAAATTATGTAAAGGCTAGCCAGTTCACTGGGTTGGGAGATTACTCTGGTAAGGGCGGAGTAGAGGATGCTGTGAGATCAGGAGGACTTGGCCCTGCCATAGCATGAGGACTTGGCGATGCCAGCAGAGTTGCCTGCGAAGCCCTTAGCTGAGCAGGTTGTTGGGCTGCCTGAGCAGTCAGCTGCCAGAGAGTTCCTAGAGGTACCTGTAGAGCCTCCTGCTACACCGGTTGTTAGGTTACCTGAGGAGCCCGTTGCTAGTGAGCTCCAAGAGGCGCTTGTGATGCTAACCGCCAGAGAGCCTCAAGAGGCAGTTGGCGTCAGTGTTGGGCTGACGAAGGGGCCCACTGCCGGGGAACCTACTGAGGCGGTGGACTTTGTTGTGAAGGTGCCAAAGGAGCCTGCCGCCAGGGAACTGTCGAGGCGGAGGATCTTACAGCGGACTTATCGGAGGAGTCTGCGGCAAAGGCCACTGCTGGGCCTATTTCCAATCCTCCGCCACCAGAGCCAAGGTCTCGTAGCAAGCCGGTGAGGCCAAAGAGCAGAGTTTGGAAAGTGAACATTCACAACTTTCCTTCTCCTTTTTCTCTCCATTACTGTTACTAAACGTTTTTGGTCCTTGCAAGAGGAGAAAATAATTGATGCAGTTAGCAAGGGGCTGCGCTAAAGGGACTTGGTAATCTCTGATTGTGACAGGGAGATCACTTGGCGTGAAGAGGAGATGGAGCTACTTAAGGAGGAGCATCAGGAGGACACGGCTGCTCTCCAGACTATGGTGTCAAGCCTGAGGGAGTGAAACGTTGGGCTGAAGGAGGAGAATGCCAAGCTGAGAGAGGAAGCTGATTAGGTGGCGAGGCGTATTAACCAACTCTCGAGACAATTGACATCGCTAAAGAATGAGTTGGCAATGCGTATACGTCCCCATGAGGTCTCCAAGATGCTATGGGCATGGGTGTGGGAAGGTATCAACCTCAGTCGGCGCATTGCACGGCTGGTTGACCCTAGCTTTCCAATCGAATTTCTTAAACCCACAAACCGTTCTGCCCAACGTCGTGAGAACCTCGTGGGATAGCCCTGAAGCGGTCAGGGACCATCGCCGCCGCCTCCTGGGAGCTCCGCTCCCTTGTAGATTTTACCCTTACTTTTTGAAGTTGTAATTATGAACGCACACAATCCATAAAATGGTCATTTTACTGATATTTTGAGTCTTTGCCTTTGTTGCCGCTTTTCATTTACTTGTTGAGATGTCCGGCCGACTTAGTGCATTGCATGTAGGTTAACCGTCTGCCTTTCTTGAGATATTAGCGGTGTTCTCTGATGGACTTAAGCTCCAGGAGAAGACATCAAGGTGAACCCTGATGTTAGGTCAAGCTTGTTTTTTACTCGTGAGTAAAGGCTTGGTGGCACTACCCAAGTGTAAACTTGGGCGGCCGACTTTTGGACGGAGTGTTTTTGCTCCTATCAACCGTCGTTGATTGATCGCACTATCCCCCTGTATGGGAGGTTGTCACGTGTCTTTATTTAAACTCCTAAGATTTTGACCATGAACGGGCTACTTGGAGTTGACGGCCGTTAGGTGGATAACCAAGGTTTAGTTACGACCACTTATAAGCCGCCTGGATAACGAGAATTTAATTACGACTGCTTATAGGCCGCCTGGATGACCAGGATTTTGTTACAAGCGAGTGAAAACTCGCCCGATTTAGGAACAATCTAGGTCGTATAATCCTGCGAAAAGACACACATACAAAATAGAAAACAATAAAATGGAAAAAATACTCAAACACCAAGCATACAAATGGACGACTTACCTATGCCCTTACTGGAAGTAGCATTTGCAGTGGATCGCATTCCACGTCCGTTGAACCAACTTGCCATTCTAGGTCTGGATCTTGTATGCTCCATTCAGCAGAATGGTAGAGACTAGAAAAGGGCCTTCCCAATTCAGGAAAAGTTTATTCCGGTTGGTCGTCTTGCCTGTAGGGTCGATGCTTCGCACGACCAAGTCCCCAACTTTAAAGCGCCATGCTTTTATCTTCTTATTGTAATAGCGCGCGACTCGTTGTTGGTAGGCCGTTGTCCGCAGTCTAACAACGTCGCGGTCTTTCTCTAGCAAGTCTAGGTGTTTTCGGATTTTCTGGGAGTTACCTTGTGGATCAAAAGACTCAACCCTAAGACTTAGAAGCCCAATTTCAACCAAAATTACCACTTCAGTCCCATAGCAGATGCTGAATGGTGTCTCACGAGTCGGTTCCTTTGAAGTTGTCCAGTAAAACCACAGGACGGAGAGTAGCTCGTCGGCCCAAAAGCCCCCAGCGTCCTCAGCTTGGTCTTCAAACCATGGAGTAGCATGCGATTGATGACCTCCACCTGCTCTTTGGCTTGTGGGTATGTCATCAAAGTGTGGACCAATCTGATACCTAAACTGATACAATACTTGGTGAAGCATTTTTTGGAGAATTGGGTTCCGTTGTCAGTTACTATGACCTCGAAAACGCCAAATCTACTGACTATATTCTGGCGAATGAATTCTAAAGCGTTGTGCTCAGTGATCTTTGCCAGCAGTGCAGCTTCAACCCACTTAGTGAAATAATCAATACCCATGATGATGAATTTCTTTTGCCCAATAGCAATGGAAAACAGGCCAAGAATATCGAACCCCCATTGCGCGAAAGACCAAAGAGCTTGAAGGGTCCTTAACTTAGCGGGTGGTTGATGGTAAAGATTCCCGTGGAGCTGGCAATTTTCACACTTCTTCATGAAGTCGAGGGCATCCTTCTTCATTGTCGGCCAGTAATATCCCTGGCGCATGATTTTGAACGCTAGGTTTTTGCCGCCGATATGTGACCCGCAGATCCTAAGGTGGACCTCGCTCAAGGAGTAGTCCGCCTCATCAGGAGCTAAGTATCAAAGGTATAGAATTGAGTAGCCACGGCGATACAACCGTCCATCAACTACGGTATACCAGCCGGCCGTCTTCTTGATCCGCTTAGCTTCGTCCACGTCACCTGGCAGTGTTCCGTCCGTGAATACTTCTAGTACGGCGTCATCCAGTTCTCCAATGCGGAGATTTGCATTGCCTTCTGTTCCTCCAAGCTGGGAGCACTCAGAATCTCCCACATGTCCATCGAATACTATTCTGGATTTTCAACCGTCTCTGCCCTAGCAAGTTGGTCTACCTTCCAATTCTCAATTCTTAGAACGTGGACCAGGGTTACCTTGCCAAACCTCCAGTTGGCGTCCTTCACCTTGGCCAGGTATTTGGCCAAGTAAGGATTGCATGCCTCGAAGTTTCCGTTAACCTGATTGATGACCAGCTCAGAGTCGTTGTAGATGATCAGTCGTCTGGCTGAGCACTCTTTAGCTAGCCTTAGCCCGGCCAATAGGACTTCGTACTCAGCAACGTTATTGGTGGCGGAAAATTGAGTCTAAGGGAGCACTTCACCTGAACCCTATTGGGGGTCCTTAGGACCACTACGGCACCGCTGCGAATTCTTATAAGTCAGGTGCTTAAAGAAGTCCCCATGCGTCAAGGCTAAGATGAAACTACCAAGTTTCATATCTTCTGTGAGCCTAGGAATTCTTCTCGCCTCCGCCACGAAGCGATCCAGAACTTCTGCAAGTTCTCTCCCTACTTCTGTTTGATGTGGGAGACATACCAAGGCTGCTTCTTTTCCCGGCGACTGGAGGCGTATTGAGCCAGGAAAAGGTCAGAGAGCTCCCAAAAACTCCGGATTGAATCGGACGCGAGATGATGGAACCAGATGATGGTGTCTCCCTGCAGCGTAAGAGGGAAGCAGCACATGACCACGTCCTCCAACCCTTATAGACTCGGATGGGTGCGAAAATGATTGAGGTGATCTATAGGATCAGTGCTCCTATCATGAGAGTCAAGAGTTGGCATCTTGAACTTGGCCAACATGGGACGATTTAAAATCTCTGTCGTGAAGGGAGATCGGTTTAGGTCTGCGGCGTGTTCATCATCCTTGAACACGCGCTTCAAGATCTTCTCCGCTCTCAAATCTATGCGGGTGGTGTTGTCAGCTCTTTTGGAGTTGAGATAGGTTCTCAACTCCATACTTTCCTTAACGTGGCGGGTAGTCAATCAGCTACTACTGCCAACGGATCTAGCGACCCTAGAGGCTCCATCCTGAGCCTGTGGAAATGTGTCCGCCCGAGAGTATCAAGGATTCCTCCTTTCTAAACTCTCCACCGGAGTCCTGCTGCCCAAACGTTCTACAAGCCTTGAATGGCTCTAGGTGTGTGAGGCCTTCTGAGCCTGAGCGTTAGCTTCTTTTTCCTCTGGCCTCCTCTACTGGAGGCCGGAGCAGGGACTGTTGCGGATGGAGCTCCTTGCAGAGCGTTTTCTTGGTAAATGCAGAGCATTTGGAGCATTCTGCTTATGTTGCCCATGTTCTCCGCCAGATTTTGTAAAAATGGTGCTGGCACACCATTGACCACCCCGTTGACCTGGTGGCCGGCTGAGTGGTCCCGATCGGGTGTGGTCGTGTCACTAGCGGGGCTGCTAGCTTGCGCTCTTGTATTCACCATTCTGTCTGACGGAAGGTGAAATTGAGAGATCGTGGAGAAAAGTGGTCGGCTTTGTGTAAGCATTTCCCACAGATGGCGCCAATGATGCGTCTGGATGCTTAACTTCGAAAGGATTCGGGTCAAGTTGTCTGTCTGAGTCCGACTCCATCCACTAAGTTTAGATCCTGCACACCACAACTACAAACAAGAGGTCAGATGATGGTAAAACATTGTCTCACCGTAAATACTCCAACTTTCAAGTTAGCAAATAGCCTTCGAATTAAGAAGACGAAAGTAAAGAACGGGAAAGAATGCAGAGGGGTTTGAGATTGGTGTGTGTTCTCGTTGAAAGAGACTTTGTAGGCTCGTGAGGAATGTTGGCTCTAAGCACTATGTTCCCTGGGAATGTAGTGGCAAAGAGAGAGAGAGAGAGAGAGCGTTTGAAGTGTGCAAGCGGGTGAGCTTTCTGCAATGAGTGTTTGTGGGCTAATCAGAGCTTTTTGCGAGTTAGTTCAAGCGTTTGAAGCGTGCCTTCAAGTGTAAACTCTATAGCCTTTTATAGGTGCTACTCTGTGCTGTCTTCCTTGCGTAGAAGGACTTGATTCCCGTGCTCTACTAAGATCGCTGCCTTTTCTAGTGTGGAGCTTATATGACAGAAGAATGGATTTTGGGAAAAGATTGATTGTTTTGGGATGCACGTAGTTACGTAACCTTGATAAAAATTGCCTTTCGTGGAGAGCGCAAAATCAAAAGAAGGTTTCGAACGGCCCCTTCCTTTTGAGATTGAGATCTAGAATAAATCGGTCCAGATTACAATAAAAATTGCCTTTCGTGGAGGCCTCTAATCGGAGGAGAAAACTCACTTAGTTCTCGCCTAGTCAACGGTGAGCGTTGACCGTTCAAAGCAAATGAAACTAGGCTTCGTTCCACTTAAGACCCCACGGTTGCGGATCAAACGATAAAGATGATAAATTTATATTTGAGGATAATTTTTTTAGAAATGATTTTGTAGTCAAATAGTTGGAGTAAATAAGGCTACACATTACTAAATTGAAAAATAGTGTGAAGCTTAAACAATAAGTGCCCATAAGGTTAGTCCATTGGAATTCATAAATGACTAATATTTTAACTTAGATACTCGTGTAAAGATGAAGAAATAATCAAGCTTATAAAGAACGAGAAGATATAAATTTTTGTTTGATAATGATGATAAATATTAGTATTTACTGTGAATATTTTAGAAAATACTATTTTAAATTTGTTAATGAATTATATTGTTCTTGTGCATTTGTAATAAGTTTGTAATTATTAATTGTCATTTTTTTAATTGTTAGTGAAGATATGAGTTAATGATTATGTCATAGATACTTTTTTGTTGACTCTTATTATATTATTAGCTTTAACACTACAACTTTTTTGTTGACTCTTATTATATTATTAGCTTTAACAATCAGAAATCATTATAAGAATGTCTTACATAGATATTTCAAAAATAGGCACATTACTAACACCAGCCCTGCACTTTGCTCCTAGGCTCCAAGGATCTTTGCACCTTATGTGCCTTTAACAACATTGGTTTTGTTTGCTAATATTTTTATCTCCCCTTTGTACCCATGGAGCCTGTTCTCCACAGTCAAATGCTGCCCTTTATGCTTAAATATAGTAAGCCACCCTTCAAAACCCAGACCATTTAATGTCAAAAGTTGGACACATTGAATATGATTACATAGCTATACCTTCAAAACTTGGGGACTAGGATCCTCTATTCCTGCTTGGTTAACAAGTATGGACACCAATACAGACATGGATACAACATGATACCAAAACACTATTTTTTCAGAAATGAAAGCAAGATACGCTTAGAATACATTAATTAAAATTATAATTTATTATTTTTTCAATTGATAAAAACATATTTTTATACTAAATTAGTAATAAAAATATATACTTCTTGCTTATTTGTCAAAAATATTCATAAAATAATACCTAATTGAACCAATATAAACAAATTATGTCATAATATTTTTAACAAGCTATTATAGTAGAACAATAATAATGATATGGCCTAACAAATGATGGCAAAACTTGTTATACCAAATTTTTTACATATCAATCAAAATCCACATTTTAATTTTACCACTTATGAACTTTTTAATTGCAAATAGGTACTAAATAAAAGTAAAAACTCCAAACAAAAGTATTTCAAAAGTGTATCAAGTATGTCCAAAACATGTCCGAAAGTATCTCAAGCATGTGCAAGACATGTCCAAATGTGCTGGAATTTTTATAAAAATAAAATAAAATTTTGTTCACCTGTCAAGCATTCCAACACATGTTAGGAGAGTGAAAATGTTTGATACATGTTGGACATTGGACACCGACACTTTAACCTCGAGAGAGTATTTCTGTTTCTTAGCTACTTGGTTCTTATAATCTGTGTGTCTAGTTGCCATCCCAAATGCCAATTAGGCTCCATGATGAGAGGTGTTGGCACCTCTCACACATCTAAATGGTGCCTCTGAGGCTAGTGGAAGAACTTTCCATATTATGAACTTAAGGCTAATTCAATTTGTATTAGATGCCTTAATTGTTATATCTTCTTCAGTCTTCCTATGACACTCGCTGCACTGTTTAACCTTTTGATCTGATGCTTATATAAACCCACAAGTAGTCTTAGGCTTGTAGCTAGTTTGATGTGTATGGCATATAATACAGAAAATGGTTTGACTTGCATCAATTGCTAGATACATGGCTCTGAAAACTACAGCCGCTCATTTAAACATTTGCCAGAAACATTAAACTCATACCACGCACATACTAGCACTGTGCTTTAATCGTATAAATCACACTGACATGTAAAGGTGGAAGTCATATCAATATAGTCAATCTATCAATAAGCAAACTGCAATCCCTAAATAGACTAAAAGGGTCATTAGAGAATTTACCTTTCAAAGAACATCCTTTTTGAACACTGATCAAGAAAAGTTAGGTGTTCAACACCTCAAAGGAAAATGAGAAATAGTTCAGGATAATGGAATAATATAAAAAATAGAAAAGTTTCAAATCAAGCCTGTTTTTTCGTGTTAATTTATGATTTAAATTAACAATCTATTTTAATAAAAATAAAAGCTTCTACTTCACAACAGCACGTGCACACATGCACACGCGAAAGGAAAGACCAGAAGATATAATATTCAACCTTGACAACAAATTTATCAATAAAACAGAATAAATTAATTTATATCAGGCAATCTTTCAGAAAATTAGCAAACAAACAGATAACAGGAAATAAACCAGAGCATTTGAATATTAAAATAGCAGCCCACTGCACAAGGATCCCATATCAAGAAATCCGGGGAGGATTAAATGTATGCAATTGAGAGGCAATTTCCATATTTTTCATGTGAAATCCAAGCTATAATAGAACAACTTTCAATTGCACCAAAGTCTAACCTCGAGCTATCAATCAATGAAATAATACATTTACCTTTTCCAGAAACAACTTCCTTTTCTGTTCTCCATCTCAACCCAATCTATAAAATGAAAATTTTGAATGGTACTGATTAGCTTACAGAACTTCTACAAAGTACAACACAAATTCAGAAATGGAATGGTGACCGACTGGAACTATGGTGTATCTGCAAATCATGCAGGAAAAAAGTCAAATGTGGCTTTGTTTCCTACCTTTAATAAGAGTGTAAAAAGTTGTGTGAAAAATGACATCAGGACAATAAAATTAGCAGCAATAAATGAACAACAAAAATTCCTATATGGAAAAGTCATTAGTGAACAATTGGTGTGTATGATGTACCTGCAATCATGCAGGTAGAAAGCCTAATGTGGCCTTGTTTCCTACATTAAGTGTGTAAAAGTTGTGTAAATGATGGCCTAACTACAGTAAAATTAGTAGCAATAGATGAACTACAGTAAAAGAGTCATGGTGGTTCCTCTTGATTCCACTCACTAAAATTGCCTGATTCAGAAAAGCTAATGGATGCCATGAAACAGACCTTAAGAAATGGAGAAAAGAAGGGAAATGTTATCAAAAACTTGTATACCTTGCCACCTCTTATACTTTGACATTTCAGCTATACAGTACCTACAATTAGTCAAGGCATTGAACAAGGGACATTCTTAAACAGCAAATATATGAATGACCCCAACTCCAAAGATATGGCACAATAGCCTGCAAGAAAATCTCAGGAATGCATGAAATTGTTATAATCAAGTGAGCAACACCTCTTTTCCCAGCAAAAAAGAAAATAAGTCAGGGACAGAAATGGGCTAGCAAATTCTGCACAAGGGCATAAATATAAAGAAAATTAAACTCCAAAGATCACTTAAGCGCTACCCGCCAATTTTGAAATCGAGTTGTTCTAAATCATTTCAGCCTTGCAAGATGACCTCAGCCTACACATAATGATAACAACTTTAGCAGCAGAGCAAAGAGATGCTAAGGTCACTTCCTTGATGTCAAATTGTAATCAGAAAAGGCAGTCATGTAGGAACCAACAATCTGTCCAAGTATGGAAACTAACAATGTATTGTCTCCTGATGAGTGTGCAGTAAGTCCAAAATATGATGATCAAACAACAGAAATCATGCATGAATTTTCAACGAAATGGATTGCATATATGGAAAAACCATGAACAATAATATAAATCATGCTGACATCTACAATTCAGACCGAAAAAGGGAACTAAATTTGTGAAACAAACATTTTAATCCAACATTGTAAATCCAAAATCAGGAATTTGATGCTGTCTATATTTGCAAGGATACTCCTTGAAAAGTTTGTCATAGTAACGCTTGACAAGTCTTTGCTCCCAAGATGTATCCATGTCATCTTCTTCAGTGCGTATGAACCTTATTGGAGCAGTAATAAAGGAGTTCAGTAACTGAATGAGCAAGGACAGATCAAAAAAGAGCCTCATTAAGGAAGTACAAAAGGGAAACCAAATCACGCAGAAAAAAATTACCAAACGATAAACATTGACAAATTGATTATGGAAGTCATTTCAAAATTATAGCATCACCATTGAGGGGAGTGATGCCATTGGGTTATAAATCAAGAAGAATCAAATAGGGATTCCACAGTACTTCAGTTACAAGAGCTTGAAGGACAGCACAAAACAGCAATCCCTGGAACTAGATGCTTTACTTCTACAAATCAAAAACATAGAGAATGACCACAATAGCAAACTACCCAAACTACTTGATGTCATGATTTAAATGTGTGGTGGCCCAACAGCAGGTAAAACTGATATGCTGCACCGAGGATTTGGGTCGTTCTTGTTGTTGCTATTGTTCTTTTATATGTATTTAACCCCAAGCAAAGGCTTGCTCACAATTTTGATCCCCTTCTTACACAGTTTTGCCAATTGAGTTCCCAATTCTTTCTGCCAATTGAGTCCCCAACCATTTTAAAAAATACAATTAAGTCCATCATGCCATAAGGTTGCTTGCTTTTCTCTGTTTAATGTAAATCAATATTAGACATTTTTTTTTCTTTTGGATTTCTCTAATAAATAATTAAAAGTATCAAAGATTCAAAGATGATCATCTAGACAAACATCATAAAATCCTAAAACAAAAACCCTGATTACTGATAGAAAAGATACAGAAATTCAAATCCAAAAAACAAGAACTCTGGATCACTTTTTTTTCTTTTGCTCAACAGAGCCCAAGTTCACTAGAAATTACAGATAGAGGTTACCAATAAACCAAACTAGTTGATTGCTAATGTTTTCTTTCACTACAGCTGGTTGCTTCTTTTTTCTTTTTCTTTTTCTTTTTTTTTCTGCTAAGACTGATTGCTTCTGTAGGAAGATAAATCCACAAGATTAATTTTCACCATTTCCACAAATATTCTTCAAAAATAAAAGAAATCTAGAATTTAAAAAGAAAAAAAAAAAGGATATCTATAAACTAGATTTGAGAACTGAACCACAAAGTAGAAAATTAATGAATCACAAGTGCAGCAATTAAACAATCACAATGTACACTATACTTCCATGAAGTACAAGGCATTGGTCTATCAACTTTTAGCATTGTCAACTTGGAAAAAGTTTAAATAGAAAAAGATACAAAAAAAGACAATAATGAGAACAACAAGCATCCATCATTCATTCATAATTTATCAATTTACCATATAATCACTTTCATAACTTTAGTAAAAATGTGTTCTCAAACATGTTCTAACATAATACAATTTGTTAACATTTATAAAGGTGAAATAATGCAGTATGACAAATTTTTTAATTAATGAAATAAAATAAAAATATTCAACTTAAAACCTCGGTGGAGTATCAACAGATGAAGAATTAAACTGATTGACAAAATGCACGAACCAAAATCCCTCTCCAAAAGACTATCTCAATTAGTTTTATAACCTAAAAATATAATTAAATAAATAAGCAGCATGGGCATACCGATATCCTTCTCTAAGAGTGTCTTGATCAGTTTTGACAGGAAACTTCTGACCCGAAGGTCTTGCTTTCCCATAGTAGCATACTAGCAAAGACATGAAACAAATTAGTGTCAATATAACATCAACATAAATGAAAAAAAAAAAAGCAACATCTCACCATGCCGATAAGATATACATCAGTAGGATCACGTTAAGTGTGACAATCTTGAAAAGGTTGGAAACCTTGGAAGGTATAGGCCATGTTCTTTTTTTTTTTTTTGGTTTCACTGCCCAGTGAAGGAAGGGGTGTCACACATAGCTAGTCACCAATTTCCAATCATCTGGACTAGCAGATGGGATTAATTTATGAAAAAATATTCAGTTACAAGATATTCAAATACGAATGATATCAGCAAGAAAATTATTCTCAGGTCTGGAAATAGTTGCTTCTAGGAACCGAGAGGGCTTTTATAGATCAAGAAAGATTTCTAGTTACCTTCCCTATCCTATTAGTACAAGTGGACTAATATAATTCTGAATTATACTGATGGACCATTTTTTCCTGAAGTAAACTCTAACATTTGCAACTGCCTTGAAGAATGTTCCAACTATTCAAGAGGTTACATCTCTCATTCATTGACATTCCATATCAGACTTAAAGAACAAACATTAAATGTCAAAACTAACTATAAAATAGCAAACTTAAACATAACAATTGCCGTGAAAATTGTGCCAATCAGAAAGTGGTTTTACAACACTATAGTCTACCACCAATAGTAGACCATCTTTTCTATTCTTTGCATTTCCTTTTTGTTTGTTCATTCCAAATATATGCATGAAATAAGAATATTCTGATTCAACTTTATTTTTGATCAGATGGAAAAGAAAAATTTTATTTATGAGATGCCAAATCAACAAACAAAAATCACTTGGCAACATTAACCATTTAAGATGCAAAGATACATATTCCATTTGGAGATACAAAATTAACATGACAAATTTTGAACCAAAATACACTGATGTAGGAAATGACATATTAGCCCACTTCAGTTTATTTTATCTTATTAGACTTATATTGTCATTGCAAGTTAATGCGTCCCCAGTTTAAGATTATTGTGTGGATTAGGGAGCCGTAGATCGGATTTTTGCGTCGGGTCGATCTAAAGCAAGACCGGTATCCATAGTCTTAAACCTGAATCTTGTACGCAACACAACAAATAGACAAAATGCCAGAGAATTGACAAGACTCACTCCCAAATATATCCTCGAATATTCAAGTCAGTAATTTTTCAATGAGAAAAGAAAAATGGAGGGTGCAAAATGAGAGTGCTAATGCATGTGCAAGGGGACTAAGTGTGATGCGCAAGATGGGAAGCATCTTTGAGAGAGAGAAATGCACTCGAAGGGGAATGTCTTTGTAGTATTTTTTGTGGTCCGTCTTTTTTCGTATCCTCCCCTTCTATGCCGTAATGAAGGGATATTTACAACGTTGGCGGGTAGTTTGATCTTCCCGACTTGGTGACAACCTTCCGCTGAGTTGTCCGAATATGCTGTAATTAAGGGATATTTACAACTTTGGTGGGCAGTTTGATCTTCCCGACTTGGTGATAACCATCCGCTGAGTTGTCCGGATAGATAAGGGAACACCGATTGGTCGGAGGTTATGATAAGTTTCTTCAACGAGCAAGAGGTGGATCATAGGCCGTTCTGACTAGGCCGATGAGCTCATTCGTCCGCTTGGGCCGTCTGGGCCGACTCTGATGTTGTTTGGTTCTGAGTCAATCCTTTATGTTAATGGGCCCTTTTCTTAGGTTGGGCTGACTAAACTCATCATTAACCTCCCATGTCGGGAGGGTTGAATTTCAACCTTCCAGTATGTTCACCGAGGAGTCGTCGGTTGTCCGATTGTGTGCTCCAGTCTGATGGGCATCGTATCACACGCATGCGTCACCAGCAGCAGTATTAAATGTGGAAGGCCTTGAGACCCATCCCATCCCAAATCATGCCAATCATCATTACTAGTGCCAAGTGATTAATATGCCACAGAGCCCATTGGGTGCCAACACGTGTCGCGACCATCATGAAGGCGCATCCTTTGAATTCCTCTTCACGGTGTCGTTTCGGTCCATATCTTGATGCTTATTTAAGCCGTTCAATCTTTATTCTTCCCGCGTTTCCTTTTGCTTTGAAAACTCTTCGCTCCCTTCTTGCTTCGAAATCTCCTCATCTTTTCCGGTTCCTTAACTCATGGCGCCGGGTGTAAATGACATCCCGTCCATCCTCTCATGTCGAGTTTTTGCACACTCGATACAAAATTCCAAACTCCATGGTGCACTTACTGCCAGGCGTGGGTGGCTTCCCCACCACAAGGATATATCACGATATATGAGGTCCATCTAAAAGGGGTCTTCACTATCCGATAGCATCGGAGTTGCATCGGATTATGGCAGCCTTGGATGTTCTAGTTGCGAGGCTGCAACCTAATGTCATCCATTGCCTATTTCCTTGTGCGTTTTCGCACGTCATCACAACCTTGAGTAAAATGCTATGGCCACAAAGGTGATTTTTCGATTTCATCCAGGAGCGAATTGGATTTTGATCTCTCCCCATTCGGATTTCGTATTGAGTAGGGGAAACCCTGATTCAACGAAGATGTGGAAGGACCAGTATTTTTCCTGGCGGTTCCCTTCCAGATGGGACCTCTCCAACAAGTGGGGCAAGGTACGAGCATCCTTTTCCTCCAAGGTGTTGGACCACAAGGAGGACTCGTTGAAGGTGCTAACCAACCTCATTCATACAAATGCTGACTCTTTTAACGAGAAGAAGAAGAACCATTGGCTGTCACTGAGACTTTAGCACAAGTAAAGTGGGAACCCCACTTAGAGGGGGTGGAGGCGCCCCCTGCGCCGTCGGCATCCAAGAGGAAGCCAAAAAGAAAGCAAAGGCCACTACGCATTACTGACTCTCTAGATAGGGCATCCAAGCGGAAGGTGGCTTCATCTAGCTCTTCCTCCGATGATGATCAAGCCATCATCGAGGCTGGAGGGTGCAAAGAAGTCTTCGAGGAGGGCAACCCCCACTCAATCTTCTTCATCGGCCCAGTGCCAAGGGCCATTAGATCTACTAAGGGTGGCGAGCCCTTTGCGCCTCCTGTTTTAACCGAGGGTAAACAATGAGTCGGAAAAGGGAATGAGCCAATCTCGGCGCCGACCCTAGCCTCATGGAGGATTTCAGCTATTGCTCCTTTGCTGTACGAGGAGCCCGCGCCTGACCTTCTAGTCAATTTTACCGATGAGGCCCCCTACGAGGATTGGATAGCAGAGGGTGAGGACTGAGGCTGCCAAGGTCCAAGAAGAGGCTAAGGCCGAGGCAATTGTGGAGGCCCGAAGACCTCGCTCCAAAATTCCAAAACCAAGACGAGGAGGTCCAAGGGAACCGTGGAGGTGGCCAACATGCCCGATCCTAAGCACCCTACGTCTGAGGTCTAAGAGGAGGCAGTGGTCGAAGGAGCTGTGGAGGTGGCGATCCGTCCCCAAGACCCTCCCATCGGATGGAGGGGTGAACCAAAGACGTGGAGAGATCGATTTGGGGGGGAACCGTGGAGGTGGCCAACATGCCCGACCCAAAGTGGATAATATCGGCGAGTGGGTGGTGGATATTACAAATGGTACCCCTGGTTCGATGTGCGCCTTGACTGAGCCTCTAAGGGGGTAAGTGTCCATCGGATGGAGGAACGGCACGTTTTATAAGCCGTGAGACCTTTCCCTTATAGAAGGAGGCGTGGAGGTGGGGTCCCAATTGGGACGCCGTAAGCTCCCAAAGCGACAATACTCGTGGGATGTTACAAAAGTCCAAGAGGGGCATCGGATGGGGAGGGGCGAAGAGCGCTTTATAAGCCGTGGAGACATTTCCTGTAGACGAGGCAGTGGACCGAAACCGACGGATCAGTTTAAAGCCCCAGAACCTAAGGACAATATCTACAGGTGGGTGGAGGTTTACCTCGTGCGAAGTCCAAGACTCAAGGCCGTGGAGGTGATCGAGATGAGATGACCACAAATAACCCGAGGTTCGAGCGGTTTTGGCGGAGTGATCATTCCATAGGGAGTTCATCTTTTCTTGAGGTACCGGCCGAGTTTCTTCTGGGTTCCTTCCCTTGTTTTTGTTATTACTTAACTAACTGGTTCTCCACTTGCAGCTGCATAAATTGGCCCGCCAACTTACCTCCACTATCGACTGCCTGACTCGAACTCACGTCGAGGTGGAGAAGTTCAAAGCTGCTGAGGAGCGAACCTCCCGTCTTGAGCGCGAGCTGTCAAAGACCAAGGTAAATGTCCCCTCCCTGGAGGATTTGCTCTAGGAGTATGAGTAGGAGTATGCTCTTCTTCGGGACTAAAACCTCCGACTTGAGAGCGAGCTCAAGACCTCCATTAGTCCGGATGATATCAAGTAGGCGTTGGATTAGAAGTACAGGGATGGCATTGGCCTTTGTTGGCATGTAATAAAAGTTGGTAGCCTTGGACTTTCCGCTCTCCATTTTTCATCCGAGGAATGCCAGCATTCGGAGTCGGACAAATGTCTTAGGTTGTCCTAGGGAGGATGCAGAGTCTTCTTCACTTTTGCCAGTAACCTCCCATCCTCGAGACCATCCTCCACCAGGGTCGTAGGAACTCTTTTGTGTATTGAAGTCCTAGGCCCTACGTATTTTGAGATGAAAAGCATTCAATGTTCGAGGGACAAGTTTACCATTCTAGGTGCGTAGTTTATACACCCCATTTCGAAGAGTTATCGAGATGAGGAATGGCCCCTTCCAATTTGGTGAGAGTTTGTTTCAATCGGTGTTCTTGTCGGTCACCTCTATACTCCGTAGGATTAGGTCTCCTACCTCAAACTGGCAAGCTTTCACCTTCTTATTATAGTACCGCACAATTTGTTGTTAGTAAATCGCCGTCCAAAGGCGTGCAATGTCTTGGGTTTCTTCGAGAAAGTCAAAATGCTCTTGGTGTCTTTGGGAGTTGCTGAGCAGGTCGAAACATTCGACCCGGAGGTTGGGAAATCCTATTTTCACTAGGATGACAGCCTCAGCTCCGTAACACAAACTAAAAGGCATCTCGTGCATCAGTTCCCTAGACATCATCCTATATAATTAGAGTACGGATGGCAATTCGTCCACCCAAGAACCCCCAGCATCCTCTAGCTTCGTCTTTAATCTGTGCAGTAGCATGTGGTTGGTCACCTCCACTTGTTCATTGGCTTGTGGGTAAGTGATAGAAATGTGAACCAGCCTTATCTTTAGGTTTGCACACTACTTAGTGAATCGCTTGCTAGTACACTGGGTTCTATTGTTAATTACTATGACCTCTAGAACACTAAATCTGCACATGATGTTCTGGCGGACAAACTTGGTTATATTCGACTTAGTGATTTAAGGCAATAGGGAGGCCTCGACCCACTTTGTGAAGTAGTCAATACCAATATGATGAACTTCCTTTGCCCGAACGCAATGGGCAGGGGTCTGCGTATATCAAGCCCTCACTGTGCGAACGGCTAGGGCGATTGTAGAGCCTGGAGTTTCGTGTGCAGCTAATGGGGGATGTTCCCGTTGATCTAGTAGTTTCACATTTCCGAACGAAGTCTATGGCGTCGCGCTTTATTGTGGGCCAGTAGTAGCCTTGTCGCATGATTTTGAAGGTTAGATTATTTCTGATATGAGATCAGTATGAGTAGGAGTATGCTCTTCTTCGGGACTAAAACCTCCCAGAGCTTGAGATGTGCCTCTATAACATGTGATGGCATTGGCATGTGGCATGTAATAAAGTTGGTGGCCTTGGACTTTCAGCTCTCCATTTTTCATTGAGGAATTCCAAAGAGTCGGCCTGAATGTCTTAGGTTGTCCTAGGGAGGATGCTGAGTCTTCTTCACTTTTGCCGTAACCTCCCATCCTGAGACCATCCTCTACGGGGGTCGTAGGAACTCTTTTTGTGTATTGAAGTCCTAGGCCCTACGTATTTTTGAGATGAAAAGGCATTGATGTTAGGAATGATTTTATCATTCTAGGTGCGTAGTTTATACACCCCATTTCGAAGAATTAGAGATGAGGAATGGCCCCTTCAATTTGGTGAGTTTGTTTCGATCCGGTGTTCTTGGTCACCTCTATACTCCACAGGGGATTAGGTCTCCTACCTGTTGTGACTTTCACCTTCTTATTATCACGATTTGTTGTTAGTAAATCGCCCGTCCAAAGGCGTGCGGTGTCTTAGGTTTCTTGAGAAAGTCAAAATGCTCTTGGTGTCTTTGGAGTTCAGGCGGAGTGAAGCATTCGAGCCGGAGGGGTTGGGAAGTCCTATTTTCTTTGGGATGACCTCTCGCTCCGTAACACAAACTAAAAGGCATCTCGTGCATCGGTTCCCAGGCATCTCTTTATGATTAGAGTACTGGATGGCAATTCGTCACCCCAGAACCCTGGCATCCTAGCTTCGTCTTTTAATGCATTAACGGTAGCATGTGGTCACCTCTCTTGTCCGTTGTGGCTTGTGTTAAGTGATAGAAATGTGAACCAGCCTTATCTTTAGATTTCCCGAGATACTTAGTGAATCGCTTGCTAGTAGACTGGGTTCTATTGTCAGTTACTATGACCTCCAGAACACTGAATTTGCACATGATGTTCTGGCAGACAAACTTGGTTATATTCTACGTAGTGATTTGAGGCAATAGGGAGGCCACGACCCACTTTGTGAAGTAGTCAATGTCAATATGACGAACTTCCTTTGCCCGAATGCAATGGGCAGGGGTCTGCGTATAACAAGCCCTCACTGTGCGAACGGCTAGGGCGATTGCAGAGCCTGGAGTTCCGTGTGCAGCAGATGGGGGATGTTCCCGTTGATCTAGTAGTTTCACATTTCCACACGAAATCTATGGTGTCGCGCCTCATTGTGGGCCAGTAGTAGCCCTGCCGCATGATTTTGAAGGTTAGATTCTTTCCCCCGATGTGAGATCCGCAAATGTCAAGATGTGCCTCTTCTAACGTGTAGTCAGCCTCTTCTAGCGTCTGGCACCGCATGTATGGGGTGGAGCACCCGCGGTGGTACATCCATCCATAATAGTATACCAGCCCATTGTCTTTTTTTACGGGCTTGGCCTCTTCCGAGTTCTCTGGTAGCGTGCTATCAGCCAAATACATTCTGTACAGGGTCATCTAATTTTCGACATCGACTATTGGCAACGTTTCGTGTTTTGAGTCATTTCGTGTTTTAGGGTGCCAAGGACTTCACGCATCTCCTATACATACTGCTCTAGGACCCCGGTTGCCGCCGTTTTTGCCAATCGGTCAGCCTTTCCGTTTTCTTTCCTCAGGATGTGGATCACCTCCACTTTGTTAAACGCCGCGGTCAGGCTCCGTAGTTTGGCGAGATACTTGGAAAGCTGAGGACTCAATGTCTCGAAATTCTCTCAGACCTGATTTACAACTAACTCCAAATCACTATAGATGATCAGGTTGTTCACCGAACACTCCCTGGCTAGCCGGAGCCCTACAAGTAATGCCTCGTACTCGACGATGTTATTGGTCACTGGGAAGTCGAGGGTCATTGAGTATTTTATCTCTGATTTGTCAAGAGTTCCTAGGACCACGCCGGCTCCACTGCCTGATTGCATTGAGGAACCGTCCACATGCAGAGTCCACGTCAGAGCCTTTTGCTAGTCGTCATTCCCAGTGAAGTCAAGGGTGTCCAGAGTTGGGGTTGTTGTTTTAACAACGAAGTCGACCAGAGCTTGGCCCTTCAGGGCCTGCTTCGGCCGAAACTCCACATTAAACTCGTCCAACTCAATTGCCCATTTAACCATCCACCCGAACATGTCTGGCCTCTGCAAAATTTCTTTCAGAGGTTGGTCGATTAGAACCACAATCATGTGTGCTTGGAAGAAAGGGCACAGCTTCCGGGCAGAATAGACGAGTGCTAGAGCTACTCGCTTAGCATGTGAGTAGCAAGTCTCCGTTGGGCAGCTGTCGAATCAGGACCGAGCTTAACGTGGTGTCGGACACTGCTATATATAAATACAACTCTTCGCCTTCTTGCGCAGACGCTAGAAGAGAAGGGTTAGCAAGATACTCCTTTAACTCCTGAAAGGCAACTTCACAGTCGGTTGTCCATTCGAAATAGGCTACCTTCGTTCCCCTCAAAGCTTTGAAAAAGGGTAGATACTTCTCCGCAAACTTTGCCAAGAATCGAGAGAGCGCCACGAGCCTCCCAATAAATTGCTAGAATTCCTTCATAGTCTAAGGCTAGTTCATGTCAATAATGGCCTTTATCTTTTCAAGGTTTGCTTCGATCTCTTGTTGTAAGACAACAAAGCCCAAGAATTTCCCGGTGGTCACTTCGAACACACACTTGGCCAAATTCAGTTTCATCTAATGCATCCGGAGATGCTGAATGCTTCGTTGAGGTCGCGGATATGGGCGTTGGTAGCTTTGCTTTTGACGATTATATCATCTACGTACACCTCCATATTTCGGCCAATTTGGACTTTAAACATCTTGTTTATGAGCCGTTGGTAAGTCACATTGGTATTTTTTAGTCTGAACAACATAACCTTGTAGCAATATGTCCCTTAGTCGGTCATAAACAATGTATACTCTTCGTCATCTAGGCTCATCCTAATCTGGTTATAGCTCGAATATGCGTTCATGAAGCTCAATAATTCATAGCCTAACGAGGAATCCACCAACAGGTCAATCCTTGATAGCGAGAAACTATCCTTCGGACACACCTTATTAACGTCAGTAAAGTCGACGCACATCCTCCACTTTTTGCTACTTTTTTTGACAATGACCACATTGGATAGCAAATCCAGGTACTGAACCTCCCTGATGAACCTGGCATCAAGCAGCTTTCTAAACTCCTTACGGATGGTGACTGATTTTTCAATGGAGCAATTTCTTCGCTTTTGCTAGACAGATTAATAATCAGGATCTAAGCTCAACTTGTAGACCATTACTCCAATCGGTATCCTAACATGTCGGCAAACGTCCAAACGAAGGCGTCAGAGTTCTACCGAAGGAAGCCTATCAATTGGTCTCGAAGGGGTTCCGGCAAGAAGCTTCCAATTTGCACACACTTCTCAGGGTCGCCTAGATTCAAAGGGACTTAATCCATTGACTCGCCAAACTGGGCTTGCAGCAAAGTGGTCTTGTCATGGAAATCGAGGTTTTCAATTACTTGTCGGGAGACGTCTAAGTAACCTAGGACAAGTAATATATCCGGCCAGTCATTTGATCACTGAGGACCTCTCCTATACCATACAAAGTAGGGAACTTCATCTTTAGATGTAAGATTGACGTCACCGTCCCAAAAGCAGTCAAGCAGGGTCAACCCAAGATGGCATTTTAGACAGACAGAAGGTCTACCACCAAAAAGGTGAGCATCCTGGAAGCCGTACTCAGGTAAGCCCTCGGTGTGACTTCCAACTAGACCACCCCCCAGACGAATATTGGCTCGTTGTCTATCCCGTACAGGGGCCCCCCGGTGGGCTCCATTTGACTCCTCTTTATACCCAATTTAAAGTATGCATCAAGGTAAAGCGAATTTCAAGAACTTCCATTATCAATAAAGATTCATTTCAGTTAGTAATCTACGGTACCATCCGAAACGAAGACAATTACAACCAAAGGATCAGAGTGGAGAGTTGTTACATGAATCATATATTCATCACTAAAACTAATAATATCATTTCTAACTCCTACCCTCAATTTCTTGTTACCAGCGGCCATCTCTGGGCGATCTGGGGCATTGTTCTTTGCTGGTCGCGTCATTACCATGTTAACAACCCCAACTGCCACTCGGTTTCTTGGTTGTTTGGCCTCGTCCCTGTCTGCTCCGCTGGAGGCTTGTCCGAGTCTTCGCAGGAATCGGGTAAGGTGTCCCTTTTGGACCAGACCTTCGATCTCTTTCTACAGCATACGACAATCTTTAGTGCTATGCCCTGCGAACTTGTGATACTACTATTCCAACTAGTTTCCTCCATTCGGGCTCTTTAGTGCCTCCAGCCACTTTAGAAATTTCTCATCCCAGATTTGTATCAGGATGTTGGTGTGAGCATCATTCAAGGGAGTCAGGTTCAGGGGTCCATACTCCCTGCGAAAGCCTGACTCAGTCCATGAATGCTTCCTTGAGTGGTTGTCGTGTCTAGTCTCTTTCCTTCCGCTGGCTAGTTCCTTTAAAGGTCGGTCTTCACGCTCTGATCGTTTTGCCTCGTTGACATTTTCGGCAACTATGTAGGCTCAGACAATGGCTTCCACCTCCTGGAAGAACTGAGGGTTCTGGTGGCGAGATGTTTAAAAAAGTCTCCCGGTTGCAAGTTGCTATGAATGTGTTCAATTTCACCTCATTAGTCAGTTGGAATACCTTTTGAGCTTCGGAGGTGAAACAACCCAAGAAACGCTTCAAGCTTTCGTCCTTCTTCTGCTAGAGGCAGCTCAAAAGCCATGTGTGCTTCTCCTCCCTTCGACTGGAGACGAATTGTGACAAGAAACAGTCAGTGAGCTCCTAGAACAACCGAATAGAGTCCGGTTACAGGCCATAGAACCAGGTGCGAGCATCCCTTTTAAGAGTCAGAGGGAAACACTAGCACATAGCCGAATCGTCGAGACCTTAGAAGCCGAGAAGGGTGTGAAAATGGTCTAGATAGTCCATCAGGTTTGACCTTCCATTGTAAGGCTCCAAGGTAGGCGTCTTGAACCTATGGGGTAGTGGCTGCGCTCAAATCTCTGTAATGAAAGGTGACCTCAAGTCGAGCCTATCAACGCTACCTCGGAATACGTACCGCCAAATCTTTTCTACTTTCTTCTCCATTCGCGGGGAGGACGCGTTCCTCTTGGCATTAAGAAAGGTCCTCAGTTCCGTGTGGTTCGGAGAGATGCGAGAGGCTAGACGGTTTTTGGACCTTGGCGGCCAGGTACTGCAAGAGATTTCTTCTTGTGTGAGGGGCCTTTTGTCGTCACGGAAGCACCGAGGGCTCCTATGCTCAGAGTTGTCCTCCCAGGTCCCATACATTAGGCAACCTAGCAAGCGCTATGATACCCTGTCACTCGAGGCCACTTGGGCCTCAAGGTCATTAGGCTGATGGATCTTCTTGGCAGGATGCTTCTTCCCCCTATTCCTCCACTTAGACGTCGTAATTTGGGAGGCGTAGGAGGGAGCCCCCTTCGGGCACTCGTCCAGGCAAGCACAGATGGTCTAGACGGCTTTAAATATGTCATCCATCCGTGTCGCAAGAGCACATACACAGGGATCGCGATGCTCATCCACATGGTTACCCGCAATAGGTAGTTGCCATATGAGGCAACATCTCGAACAAGAGCACTGATTTGAGCTCGAATGTTCACCATATTGTTGTCTGCAAGGATGTGGTCATCGAATTTGTCAATCGTTTCCTGGCTTGGACCGATGATGCGTTAGAGTTAGAGTTATTATATGGATTAGGGAGTCATGGATCAGATCTCTACATCTGGTCGAGTCAAGTGAGCCAGGTCTCCGTAGTCTTAAACGCGACTCGGCCAGTATCTGACAAACAAACAAAATGTCAAAGAATTGGTAGGACTAAACAAAGATATATCTTTCGGCGTTAGTCAATAATCTTTCTATGAGAAAAGAAAGATGGAGGATGCAAAATAAGAGTGCTAATGCATGTGTGAGGGGATTGAGTGTGATGCGCACGATATGAAGCATCTTTAAGAGAGAGAAATGCGCTCGAAGGGGAACATCTTTGTAGTATTTTTCGTGGTCTATCTTTTTCCATGTCCTTCCCTTCTATGCTGTAGTGAAGAGATATTTATAGCGTTGGCAAGCGGTTTGATCTCCCCTACCTAGTGACAACCGTCCACAAAGCTATCCGAATGGATAAGGGAATATTAGTTGGCCAGCGGTTATGATAAGTTTCTTCAGCATGCAGGAAGTGGATTGTGGGCTGTTCTAACTGGGCCGACAAGCTCACCCGTCCACTTTGGCGGTCTGGATTGACTAGGATGTTGTTTGGTTATGAGCAATTCTTGCTATTGATGGGCCCTCTTCTTAGGTTGGGCTGACCAAACCCATCACAAATATAGATATTGATATCTTATATTAGTGGGAAATTGCATACGGTGAAAGTAAGTATGCAAAATATTGATCTTCAAATGAATTAACACTTCACTGCAGGGTAGACAGTGGACAAGATTTCCCGTACTCCAAGCTCTAAGGATGGTTTGGACATAGTATACCCCTAACAATGCAGAGAGATCATTTCTGCAACTAAAATCCATACCTTTAAATCACAATAAAACAATTTTACCAATTTACCAAAACAACTGGCCAAACACAACATTGTTGAAAATACAGTTCTGTGGGTGCTTGCGTGTGTCAAATATATTTACATAGTACACTAGAAAAAAGACTACATGATATCTTCAGGAGCCTGAAAAGGAGGTTATACGTGTGCTTGAGTGGCATATATTTTTTTTAGACTTGTGCTTGCGTATGTAACATATTTACATAGTAGACTAGCCAGAAAGATTACAGGATATCATAAGGAGCATGGAAAGGAGTTATCCTACCCATGGCATAGTAACATCCTGTTCAATTTTTTTCTCCTTCTAGGTTTGCCCATATTAATTGCCCCAATTCCCCCACCCCAAATAAAAGTGTGAATGAAGAGGTATGCATGCATGTAGCATTAATTGCATCCCACTGCATGGAGCTTCATGATCTAAGAGTATAAACTGAGTGCAACTAGAGATTCAACTATAACATTAAGCAGCACGCCCTTCTGTTAAGCATGACATACTGAAGAAACCATGACACTAACTCTCAAAGACAACGCACACTTGTCATGTAGAACAAGCTTATTTTAAACACACCAAACCCTCCAATTTAAATTTTGTTAATGATATATGTATGAGGTAACAAATTTAACTACTTAGGAGTTGGCTATAGTTGAGCAAAACTGTAAGGATGACAGTAGCCTCCTCTCTCCCTTAGTGAAGGGGACTGTTCATCATCCAGTTACTTTAGGACACCGAGATTCAGCAAATAGATAGCTCCCTACCTGCACAAATCCTATGAGTCCAAGTGATCAATCCTTATTTCCTCTTCCTGATAACAATATACTATTCCAGTTGTTATCATCTACAGTCATATTAGCCTTATTCAGCATTCTAGCAAAAGTGATATGTGTCACGGAGAGTTGCTGATAGTCTGGAGGAAACAACATCAGCAGACAACAATGCTAAGCATATAGGCCCCAATAAGACAGAAAGAAAACAATCAACATGTTATCTGGCCCCACGGATTCACAGTTATGACAGACATGAGACAATCAAGCAAACACTGAACCGTCCTATTTTCTTAATGGAGGGGGCCTGATTGAGGAGTGGGAAATCAGACCTGCCAATTGAGTATTTTAATTCCATGGGAAAGGCTAACACACCTGATGACATTTATATTTTTGCTCAAGAGCCTTCAATACCACAGGCATTTATGGAGTCAGTTTGGGAAAATATAGACTTTCTTTATTTTAACTTCATGACTCCGAACCAAGAATTCGAGATAAAAAATAGATTATCTATTGAAACTATTAGCATTAAGCAGCCAATATAAAAGATATACTCAGATTTAACTCTACTACCTCATCATTTTAGAGCTGCAATTTGTAATCGTGGTGCTGTTTTGGTACTTGCAAGAATTGGGTATCAAACCTCCTCCATTTTCTCATTTTTCCATATATGGGGATATAAAAATGGGGGATATTTAAGTGAGAGAACGCGAAGGCATATGGAAGATAATTTTAAACCATTATTAGCTATATAATGAACCCCTCCATTGCCAGTTTGTCCCTGTTTTGCACCATATTCACATTCCTTGCAATTCGATGCACCAAATGGGCAAGACATTTAGAATGTCAGCAAATGATATAACCAAAAACTTGTTAAACTATAAAAAACGTAAATTCCTTAAAGTAGAGAAAAAGGCAAGGCAGTGCAAAACGCTTAGAGATTATCAATGAGTCACCTTAACTTATAATACATAAGCTTAGAGAATTGACCTCATGTCATAGCGGAGCAGATTTTATCTTTAAAAAGAAAGAGATAGTCACAAAGGAATTATCTTATGGTAATAACTAAAATTAAAGATATCCAATAACAACTCTAACTAAATATAAATTTAACTGAAGTTGCACATATTATCACACCGTAATCATTCAGAAATTTCTTGTGCCTATCGTACGCGTTGAGTCCGCTGATATAAGCTTGATACTGTCTGCACAAGGAGAAATTCATCAACTCCGTAAAAGGGCAACAATTTAGTCTTCGGCTATCGACAAAGATAGAGAGAGAGAGAAAAAAGAGAGGAGGCGTACTGTTTTCTCTCTTCCCTATCAAAAATGGCAGATTTGAGAGACCTAAACGAAGCCATGGGGTTCGAATTTTCCTCCAGAAGTAGTAGGATTTGACAACGTAGGGTGGTTTCCGAAGTGGCCAACGCTCCTCGCTAGGCGGAGGAGGGTGAAGAGGAAAAGTGCGCCGCAGGCCTGGCCTTGGCGTAAGGAGAGAAGGATTCAGGATTGCTATAGATCTTGCACATTATAAATTTGTAAATAAATAAATAAATATTTATTTATTTTTATTTATTGTATATTTATTTTAAATTTTAATAGACTCTATATAAAAAAAAAAATTTATACATAAAATGAGATAAATATATTTTTAAAAACCAATAGATTTATATATAAAATTATATCATTTTTATATATTTTAAGGATGCATTATAATTATTTTTACTATAATTTCATGTTCAATTGGTAGATATATTTTTTAAAGAAATAGATCAAGAATATTCTAAATTTATAATTATTATATTTTGATGTATTAAAATTAGAATTTTTGGCGTATTAAGGAGCGCCTTGATTTTTATTAATCAGATGAAGTCGTCAATCTCTTCTCTCCTCAACCCGAAGTACTCTGGCCTGACAAATTATAAATAAGATGTCAGAGGTCAGCAGGATGATTTTTTACCAAAAATATTTCGACACTCAAGTTATGAATCTTTTTAAAAGAACGGAAAGATGCAAAGTGAAAATAGATGCGGTGGGGAATGGGTGTATGCAATGATGCTGGGTGTGTGAGCGATTGTTGAAGGCTTGGTTCCTTGGGATACACTGCTAAAAGTAGCCACTATGATTGCTCGATTGAGATTTTTTGAATCGGTAGGCTTCGATTAATATTAGATAACTGGATTGAAAATTAGGCTTTCCTTCTTTCGAATTCCTTTTCTCTCTTTTGGTTCGAGATCTGTTTGGATGCCTCCCCCTTCTTGCCGGAAGAAGAGGTATATATAGGTTCTATGGAGGAGGACTTTGGGCGCGAGAACCTCCGGCATGTGATAAGTTGAGATTCATCAGCCGCTGAGTGCTGGCGGTAGCTAGCGGCGTCAATTGTCGCCTTGCGATGACGCGGGGACAATTGTCGGACACAGTTAGCACGAGCTCGTTTGACTTCGCTTGGATTGGTTGGAAAGCTGCCAGGACAACGCATGATACAGCTGGCCACTGTTGACCTTATTTCCCATTAGCTAGTAGGCTGCGGCGGGAACGCAGGTGCAGCTAATTGGCTGCAACGTTTAGGACTCAGCACACCTTGTCCTCTCGCACGTCCAGGCCAACTTCTCTGGATTGGGCTCTTCTGCTGATGGGCGTCCTTCTCGCGGTTGGACTTAATCGATCCAAGCCCATTTCAGCATATAACCCAACATATTTTATTATTATTTTACAATTTTAATTTTTATATTAATTTTATTTATTTATTTTATATAATTATTTCTCAATATTATGTGATGCCAGAAGATGTAAAATTCAAAATAAATTTAGTTTAACTTTTTATATAGCATACACACCTATATTATATAGCTCATAATATAATTGATTTTAGAAATACATATATAAATATAAACAAAATGTGTGGAAATAAAATTAGTTATAAATAAAAAGTTGGAAGATTATTCCTAGAAGCCCAACCCAAACATGATTTCAAAATAATTATAATTTTTGGAATAACTAAAATTTTAGTAAAATTACTATTATTATCTAAAATTATAGTTGTCAAAAAATTTGAATAACTAATATTAAAATTTTGATTATAACTTTTATTTTAAACTTTAAATAATTATAATTTTTAAGCAATTATGTTCAAACAGTCACTGACACCCTTTAATATTAAGAGACGTGTCCCCACATCTCCCACCAACCCATGCTATTGTCTCTCAAGCACCTACTTGCATCGGCATTAGCCACATACCGAAGTGATGCCAACAACCATTTGTTGGCAACAGACTGCCTCCTCCTCCTCCTCCTTCTCCTCCACCACCACCACCACCACCACCACCCACTCCTATAGGACACTTGGAAATTATAGCTCGATGCTATCAAATTTTCATTTTTGATGGGAATGTTATTTCCTGTGAAAAAAGACAATATTTGTTCTATTTGCTTATTACTAAAACTATGGTGATAAATGCTATTATTTTCTATAGAAATCACCAAAATAAGAATATATTAAATGAGATAAATAAGAAAAGTTATGGTGGTCAATGACTAATATTAGAAGCAATGAAATTCTATAGTATGCTTGACAAATTTGTGATATAAAATTACAGATTTAAGTTATAAAAGCATCTATTAATGTTTAAAAATGTGCATAGTAAACATTTTAAAATTTTTAAAGTGTAAAAATTTTAAATATTTGACTGCTTTTAAATATTTTGTATCTTTTGCACAATAATATAGATAAATATTGTGATCCTATACTCATTATTTCGACATTTACTAAGGTAAACTCCTGAAAATGAATCAGATATGTATCATCATAAATATAGTTAAATAAACAATACAAATTTCGACCCGATATATTTAGAGATTTCTAATCCGTAGGCTTTTGAGTTGTTGAATCGCCAAGGTGCCACCTTGCATAACCACACTACTTAGCTGTCGAGTTATCAAGTTTTGAATTTCTAAGTGACAAACGGGTTAAAAAATTAAGCCGCTATATTTCTAAACCACCAAGTTGCTTAGCCATCAAGTCGTAAATCTTCTGAGTCATCGAGTAGTAGAGTGATCTAGTGGTTGCACTATTGAGTCAACAAACCAAAATTATGCAAAACCGCCTTGACATTGAGTTGTTAAAAAGTCAAACCGTCTTATCAAAATAGGCACACTAATAAAGGACGCTATGATAATCTCCTTTGCTAGTATATACCAAAATAACATAAGAAATAGAGCCATAAAAGGAGCCAAATAGCCTGCACGAATTAATACACCATATTAGCCACGGTCAAAATACAGTGTTTTGTGAATTATGCATACGGCGAGTTGTTCAACACGATTCACTAACTCCATACTTTTTTAGATGATTATTCAAATCCAAAGTTAGATGACAAACAACTAACTAATAATTATTCTACTTAGTTAATTACCCGTCTGACATTCTAAAGCCTCCCCCGTCAAAAAACCCCAAAATTTCTATAAATATAAAGTTTCATAACATATAAAAAGAGCGTGGTACTTAAACAATATAAGTATTTAAAAGATCCTCATGTACTTAAATAGTATGTTTATCGGAGAGTTATTTTCATACTTTTACCTTTTGTTTTAATTTACAATTTATAGAATTATGATTAAAAGATAAAAAAAGGATTTTCTCTGGTCATATTCTAATTGATGACATGCATCAAGATGTTTTCTCATCCTGCCAATGAATATGATTTTTTTAAAAGTGACAAAGGGTACAGATTAAGAAAATATTTCAATATATTATTTTAATATTAATATTTTATATTATAAAGATAAATTCTAAATATTGGAAGAATAAGAAAGTCTCTACCTGAACAAATACTTGTTTTAGAGAAGGCCCCTTCATTTTTTTTCAAATAGCTAGAAAACAAGCTTTAATTGTTGCATGTGGAATTTCTGCAAGTTGATTTATAATTTCATGTTCATTATACAAGTTGGTTTATTCAATTATACGGTACTGCTGGTCTCAGTATGGGATCCTCTGATTTTTTTTTTTTTTTGGCAATCAATAGCTCAAATTTCTTTTTAATTTAATATCATTTGATTTTTTATACAATAATAAAAGCATGTGAAACACAAACAATTCAATTCTGACTTTGCCTTCAAACTTTTATTGTTGGATTGTCACCTCCATTCGATCTATATCCATTTGACATACCGATCGATTCTTCCAATAAGGATACATGGGTATTATGTTGATACGGAAAATTACAATATTTGCGCATGTTTCGCCTACTTAAACATCGCATGAGCACCAATTCCAAAAGAAGAGCGCTCGAAACGTATCCGATGGGTGCCCGAAGTGCCAAAAATAATGGGTGCATGCTCGAGGTGCCAACAATAATGGGCATACACTTGAGGCGAACCCGAGGCATTGAACCCAGTGATAGCCGCTCCCAATGCGCGCTTGACTGATGAATGAGTGTCAATTCACAATATAAATATACGCTGATGCATCTTAATATTAATCACTTGTAATTTTCAGACTTAGAGCATGCCGACTGTAAAAGAAAAATAAGAGAAATAGAGAGAAAAATAATAAGAGAAAGATTCGAATATACAATTGAATTTCGAATCATATTTCAATCTCCACCGATATTGGATACACTATTCTTAAAGTTGAGAAAAATATTTTACTGATTTTACTTTTTTCTTTCATCTTATATTATCTACTATTTGGGTTTATTTATGACAAAATGTTATGAACTTATATTTAATAGTTTGTGTAACTGAACTTATTACATACTAGATATATTTTGGACGAATCGTTTCATGGTCTACTTCCTTATTCTAAAGGAAATTTTCAGGTAAAAATTTGATATTTTTTATTATTTATTATTATTATTATTATTTAATTATTATGTATTGTTAATTGATTTTTTATAATTTAAATAAACAATCTAGACCCTAACACCCACAGCATTCATGAAGGGATGTGTAAGGCATAGCAAATCTATTATATATAGAGAGTTTTTGAATCAGTATAATATAAATCGTATTAATTATTTTTATTATTATTGTTGTTATTGGTAAAACTCAGATTCTCTAACTACAATGCTAAATGTTAATTTTTTAGAATTGTATTATTTAAAATTTGTTGATATTTAAACTAATGTTCTAACTGCGTCTCGGTCAATCGAGTTAATGTTCGAACATCAAATACACTATAAAAATATTAATTTTTAGATAAAAAATAGAGTAATTTTATACATGAGGGGTGCCGAACATAATGAGAAATGAGTGAAAGAATAATGAAAAGCCTAACCTTCTGTTCGGGGTTCAATTTGCATTATATCTTTTACAACGTTAAATATTTCGCTCTTGCTCTTATAAATGATGTATTTATCAACTGTATTTGTCTTGATTATTCTATTTTTATTTATAATTAAAGTTTTGTATACTTATATTATATATCTAAGTTTTTCAAGATTGGAGGAAACAAAGCTTGATTTGTAGTGTGTTGTGAACGAGTTAGTTTAAAAAGGTTATTTGTAATTAGATCTCAAATATAGTAGCGGTAATTCAGATATAAAATTATGTGAGTTTTTTATTAATTAAAAAAAGACTGTTTATGTAATATTATTTATTTACTTAATTACGTGTCTTTGTTATTATTCATGACTTTTTATATAAGTAGAACATATTATTTGAGATAAATCATTTTATTTACATATTTATAATATATATTAATACCCTCGTATACAAAGTTTTAAATGCGCCAAATTGTTGGCCGGGAGGAGGTCGTCCGAATAGAATGATAAATAGAGAAAGGAAAGATGAAGAAGAAGCACACGTCGTTTTACGTGGAAACCCCTATGAACCAAGGGAAAACCACGGGAGCAGAATCGACAATAAATTCACTATGTGAAAAATAGGTTACAAACCTCCGAGATAGAGTATCCGCTACACACTTTTAGAACAATAAAGAAAAACCTCATAGGAATAAACGGAAAACACTCCAGCTCTTTTACTCTCTTTTTCTTCCTTCTCCTTCTCACCGGTGGTGCACTCCTCTCTTGTTCCTTCACCTTGGATTTTCCCTCATTGCACTTTTACAGGTGCTCGGATGCTTGCTTTCACTCTCACTTTGCTCCACATGCTGCATCTTTCGGCATGCGTATATATGGTGGTTACACTGGAAGACTTGAACCAATAGGCGGGTTGATTGTGGTCAAATGCACGCCACCTACTCTACCCAACACCCCCAACAACTTCATCCACCAACTCGCCTTTGCCACTTGACAGACGCGCATGCGCGGCAGTACGCCACCGCTCTGCTGTCGGTAACTTGTTGCGAAGCTGTCCATGATGTCCTCGGATGTTCGCGATCAAGTCCCTTGCGTACGTACTGTTGGCTATCACAAGTGTCTTCCGGTGTTCCTTGGTTGATTCCATGCACCCGAATACCAAGTAGTAAATTCTTCCTTCCCCATCCTGTCGACATGTTGTAACTAAAAGCGCTCGGTATTTTCTACTCCAAAATACTATCGAAATCCTCTCTTGATTTCTTTTCTAGCCTTAGCCAAGTCGACCTTAGTTGATCGGATCCGACCATCTGGTCAACCCTCCATTGACCGTCCATTGACCAACCGTTGACCAACCCATTAACCGTCCAATACACCCCGATGACAAACTAGTTTGTTGAAATCACTCACAAGGGAGTGACCATTTTTTAACAAACTTTCCCTCACGACCTTGTGGGGATACCTTCGCCTCTACCTGGCCCAGTCATCACTGCCTTGGCTGACTTTCCTTATTTGGGATCCAGTGTTGGCCTTATGCAAGCTTTGAATGACACCTTCCTCGCCCCGGTGAGCTTGGAGCAATCCCACTCCCTTTCAGCTCTTTTACTGCGGACTTGTCATCCTCCCTTGCACTCCACCTTGGCCGTCCTCTCCTGTCACCTTGACCAATGCCCCATTTGGTCACCTTGGCATTTCTTTTGGCAGTGCAGGCCTTTATCAGATACCTCCGTGATGTCCTACTTCCCCTTGCCATCACTGAGACGCCTTTGGTGAGCTTCCACTGGCCGTCGTCAAATGCCGTCCTGAAGCCTTTCTCATTAGACTTCCCAGTTAAAATTACATTCAACCTCAAGTTCGGGGCATGTCGCACGCCCTCCAGCACAAGCGTATTCTCGTTGCTTGTCCTCAAGTAAACATCCCCAATGCCAACAACCCTAGACGAGCCATCGTTACCCATCTTCAACACCCCGTGGCCAACGGGCGTGTAACTCGTGAAGTGGGACTTCCTCGGTGTCGCATGGTGTGAGGCCCCACTGTCCATCATCCAACTTGTCTCCTGGCATGGGCTGCTCGTTGCTTCCCCTGCGTGGACCACCGGGAGGTCTCAAAGCTTGATGGTCTTGAATCATTAGCCCTTTGATCCTTTTTCTCGACAATTGCCCGCCCTCCTCGTCACGCCTCCTCTGCGGACAGTCCTTCTTTATGTGGTCTTTCTTGCCACATAAGAAGCAACTCCTTCCTTGACTTGCTTGGTCATTACTTCTCTCCGATCCCGCCTTTGGTCCTCGGTTAGATCTCCCTTGTCATCAGCTGTTTGGGTCGCCACAGAATACTTTTTCGAGAGTTTGAGACCTCACCGCTTTCCCTCCGCCTTGACTCGTTCATAAGTAGGGAAGCTATGACCTCATCCAGCTTCAGCGTATCCTTCCCAAACAGCAACGTCCTGACAATATGATCGTACGAGGCCGGCAGAGAGGCCAGCAATACCAACGCTTTGTCTTCCTCATTGATCTTCTCATCAAGGACCGACATCTGCATTAATAGCCGGTTGAACTCGTCTAAGTGCTTTTCAAAGCACTCACCTTCCGACAACGAGCCGCCATAGAACGGCTTCTTCATATACAGCCTGGTTGTCAAGGACTTGGACTTGTCAAGCTCTCGAAGCTTCTCCCCAGACCTCGGCTGTGTTGTCATGGCAAACACTGACTTAATGGTGGAGTTGGCAAGATCCATCTTTTCTTGCCATTGGTCCTCGGACAGTTTCTCCGACTTTTTCTCCTTTTTCCAAAGAGCCATTATCGTTTCTTCTCGGGTCAAAATATTCATCACCCTTTTCTGCAAAATGATAAAATTATTTTGCCCATTGAACTGCTCCACATTGAACGTCCCATTCTTTGCCGACGACGCTATCCAACCGACGGTTCACGAACCAGTCTCTGATACCACTTGTTGGCCGGGAGGAGGTCGTCCGAATAGAATGATAAATAGAGAAAGGAAAGAGGAAGAAGAAGCACACGTCGTTTTACGTGGAAACCCTTATGAACCAAGGAAAAACGACGGGAGCAAAGCCGACAACAAATCCACTATGTGAAAAATAGGTTACAAATCTCCGATATGGAGTATCCGCTACACATCCGAGAATAATAAAGAAAAACATCACCGAAATAAACGGAAAACACTCCGCTCTTTTACTCTCTGTTTTTCTTCCTTCTCCTTCTCACTGGTGGTGCACTCCTCTCTTGTTCCTTCACCCTTGGATTTTTCCTCCTTGCACTTTACCGTACTCGGATGCTTGCTTTCACTCTCACACAGCTCCACACCACTGCATGCCCAGCATGCGTATATATGGTGGTCTGCCTGGAAGACTTTAACCAATAGGCAGGTTGAGTGTGGTCAAATGCTCGCCACTACTCTAACTTTGACAACAACTTCATCCACAACTCAGAGCTTGCCACTGCTGCACAGGCGCAGCATCGTAGCAGGTCTACCACCTGCTCTGTTGTCCAAGAACTTGTTGCCAATTGTCCACGATGTCCCGATCGTTCGTGATCAAGTCCCTTGGCGTCGTGCTTCGTTGGCTATCACAAGAGTCTTTCGGTGTTCGTTGGTTGATTCCATACCGCAATACCAACCTGGTAAATTCTTCCATCCGGTCAACATGTTGGCCGTGATCAAAGCGCTCCAAATATTTTCTACTCCGAAAATACTATCAGGAAATCCTCTCTTGATTTCCTTTTCAGCCTTAGCCGGTCAACCTTCCGTTGACCGGATCCACAGCCATCTGGTCAACCCTCCGTTGACCGTCCGTTGACCAACCGTTGACCTTCCAATACACCTCGATGACAAACTAATTTGTTAAAATCACTCACAAGAGAGTGACCATTTTCCAACACAAATAAATACAAAGCCCAATATTCTTGAAAAGAAAATTGATATAATCTGGCAGATAACAATAAAATGCGAGCTGCTCGTCAGTAGTAAATTTTGAGAATATATTAAAATAAATGTCTCTATTATGTTTAAGATTGTGATAAATACATCAATTTATAGACTACTAATTAATAAATAATTATTATCATGATTGTATTTTAGATGATATTCTGTATATAATTAAACTATATATTTAATTAAATAAGTAAAAATATTTTTTTAAAGGAAATAATTATGTAAAAACGTGGCCAAATTTAAAAACATTTTACATCAAGCCGAATTACTATATTATTTTATAAATTATTTTTTCTAGTAAATTAAAATAAGTTATTCTCCGTCTACATTTATTAGTCAATATTTTTTAAAGGAAATTGAAAAATACATAAAGAATGAGAATATGAGATAAGTGCAGAATTGAGTGGGATGAGAGGGCTATGCTCTGTTGATTTGATTATGCTTATGGTAGGCATTTGTATACTAAAGTCTGTTTCGTTCCCATTCATCATTGGGGGTCTATATTTACAATCTGAATACTGATAAATATATCTATATGGAATTGATGTTTATTGTCAAAGGTGTTACGTTTTACACATTATCAACCGTTACAATAATTACAAAATTGTGTCTTTTGTTACTTTTGTAACCATCCACCAGTAAATGTTTGGCACTTGTTCGGTCATCATTATCTATTTAAATACGGTTAATCATTTATCAATTATATGTAACCGTTTATCATAATTAAATATATTATTTATTATTTTACTGAGCCATCAATTGCCTTAGTCCTCCATACCTCCTGTCATCCAATCACCCGACCGATCGGGTAAAGTATTGGCGGAGATGTTTCTGAACTGGTTTGATATTTGGGTTATTCGTTTTAACTCATAATGAGTTATAATATCTTTATCCGAACTATATCAAATAATTTTTAATTAATTATTTTAATAAATTATTAAATATATTTATCATCCTTAATAATTTTATCAAATAATTATAATATAAATTTATAATTCTTTATTTCCGTCTGCTAGTTTGGTTAGGGAATGGACAAGAAGAGAATCGGCGGCTGTTACGAGGCGTGAGGTCACGTGAGCCGAAGGCAGCTCAGTTGAAGATAAACGTTAAGTAAGAGGAGGGGGGGAGAATCAGATAAGGTAAGGCCTATCGTAACCGATAGCTTCTTTGTCCACGTGGTGGCGTTTGAAGGGGTCCGCGTATTCTACATAAGAGACGCGTGGAGTTTCCGAACCCATGATTAGCCGCTGGCTGGCTGCCTGCCTGCCTGCTGCAAGTGCTGCTCGCTTCATTTCCTCAGTTCCCCGCCGGAAGAAGGTGACCAGATGGCCGCCACGGACGAACCCATGCTCGCTAGGCTCGATCGTCTTGATCACTTGGTATGTATTTCTTCAGTTTGAGATCGATCCCTTTTATCTTCCATTCAAATGTGGTTGTGTTGATTCGCGCATATACCGACTGTTATTGAATTTATAAGTAAATCTCATAAACAACTTTGTAGAATGATAGTAAAAGTAATTTATTAGTCAATTTTTTCATTATCATCCCCAGAAAGTAAAATGTCAAAATATAATTAATATCCGGATTTAAAATTATTGTTTATATATCTGGGCTATAATTTTTAAGAATATTCTATAATCTTATTATGAAAAAAAAGGGTTAAAGATTTACTCAGTGGGAGACATAACATTATTCAAATTTAAATAATATGATATATAATATTCTACTATTATGAATAAATTGATAAGATAATGCTATATTTAAGTATATCCAAATAAAATAACTTGTTAATGTGAACTTATAAAATATAGAGTGAATTATAATATTTATTTTTGTTAGTATTGTTTGATTAATGGGTTAGTATGATATGATATCAGTTGAAACACTTTGAGGAGATTAAAAGATACAACAGAACCCCAAAAAGCTCGTGTGCATCCACACCATCAAGTGGAACCCTTACAAGTGATGGGCAAGCTTCATCCGTTGATTTCTCCCCCAAGAGCCTAGAGAAACACTGCCGTCCGATTGATGATGTGATTGTGGAGATCGAGCGCAAGGGCACACTCATGGAAAGGGTGGCCCATTTGGAGGACCACATCCTCAAGGTAACGCTTTCATTATAAAATCTAGTATATATGTGTATTAACATTAACTCAATCTTAACTTTGTGGGTTAATATAATTAATATGACTAATTTATTAAGCATTATAATTTAGTTACTAATAATGAATTTGATTTTTATTGATATGTGTTTAGGCTCATAGTATGTTATTTACGAGTAATACCCTATATCTAAAGTTTATTTTAAGTTTATAACACTTAAGATAACTTTTTTTATAGTAATAAAGAGCCACAAGTCAAATAGCTAATGCAAGCGAAGCCTCGATTTAGTGGTTTTGGGTATTATTGTGTTATGGATTTTATCAACCTATAACAAAAGATACATGGTACAATCTATGTGTATTGAGATGAATTATAACTTTATAAGTCACATGTCAATCGTATATATCATTTTGTTTTGTTAAAGTTTAGGTGTTTACTGATAAAAAAATTGAAGACAAAGTGTTATGTTTTTTGCATGTGTGAGCATCACATAGATATGTAAAAAATTTCTAGATCTAAGTCATTTTGAAACATTTTTAATAGCCGAACAATGTTAGTAATGAGAGAAGAATAAAGAAAGATTTTGCCAACCGAATGCTAATAAAAATAAAGATACGAGTCTAAATTAAAAAAAAAAAATATTTATAACTAGAGCAATAGTTACAATTTCTTTTGATTTTTACACAGAAAAAATCTAATATAAATACTAATACAATTTAATCTGCTCTTTATAAACAATTTGGGATCTATGTCAAGGAGGTTTTACCTGGTATTTTTTTGGTGTGATTATTGGAATTGAACTTATATAAGGTAGATTATTTTAGATATAAAATCTCAAAATTTTTCTCTCATTTATAAATAAATTTTTTTCATAAAATTGTGTATTCTTAATTTTATAATCTTATCTATATATTATTATTGATGCTTGTCTTCTCGTGAATTCAAACACGAATACACAATAAATCAATTCTCATAGAGATTTGTTTTGATTTCTCACTGCCCATCATATTTTTGCTGCTTGCTGCCTCACTAGATATGGGCACGTAAAACTTTGTGTGTGGTTTTAATCTTTTCACCGATCATCAATTTATCATATTATATTTTATTTTAATAATACAAAATTAAATATTAATATATCTGAATCCATATTTAATACTTTTTCCTATAAAAAAGTGAAATAAATTTTTTTTTTCATTCACAATTATCTCTCTTTCTTAATAAGTTATAGAATTTTCTTTAAGAATTATGTTATTGCTCTTTTTTTTTTTTTTTTAAGAAAACGTTTCTTAAATTTAGAAATTATGAATGTTAATAAAAGGAAAACTCTCACTTTTAAAATTTGGAAAAATAAATGTCTCATAAGCTTATCTAGACACCCATCTCAAAATATATACTTTAGAAAATTTTATAATTTATAAAATAAAAAAATAAGTAATTTCTTAATTATATAAATATTATTTTTTATCAAATACTACGCTCATTAAAAAAATAACTTCATTGGTAAAATATAACAAAATATTAAAAGATTATAATATTAGTTATTTTAATAAATTATTGAATATGTAACATGTTATATAAAATTATTTTAACAAAATATATTGTCAATTTTATCAAATAGACTTATGGATCTAATGATTTTATCTGCAGTTGGGACAAGCAATGGAGGCAGAGAAGAAGAAAAGGAATGTTGAAAAAGCCCAAAAAGAAGAAAGCACGAAAATGGAAGAGAGAGCTGAAAAGAGCTCATGTAAGAAGGGAATGAAGTGGTTCATGAAGTCATGCGTCAAAGCGAAAGAGAAAGGAGAATCTACACTCAAGTCCAATTAAGATAGGGATCCTATTGCACGATTTATTTTCCTCTTTTTGGTTTTTTAAATAAAATTTATACTAAAATAATTATCCAAAAAAAAAAGTACAAAGTTTTTACTTTACAAAATAGAAACTCTAAACTCAAAGTTTAGTTGATATCGAACTCATTTGAAAGTCATTCTCCACTGTTTGTTATTTTTAATATCACAATGTGTAATAGATGATCAAGTGACAAGTGTATCATATTACCGATTTTATCGGATAAACTTATAGATCTAATGGTTTGATTTGTAGTTTGGACAAGTGATGGAGGTAGAAAGAAGAAGAGAAACGTGAAAGAAGCTCAAAAAGAAGAAAGCACGAAAGGGAAGAGAGAACTGAAAAGAGCTCACATAAGAGGGGATTGAAGTGGTTTTTGAAGTCATGCGTCAAAGTGAAAGAGAAAGGGGAATCTACACTGAAGTCCAATTAGGCAGGGGATCCTACTGCACAAAATTCTTCCTTTTTTCAATTTTTTAAATAAAATTTATATTAAAAATTATCAAAATAAGAAAAAAAAAAGTTCAGAGTTTCTACTTGCAAAGTGGAAACCCTAAACTCAAAGTTCAATTGATATCAAACTCGTTTGAGAGTCATTCTCCATTGTTTGTTATTTCTGATATCACGATGTGTGGTGAAAGATCAAGTGACAAGTGTATCATAGTAAATGTGAACCGTGTGATTATTTTTTCTTTTTGTTTTTTTAGGGTCTTGAATGTGGCAATTGTGTATTTTAGTGTATAATTACTTATTAAATCATTCAATATCCAATGTTTAAGTGTGCTTGTTATAAGAGTTGAAAATTATTATTATTATTATTATTTTAAAAAAGGGAAAGGTATGAGAATATTAAAAGGGGTGATTTTTTTTTTTTAAATAAGGATTCTATTTTTTTTAATGAAATTATTGATATTTAAATATTGATAATATATTTTTATTGAAATGTTAAAAAAAAAAAACATCATTGGGGATGTTTTAGAGGAAATGGGGATTTTATTCTGGAATTAAAATTTAATAGTTATAATTTAAAAATAAAAATAGTAAGATTTTTAATTTTTTATAATATTAATATCTATTAAATAATTAATAAAATAATAAAAATAACTATTTGATAATATTATTTAATATTTAAATTTTAATTATTAGATTTTTTTTAATTTAATGACTATTTTTATCATCTATATTTATTGTAGCTCTTCTGTTATGAGATGAAATGTTCTTAAGAAATTTTTGGTCCCACAAAACTATTATCATCTATATATATTAAGATCTCTAGGTTTGAAATGTTATCCCTTTTTGTTTTTTGAGACACAAGAGGTGACGGAATAAAATAAAATATTATCTATGATTATTTTTATAATCTGAATTATTACTCTTTAGATAATAATATAATAACGTTATCATTATATCAAATATCTCATGTTTAAAATGCAATTGTATAGTATTGTTTTGATATCCTCTATATTGGGACCCAGACTGTTTATTTGATCCGCAAGAAAATATTCTATAATACATAGCAAGTAATCAATAATCATATACAATAAAGTAAGATATGATTTAGAATGAGAAAAAAAATTACTGGATTAGAAGTCTGTAAATATTTTTATTATATAATATTTTGGTTATACAAATTTTAAATATAAGATCACAATACATTGTTATAAATAAACCCGAATAATAAAGTATATAAAATAAAAGAAAAGAAATAAAATCGATAGACGTTATTCTCAGTTTCACAAGGTCAACGAAAATTAAAATACGATTCAAAATTTAATAGGATACTCGAAATTTTCTATTTTTCATTTTCTTTCTCTCTCTTATTTTTCTCTCATGAACGGTGCTCTCTAATCTTAAGAATACAAGTGGTTCATTACTGAAACATGTCAGCGATTTTTATATTACGAGCTGTATTTGAATGCTCGTTAAGCATGTCTCGATCATGGGTGCCATGAGAATCAGTACCTCAGGTTCCTATTGGGTGTGCCTTGAGCGCACATTTATTGTTTTCCTTGTTTGAGCGCCCTTGGGCACGCCTCTGGCATAATATCACTAAATTCGACGCTTTAGGCACCCTTTGAGCTCTTATTGAGTGCTTTTCCTCTGGAATATGTGTTTCAGGCTTTTGTCATGTATACAAAAACTTTAATCATTTATACTAGTATAGAACCTATGTGTCTTCGTTTGAACCATCCAAAAGCATATTAAATGGGTATGGATCCATGCAGTAGTGACTCATAACTCAGCACTCCACTATGCCACTAAAGTTAATATAATTATACAACTCATTAGATATATACAATCTTATTTATAGATATGATTTTTATAATATAATAAAATAATTTTATTATTATATCAAGAATTGTTTGTCCTGGTTTTTAAAATATTAGAAGGAAACTAAACAATTTCAAAAATAAATCAGTTTTTTAAAGTTAGAACAAAAGAATTAAACAGCTTATCCGACCTGAGTGAAAAGTTACATATTCAAAATAAATCTTTTCATATATATATATATAAATATTAGGAGCTTTAATTATTGATATAAATATTAAATTTATCTTTAGTTCTAAATAATAATAATAATAATGGCGCACATTAAAAATTTAAATTTTAATTCGAAAAATTTTAAGATAAATTTTAAAATTTTTAATCCGAATTTTTAATACCGAATTATTAAATTATAATTATTTATTTATAAATAAATTATTAAAATATAAATAATAAGATTTTCAATCCTTCGGTAGAAATGGAGCCCCTTCTAATCGCAGCACAAGCCTGTCATTAAAACCGGCAAAACCATGGTCAATTCACTGGCCAAACCGGTTACCCATCCCACAATCTCCTCTCTCTGTTCCTCAAATTCAAGTTCATCTCACTTCATTTCAATTTCTTGTGCATTCCAAAGTCATTTCGTACTCAAAACGTTCTCCAACAATGAGTTCGATCGACCTTCATCCTCAACGTCGACTTCGAGCGGTCCTCACCCCTGTTCTTTGCCTTCCTCTTCGTTTCCCACTTTCACATCGTTAGCGTCGAATCGGCGTTGTGATCACCATCATAGTCGCTTTCAATGACGATGGAAGCTCTTAGCTCCCAGTCTCTCTTTCCTCTAATTTTGTGTTGTTCTTATTTGTTTTTTCGGCTTTGTCAGGCTTTCACTATCTTCTTCTGTCTCCTCTTGCTACTGACAGATCAAGTGATTGTAGGTCGGTTCTTGGATTTCGAATATTTTATATTGTTTTAACTTCTCCGGTTGATCGATTAGGGTTCGCGTAAAAGAGATTCCTTTTCATTTTCTTGGCGTCGTTGCTTAGGATTGATGATTGAAGAAAGGTCATTTCCCTTTTTTTTTTTTTTTTTTTTTTTTTTTTTTTTTGTATTGAAGTCAATGATTTTTTCTGGCTTACTTTTTTAACTATTGTCAACGTACTTCTTTTTTGATTCTGATAGGAATGTGGTTTTTCTGCCATTTTTCAAAATTTCGATTCTGATTTGATGTCTTTATTGCAGTCTGATTAGAGTTTTGTTTTTTATTCAAATATCAATTTACATGATAATGGATTGAAATTTTATGTACTTCTTTTTGGATTTTGATAGGTAGGTGGTTTTGTCCTGCCATTTTTCAAAATTTCGATTCTGATTTGATGTCTTTATTGCACTCTGATTAGAGTTTTGTTTGTTGGATCGTTCAAATATCATGTAATTGATAATCAATCACACAATAATGGATTGAAAATTAAACGAATTTCATCATTTGATGGAAGGATAAATTAAATAGGAAAAGAAAAAAATACGAGTAGAAAAGTGTACGGTCTTTGTGATCTTCAGTGAATGTCGCTTCAAAGAAAATGCATTTTTCAATAAATCATATTATATTCATGTAAACCTTGAGAAGTTCTTGTTGAAGTATATTTCGTCGAAGCTAGAGATTCTGAGTGGTCGTTTAGTGAATATTAACTGGTCTGCTGAATTGCTTTGATTAGGCAAAGCTCTAGTGAGGGAGGAAGAGCTTCACAGCTGCCTTTTTATTTTGGTTTTCGTAGACACTAAGTGACTTGTTTTGCAAATTTGTGTTAGTGGAATTAGTTCTTCTCTTCTTCCTATACTAGCAGGTAATAATTATTAATAAATAAAGTTGAACGAATATTTTTTTTCTTAAATGAACAAAACTCATATAAAATACCCAATGTCGGGTTGCATATGTTGAACCCAAATACCAAAACGGTATAAAGATCACAAATCATAATGGACATAGGATCTAACAAAAGTAACCATGTCCGATCTCCAAATAGTAATAATAAAACCCATTAACCCAAATCAACTCACAAGAAAAGCGTTAACAAAAATCCAAACCATCATAATCTAAAACCTATGCAAATACAACTGATATAATAATCTCAAAGATATACAAGCTGAAAGAAACAAAATATACATTAATCCCGAATGCTAAACCCAAATACAAATTCAAATACAATGTATAAATAAATAAAATTTTCAAGTATCATCTGACCAAATTTTGCAAGTTTTTGAGGCCTGCTAATCTGAAAGGGTTAAAAAACATTTGCAAAATATGAGCTTAAAACTTAGTAAATATTAATATATATACATGATATCGAATACATGTCCCACAAAAAAGAGATGAGGTACCCACACACATATATATATATGGGTGCTCTGCAATAGGCACACGTTAAGCGCCACACATTCTGCCCATAATATGCATGAATGTACATCAGGTGCACTTCTTCTGCCTCAAATACGTACAAGCGTGGAGACAGGTGCCCATCAAGTGCTATGCCTGATTCCCCCGATTATCTAATTTTTTTTAAAATTTTTATTATATAATCATTCTTTGAATTGACATAAAATTGTATTAATGAAGTCATAAATTATAAATCAGAATCAGATATTACAATATGTTATGTCAATACTAATATATATTTTTTCTTGGAGTCTCTGCAATTAACTCCCCTCCCCCAACCAAAGAAAGGAAAGAAATGAAAAAAGCAAAAAAAGATGACCTTTTAGCTTTTGAAAGAAAAATTTAGAATCTTGGGATTTTGGGGATCGTGGTTCTTTTGTTCACTATATTCCTTGAATCAAGTTCATTAATCATTGCCTTTCTTGCGGTGCTTATTTGGACATATGATATCAATTGTGTGTCTAGTGAACTATATGATTATGGGTATCTAATTTCTCATGTAGAATCATATCTGATTGCGTAAATGTTGATGGTTCACAGTTTCAGCCAATTGTACCATGTGTGAACCAGAGCAATCTAAATCATCAGATTCATTTGAGTCTTCTGCTGATAATCACTCTTGGGACAACATGATAGACATGACTCACCTAACTCTTGAGACTGAGAACTCCTCCAGTTCGCTTGAATTTGCTGCTAACAATGATGTTGAAGGGTTTGAGAAACTGTTGGATTGTGGTTCTTCAAAGGTTAATGAGATTGGACTATAGTATGGCTGCCAAAAGGGTTCTTGGCAGATGGTTCTTGAGCACCGCACTCCTTTAATAGTTGCTTCTACTCACGGTAGTATGGATGTTTTGAAATTGATATTTGCTGAGGGTGGTGCCGATGTAAATCTTGTTGGGAATCACTCCCGTAAATGAGCTCTTGTTATCGAATAACTTGGGCACAAAGGTGCTATTTTATAAATGAATGAAATTCCGGTCAATGAGGAGTTGACCGGATGGACGGTCAATGGACTGTTGACCGGTTTGGTAGGGAAGTAGGTAGGTTTCTCCAAGAGATTTCAAATGAGCGTATTTTCAGACGGTCAATGGAGATGTTGACCGTCATTGTGAGAGAAGCGGACAATCGCGTGCGCGCCCGCCAAGGCAATCTGAGGCCCGATCATTCCATTTCAGATCTTCTGGAGGTATACGATCTCTGGCAGTTTTGCAGGAGCTGTATTTTTGGATAGGGGAATACTCATATTGTTGGAAAGAATTATTTCTGTCATTTTATGTATTGTATATTACTCCATATATCTTTATGATGGGAGAGTGTGACAGAGGATTAGGAGGTGAGTGAGTAAGAGAAAAATGGTGAAGTAGTGCTCTTCGATTTCTCTTTGTTCACTAGTGTTGTCTCCAAAAATCTTATAGTGAAACACGTTTCTGTGGACAATTGTCCCGTGGTTTTTCCCTTGATTGAGAAGAGTTTTCCACGTAAAATTTTTTGTGTTCATAATTCTTCTTCGTTCTCATTTTTACTGTCTCATTTAATTGGGAAGGTAGTCCGGCCTCCTTCCCCAACAAATCTTAGCCGGACCCCAGACAAATGCCCAACCCTTCATTGCGTGGCTTCTGGCGGGTCTGTCGATGCTGTTGAAGTAGCAAAGCTTCTTTTAGATTTGAGCCAAATGCTGTGGATTTGAACGGGCTGCGTCCCTTTGATGTAATTGTTGTTGCCCCAAAGCTCCCAAGATTGAGAGCTTTTCTGGAGGAACTTCTAATGTCAAATGCTTCTAATGGCTTCATTCTTGAGCAAAAGTTGCGGATGTCCTTCAGTAGTTCGCCTTCTAGCTCACCACCTCTCTATTCATCACCCAAGTCAAGTGATCTTCCTGCAAATCCTTCGATGGAAAGGAAGGAATGCCCAATAGATCCATCTGTTCCAGACATAAAATTTAGCATCTATACTACGGATGAATTCCGCATGTTCTCATTCAAGATCCGGCCTTGTTCTTCATACTCTCATGATTGGACTGAGTGCCCTTTTGTGCATCCCAGAGAAAATGCACGTCGAAGAGACCCAAGGAAGTACCATTGCAGCTGTGTGCCTTGCCCTGATTTCAGGAAAGGTGTGTTTAGATGAGGAGACTCATGTGATTATGCTCACGGAGTCTTTGAATGCTGGTTGCATCCAGCTCAATACCGCACCTGGCTTTGTAAGGATGGCGAGAACTGCAATTGACGGGTGTGCTTTTTTGCCCACATGCCAGAAGAGCTTCACCTGTTCTACCTTTCTACGGGTTCACATGTTTCCTCAATGCATCCCGCAGCAGCTCTCATGGGCATGGCTGCTGCTTTGAATGTTTTTCCAGGTTCACCTTCATCACCCTTGCTAATGCGCCTTTCCATTTTCACAACAACCCTTGTCTCCTTCTATGGTTGCTGTTGCACACTGTAATGATACTTGGCCTCAGCCAAATGTTCTGACCCTTCATCTCCCCGGAAGCAACCTTCAATCTAGTCGCTTGAGTTATTTGTTCAGTGCCTGAGACTCAAGCACGCTGTCTGATTTGAGCAGCTGCTTGCAGCCCTGGTCAAATCATCCCTCTCGAAGTCTCTCGGTTTGATCCAAGACTCTGGTCCCTTCAAACCCTGAAGGGAGGTTTTTTTAAGAGATTACCTATCAACTAGATATTTTGATCAAGTGTTCTTGATCAATTCCAACAGCAGCAGAGCTGCCATCACTTATCAATACTAACGTTTCTCACCCAAATGAGTTTGAGCATCCTTTATTGCAAAACGTTGAACCTATCTCACTGATGAGCTCAAGGCCTTCATCAATTGTAATGTGCGAGCGACAGCATCAATTGTTGTTTCTGGGTTTAACTCAGGGTTGCTAAATCGTAAAGTAGATTGGTCCACTAATATGGGATTCGAACTCAGTGGGCGGGAAAGATCTCCGCCATTTGAGCTCAAGAACATAGGCGATTATCGGACCTTCCGGGGGTCATTCTTTGGTGAAGGAATCATCAGCACCAGAGGTGAAAGAGAAGCTTTCTTCCCGACGCCAGAGAATGTTTGAGGAATGATATTTCATCTGAATTCTTTGATCAGCCTATTGGCTCGGTGAGATGAATTCTTCCCCTTAATTCCCAAAATTAAGAAAATATGAAATTCCCATTTCCATGTCGTAAAACTGTATTATCAATGCCGTCAGTTCTTCAATGCATTATTCACTGCTTGTTTATGGACAAATGCCTGTTCTGCTCTGACTCTCTCTCTCTCTCTCTCTCCTTTGTATTTATTTTTAGTGTCGGCAAATTTTACTGTGCTGCCTTTAGTGAGAGCTGTTATAGCCTACCCTGGATGTGTCATATTTATTCAATGATAATGACTAAGATTTTAATGAATATAAAAGCGTGGCAACCACACTGATGTTGAGTAGAGAGTTGTCTTGTAACATTGAATGGTGCACTGTGGGTGGGTCCCATTATGTATCGACATTGCAATAATATTAATACAATAAATTGAGTTTCATCTAAGATAGTCTATATTAAGGAATCCAAAGTTTCATCTTTATGGATTTTTTCTTATCTAAATATATTGTTCTTAGCCTATCTATGAAGAATAATATGCTAAAAATTTTTAAAAAATGTGGCCAATTAATTATTTAAAGGCATAAATTTTTAGAAAAAATATTGTATTTTTTTCAAGTCTTTAAATCTTCAACACTTTCTCTGTGTAATAATTTTAAATCCCAATTTTAGACTTAATATTTTTTAAATCTTGATTTGGGCCATGCTGCCCCTTCAATTTATTCAAATAATTAAGTGTAGTGATAGGCCTTATTATTTAGTCAAAAATTATTGTTGCGTTTTGGATCCGTGGGATCCAGTCGGATCCGTGATTTTCAGGCAACACAAGTGTTTGAAGTGTTGGGTGCGAGAGGGGGATTAAGATCGGATTTTTACGTGGGAAACCTCCTTGTGAATGAGGAGAAAAAATCACGAGATTTCAGGGCCGCCTTTTTAAATCTCACTATTATTTGGGTGGAAGTCTTTTAAGAAATCTGAGTGTTAGGGTTAATCCCTTCCTTATTTCTTGTTTTGTATATCTTTCGTAGGGGATATCGCTCACTGAAAGGCTTTATCACTTTCGTGGAAAGCTTCTTCTCTCTCTCTTTTGTTCTGCTGAGAAAAGAAGGATTAGGTGGCCGAGAGGTAGTGGGCCTTTTTCCTTCCTTTTGGAGCAAGTTTTTTAGGGACAAAATTCAGTCCTTTGGAAAAGGACCTCACTGGGTATTTATAGAAGAGATCATGCCATTAGGGGGAAGACATGTGGCAGCCATCGGGTAGTCGATCAGTGTGCGGTGTCCATTTGGCGCCTCATTTAATATTCTTTGACGTGCGCGGGATGGCCCTTGGCCTGCGCCATTGGCGAACTGGGTGTGTTAGTAAATGCGAGAGTCAGGCGTCGATCTTGATTTGACTGTAGGTGTGCGCTTGTTTAGGACGCGTACTTGATGGCAGCTGCGGAGTTTCCAGGAATCGGCGACGTTGCGTGGCATCCTCGGCCGAAGCATAGGGTAGTCCTCGGGGGATCATCTAGGGAAAAGCCCTGGAGTCTCTTCTTGATTTCTCGGACGGTTCTGAGACTCGGCAAGACTTCTAGGGTTGTCGGTCTTTTCGCTATCCGTGTATTTGGATATCATTGGCGATATCCTTGAGCTTCCTTATGAGCAGACGAGACCTCTTGGACTTCTGAGGTGGTTTTGGTTCTTGGGCCGTCGGCCTCTGCTTTGGGCCTCTTAGGCTGTTCAGTATTCTCGGCTCGTGGGAGCCTCTCGTTTGGGCCTTTCTCCTGGGCCGTGCTTTTATGGGCCCTTATATTGGGGTCCAACAATTATGATTTTTATTTTAGGTTTTTAACACTGGACAAGTTGTAATTTTTAATTTTCATTGTCATTTATTCATAGACATGGTTAATTTAATTGCTATTTCAATTACAGAGTAGCTTTTTTCTTGATCACTTGATATCTTCCTAAGTATTTATTTAAATTTATCATGCAATATTTTATTTAAAATATTTTATTAAAATTTTTATGACATTTTTTCTTTGAAATGATAAATCATCTTATTCTATAATTTCTCAAGCAATTTAATTTATAAAAATTTACTTTTGTTACACATTTTTTTTCTAACTTTTTGATTTATCACATAACAATTTTATGAATTATTTAATTTCATATTAACATTCATTCGGCTATCTATTTATTTTTAATATAAATTTTATAAGTTAAATCATAAATTTTATATGAATTATTTACCGATGATATTATAGATCCAAATTAATGAACAAATTAGAGTGATATTTTAATCAAACATCTACCTGGTATGGGTTTGTCTTTGTTATTCTAAATTTGAATCTACAACAAACGAATAAAATGTTAAAAAAATACGGGATTCACTCTCATAAGTATGTCCATTGACATTCAATATAGTAATCTTTCCAATTAATAAAAAAATATGTGAGGAAGAGAAAGAATGTATGGGTGTACGAGTGTTTGGGGATTGGATGGATAATGGAGGATTAGACTCTATTTGGTACGCTAGAATAAGTGTGCGGCTTTAGATGATATACTCGCAAAGGGAGTTGCTCAGAGAGAGATACACTCATTGTGAAAGTGGCTTAGAGAAAAATGTGCGCTCCTTGTGAAAGTAGCCTTTTGCTTCTCCGAGCTCCTTTCTTTTAATTGAGGAGATTCATTTTCTTGTGGAGGAAAGAAGATATTTATAGAGTGGATGCCATTTTAGTCGTCACGTGGCATTATGGTTCTGCAATCATGAGGATAGTGCTTGTGCAACTGTCACTTGCCATTCCTGTCCCAACGATCATGAGGACAATATGCTGGTAGCAATCGCCTGCATTATTTATTGAGTTATAAAGGTTATCGGCTGCTAATTTGGAGTGATAATCACAAAGGCAACCCGTTGATTAACTTTAGTTGCCCATTTTTTATTGAACGATTTCGGATATAACTGCTTAGGTCAACTGCAATGCCTTCTAAATCTTAGGCTTAGGGGACTTTTTCGTGAACTATTACTATTTGAGCTTTTCTTTTTTTAGTAGACTAAATTTTTAACATGTTCATAGATTATCATATTCATCACACTGTTATCTATTTATAGACATAATTAATTTAATTGATATTTCAGCTATAGAGTAGCTTTTCTTTTTATTACTTGATATCTTCATAAGTATTTATTTAAATTTATTATGTAATATTTTATTATAAAATATTTTATTAAAATTTTCATAACATTTCTTCTTTGAAATGATATATCATCTTATTCTATAATTTATTAAGTAATTTAATTTATAAAAATTTACTTTCATTACACTTTTTTTTATAACTTTTTAATTTATCATGAAATAATTTTATAAATTATTTAATTTCACATTAACATCCATTTGCCCATCTACTTATTTTCAATATAAATTTGACCATAAATTTTATATGAATTACTTAAACCTAAAATTTCTTTTAATTTCAGCATATTAATCTATCTTTAAAATTATTATTATTATAATTTATTATTTATTCATTATAAACTTAAACAACTAGAAGTACAAAAAAACAGATTATGAATTACTTTGAAAAAATTCTTAGTGATTCACTAATTTGGAAAAGTTTAACTTACAGTTTGAAAAAGGTACCACAAAAATAGATATTTTTTAATATCTTTTTGGACAGTATAATATCTTTTTATTTATTTATCGATTATTAAATAGAATTATTAGTATGGATAAATAGATAAAAATAAAGATATTCGATATGTATCCCCTCTTTTTAATTAATATAAAAAGAAAATAAAATAAAATATGGCTAAAAATATCGAAACACTCAGATATTCAAGTAATATGTTAAAAACCAGTTCCAAGTTTGTTCCGATGAAATTAGGGTAGTTTTGATCATTTTACATTTTGTGTTCACTTTTATTCAAATAATTAATATTATTTCATATAAAATGAATAATACAGATTAAAATAAGCTTTTAAAATAATATATTTTAAAATAATACAGATATATATTTTAAAAAATTTTATAAAATTTTGGGCCGGTTAAATTAGGTCGATCAAATTATTCAATTTTAATCATTACTCATTAAAACTTCTATAGTATTAATAAAAAAATTGCTTTGGAACATAGCTATTTTTATTTTTATTTAATGTATATTTTTCAAATGTTTTATGTGACTTTAAACTCTTTAAAAAATCAAGAATTTGATTAATTATACTAAAATTTAATTTATAAGTAATAAAATAATAGGTATGACCTTAAAAATAAGTAAGATGATTTTATTAAAAATATTACCACATATCTTACTATTTTATAAGAGGAGTCAAATTAAATATAAATCAAATAATAATAATTTTATTTTATAAAAAATAAAACAAAATATCTATTTAAATTTTTTAATAAAATATTTAAAAACATAAAAAAAATTAAAAATATAACTATTATTATATTTTTAACTTTTATAGAAAGCATTAAATCTCAATCATTGATGGGGCTCTCTCACTTCTACTATTCCTTAGCCCTCTCGTTGGGAGGAATGGGTAAAAATGGAAAGATACAAAATTGGATAACGATTGATAACAACCATATATTTATCTACCTAGATAAAATTTTATAAAATAACTCTAATTGTATGATTTTTTTTCTTTTACCAATTTACTAATTTACCAATTTTAAAAATTATTTTTAAATCTATTTTTATTTTAAATTAAAAGATAAATAAATAGACACATTGTATTGCACTGATCGAGAGATATTTGTAGTGACTGACGGGGTCAAAGAGAAGGTTGAAGGCAGAGATACTTTTCTAAAATCTTTTTAACTATTTAATGATCGGTTTAAAATATGATATATGATCATTAATCTTGTATAATTGAATTTTATTTTACTTGGACATAAGATAATGGTATATTTTTAATATCAAATATATTTATATATTTTAATATTTTATTTATTTATTTATATTAATAATTTATACGGTAAAATAAATAAATAAATAAGTAAATATTATTAAAAACATTTCAAAATTATTTTCATTAGGTGAGGTTAAATCCGGTAACGTGGGCGTTACTGTTTTACGAAATGAAAGTTTGCTCTCACGCTCCCCATTTAGCAGGTGCGGAGGACGCTCCCTCCTACTTCGCAATAAATATCTAAGAGCAAACAAATTTGAATAACAGATTACCAATTTTCATCGTAACCATATCTTCTTCCCCACCAACGAATTCTCTCTCTCTCTCTCTCTCTCTCTCTCTATCTCTCTGTGTTGTTGTGATGCTGCAGTTATTCTTTGCGGTGGCGTTCTCGCCGGTTCCGATGAACTTATACGTACCGCCGATGAGAAGCTTGACGCTGTTCGTAGAAGCCATGGAAGGCCTAGTGAGAACGACGCACATCCATACGAGCAGGTATTATCCGCATCTACGGCTTGCTTGTTCCCGGATCTTCAATTACATGAGCTCTCTGTTAGTCGAGGTTGCTTAATCAGCTCAATTTGAAGCGTATGATTTGCACAATCCGTACGGATAACCGATCTGTGTTTTACATTGTTTAATATTTCTTCTTTGTCTATAGTTTATTGATTTAAGGCATGATTTGGCAGTCGAAATGTGTTATTATTGTTAGTTATTTTGTTATTGAGATGTTATTGTTGTTATTTGCTATTCTTGTTTACATAAATTATAAAAAAGTGTTTGATTGGATTTTTTTTTAATTATTGTTGTTGAATTGTTAAATCATCAATAAAATCTCTCTTATTTTATTTGATACACTTATTGTTGAATGGATATAAAATAAAAACTTTGAAAAATATCATATGACCTATTTTTTTCTATTGAAAAGAACATTAAATTAATATATCAATATTTATAATTCAAGTAACAGAAGTAAATTACATAAATCAAAAAAATTAAAAGAAGAAAAATACCAGATAATTTATACATTAATTTTTTTTCAAAAAAAATAAAAACAAGAATAAAGTGGTGGTATGCGATAATCAGTCCAAACACCAAAAATAAAAATAAAAAAAAATCAAAAAGTTTTTTTTTAAAAAAAGGATATGACGTTTGTGTCATTACACAGCTAACAACATCATAGCCTGAAAAAAGGCTCAGTTATTATTACTATTTTAATGTTTATAACATGAATTTATAAATAAACTAACTTTTCAATATTGTAAAACCATAAAAAGCGGCTAAAGTTATGATCATCTTATTTATAAAATTTTTATATTTATCTAATAATTAAAATTAAATAATAAATAATAAAAATTATATCAAATAATTTAAATAATTATTAAATTATTATGATTTATTTACTAATTTTTAGTTTTGACTAATGGATAATCTTTTTCAACATATGCTGTTTTTTTCTTATCCATAGGATAAGATTGGATAATATTTAAGTCTTAATGTTAATTATATAAATAAATTTTTATTTTTTAATATTTTAATTTTATATACAATAGATGCTAATATGACAAAATTAAAAGATATATATCTTTATTGTCTTTTATCTTAAAAATTGTAAGGAACATAACAGCCGCTTAAAAGTACCCTTATCAATTCAATTAAAAAAAATCCTTAAATCTGTTTTAAGTTTGTAGTTTCGTTTATTTTTATTTTTTCTCTATTTTTTTTTATTCTGTATTTGTTTTTATTTTGTTTTTTTTTTTTCTAGTTTGGGCATGAAATTGTAAGAGGGCGGAAGTTGGTTAGCCACTGCCAAGGATAGTTTGAAAGTGGAAGTTCATCTGCATTTTGGTGCCATTAATAATGATTTTGGTGGTAGCATTAACCATCATCTGATAATTAGAAAGCTTATTCTTTTTAAAAATTTAACCTCTTATAATGGTAATCAATTTATATTATCCAATAATTATATTATTTTTTTAATAGAAATATTACTTTTTTATAAAAATTTTAACCGTTTAAAATTTGATGGATCATTAAATCTTGGTTATTATACGGATTAGAAAATTACTCGATTTTTCACATCGGGTCAAATTGAAATTAATCTGGTCCCCATTTTTTCGAATATGAACCCCGCACTATACAATTAAAAATAAGATGTTAAAGGATTGATGGGATTTACTCCTTGATTTATTCCCCAACACTCATATCTCAGTGTGTTTTCCGAAAGAACAAAAAGATATGAGAATGTAAGAGAGTGTATGGATATATGCTTTCTAGGGATTGAGTATTTAGTGCGCTTGGACCAGGGCGTCTTATAGGCATGCCTGGCTGAGATGCGGTTTAGAGATGCATTCAGCCAAGAGACGGGTTAGAAGTGTGCATTGCCGAGGGGTGGCTTAGAGGTGCGTCCTGACTAACCCGGTTGGCTCAATCAAGACGGCCTACGATCCTCTTTCCATACGCTGAAACAACTTACTATAATTGATCAGAACTGCGTGGCAGATATTTCAGGGATATTCGCCCACGTATGTACGATCGTTTTCAGAATGACAACTGTTATTATTGCGGCCAAAGAATCGCCTAAAAAAAGGAAAAAATAACCGCCGACGGCCATGATGGGTAGGACAAGTATCCTTGATCGCGTAATCATTCCCAAAAGAGGGAACTGCCATCAACAACTACTCATAATTATCTACACGGCTCAGCACTCCAGCGTAAGACAGCTGCTCAACCTTGGCGCTTGAACTAGACTGAATCACCTCCGTCACCTATAGAACACCCCCCTTCTTCAGCGGAGAGGGTGGAGGCTTTAGGTAGCATAAAAGCTTAGAACACACAGAGGAACTTGAAGAGAGGAAGTGAAGGAGATGAAGGGCGATTTACACCCACCATTCCACAAAAAGACAAAGCTCCCCAACGCTCTCAAGGCCATGGACTCCCGTACAATTCCTGCGCGTTCGGTGGAGCCAAATCTTTCGCCATCCCTTCGTGGTGACCACCATTGGCAACCTCATCAAAGATCCGCATAACCATAAACCAAAAAGGAAATTACGCGGAAGTTCTCCATCTTTCCCTCCCCCTGTGTCGCCCCTTGCAGTAGGGCTTACCTCTTAAACCCCATCGGTTGGGATACTTCTAAGCCTCTCTTCAGTCAGACGCACATCTAAGACGTCCCCCGTTGAGCATACCAAATACTCAATCCCCAGAAAGCATGTATCTGTGCACTCTCTTACATTATCATATCTTTCTATTTTTTAAAAAAATACTATTAATTTGACTGTCAAATGATAAATTGAGGAGTAAATCCCACCAATCCTCTAACCTCTTATTTTTAGTTGTGTTACACGGGATTTAGGTTTGAAAAGATAGAGATCGAATCAACTCCAGTTCGGCTCGACGCGAAAAATCGAATAACTTTCATAACCCGTATAACAATTCGGATAAAGGAACGCATCATAATTAAACAATTACAGTTAAAAAAATGCTATTGAAGATATCTTAAGAATAAATAAATGATATTCTCATAATAATATTATTTTAGAGACTTGGATTTTAGAATTTACTTAACTATCTTATTTACATTATCAGCTGTTCTTCCCTACTTAATTTAGGTAGTAGTTATAATACTCTTATTAATTGAGATACTTTAGTAATTTAAAGGCTAAAATTAAGTGATAAGAAAAAAATAAAAATTCATTATATATTTTAATGATTTATTTTAACCTTTTATCTTATATATTTGTCACTTAATCCTGAATTTTGAAATAATATGGGAGCTTCATTAATTAAAAAAAAAAAAGCCATGTAATTCTTCCTAAATTGCTGTAATTAATTCACTGCAAATTCTCCTTTACATAGTTTTACAAATATTATATTATTTTAAAATAAAAAAATGAACCCTTTTATAGGAAATTTGAAAATTTATTAGCCAATCAAGAACATATGAGCTGAAACATTGCAAATATAAGAATTAAAAATTACAGCAAATTACATATGTTTCTTGGTCGATAAACCCATTGTTTTGAACTTTTAAATTAAGATAATATCCGATATATATAAATACTCATGCTTATACGCATTCGTGATCCATATGTTTATTAGTTCATGATGTAATATTTAAGGTTCTAAATTAAGATAATATACACCTATAAGTCTAATAAATATTCATACCAGCTTGCCTGCGTACAAGTGGTCCTATAAAGCCAGAATGAAGAGGCCTCTATTTATCAAACAAATATTAGAGTTTATTTTTTAAATTTAAATTATTTATTTATAAATAAATAATCATAATTTAATAATTTAATTTAATTTTTATTTTTTAAAAATAATTAAATTATAATTATTAATTTAAAAATAAATAGTCTAAATATAAAAATTAATTATTCTATTATTTTAAAAGATGAAACACTCTTGATCCCTATAAAACCTCTCTTCATTATAGGGATCCGGGGGGCATCCTTCTCCCTTGTGGAGAAGGACCGTCCTTCTCCTCATCTGAACCGTCGGATGTAAAATCCAACGGCCCACACGTTTTGAATGGATAATATAATGTGGGCCGTTCGATTTTAAATTTAATCATCCAAAACACGTAACCGTCAGATTTTACATCGGACGGCCCAAATTAAGAAAAGGATGGTCCTTCTCCACAGGGAGAAGGACGCCCTCTCAATCCTCATTATAGATAGATAAGCTTCCAGCATGTAAGCATATATGTATATATATATATATAAAAGCAAAGTGGGGCTTACAACATGTGCACTGTAGGAGATCCGTTTGGGCTGGCACATGGTTACATTTTGTTTTTAACTGTTTTTATTCAAATATTTATAGCCACACAAAATTTATTAAAAAAATATAAAATATAACAATTAAATATAATATTATGATAAAAATCTTGGCAAGAAATTGCTAAAAAAAAATCTTAACAATAATTATTATTATTTAGGCACACATAATTTTTGGTCAGGCAGTTGATTTTTGCCATTGGTCGTGCCAGGATCTAAAAATTAATCAGGCTGAATTCTTTTAATCATATCAACCTATAACACTAATATATTTTGATCATATTTTATAATATTAAAGCCGATTAATTGGGCTAGTTTTAATTAAGTCTATTATGATACGTGAATAAATAGTAAAAAATAAAAAAAAACAACACAAATTTTATCTTTTACAATTCGGATTTACTTACTACAATGGCGTAGATTGCCTTGTATTGTATGGATTTGAGGCCTCTGTCTCTTTGAGAAAGGAGTTAATTTAATTCATTTTAATTACATCTGTTCAATCAATATTAAATGAGTGAGATCCTTTTTTTAATAAAAAAAGTATCTTTTAAAAATAATCATTATAATATAATTATTTGATCGATATCAAATAATTGTGATTAAAAAGGGTTAAATTAATCATTCTTTCAAAAGGGTTAAATTAATCCATGGAAGCAACTCATACAAGCAAACATCAGAAACCATAACTGGAATTTAAAAAAACAAAAAAAAACAAGAAAAATGAGAAAACCTGGATTTGCGCCTTGTATGTTCACCATATAATGACGTCTTTAGTGCCTTGGTTCGCTGCCGAATACTTCACCATTGCAGACTGGACATGCCTATTCAAACATACAATACAAAGAAAAGAACAGAAATATTATTCTTACAATTTATCAATAATTATATGCTTTTAAATTTTTTTTAATGAAAAATACTTATATTTATCTCAAATATAAAATTTAGAATAATATTTACAAAATGGGCACGATCCTCGGATTGATTAGGCCGCTAGAAAGAAAAAATCAAAAGTGCACAGACGAGGACATATCTGGAGTAAAAACTAGGCTCTACAATCCTATTCTGAGCTGGATTCAGGAAGAAATTGAATTATTTTGAAAGTATTTATACGATCTTACTTTATATTATTATAAGAGATTATTTTAAGAATAATAAAGCCCATAAATAAACGCCTCTAATGTTTTGCCGCCGGCTTACCTTGTTAATGTTGAGCCACTTGGTGCCGCATTTCTTATGGTACACATGCTTGCATGGTAATGTTATTTGCTGGTCTCCTATTTTGTAGGTCAAAAGGCAGATTACGCATCTGTTTTAGCAGACAAAGCAAAATCAACCACTGATGAGGAGCTAAAGTGAACAATCTGATCACGACCTAACTAATTACAAATATTCGATATACGTTAGAATAAAATGATTGTAGATGCAACATATGTTCAATCAATCAAACATGAATTCAATCATCATCTAAAAAGAGAAATCAAAGGCAAAATTGAAAGTATATAAGAAACGATTGATTGAGTAACGAATAGAAGTAATTCACTAACAAGTAAAGCAGCAATATAGACCCTAGCTCGGTGCGTGAACCTCTCGCTGTTCACGAGGTTTGGATAATGGTCGGACCACTATCGGCCTATCATATGAGCAGCTACCTCGCATTAGGGTTTGATCCAATTGCATCAATATTCATATTAATTGCCGTGACAAGAGAAGTGAAAAAATCCTCCAATGGATAAATGCCATGTTTTATGGCACCAAACAGTCACTGCGGAGAAAAATTAGCAAATGGATTAATGTTTTGTTAGTTGAATCCTGTTAGGCTCTATTATTTATTCTACTTTATATTTCCAACGATGAAGAGTTCTTCCTGACAATTACAATCTTAGCCACCTAAACTTGTAATGATGAAATTCATAATAATAATGATGCGTAGGTCCATAGCAGGCAGGCCCAATAAGAAAAATGGTCCAAAGTCCAGAAAAGTCCATACGCGTGTTAAACGGTCAACGCTAGCGTTGACCGTATGGAGTACCAACCAGGCGGCCAACGCGCTCCTTCAAGAGAGAATTAACGCTCTTGTTGACCGGAAGTACTGTAGCAGTAGGCCGCGAAAAGATAAAAAACCTAATATGGGTCAGGCCCAATTTGGCAAATGTTTCCGTACACGACAAGCAGCGGTCCTTTTCCCTAATTTCACGCCTTCCTTGAAGCCAATCTCCTCTAAAGAAGGCATTAACAGATTTAGCGTCCTTCCCATGAGGAAGGTGCCAGATTCTCTCTTCCTGCCAACAATGGAGCCTAACGATAACAAAAGCATAAAAGGAAGGCAAATAATCTGGAGACCCGTTACCCGTTCAGAAAGGAAACGATCCCGTCAGATTGCGTCAGTCAGGCCTTCCCACTCAAGGAAGGTCGCCCAACACTAGGCAGGGATCACGCCTTCTTGGCCAAGGAAGGTCGCCCTCCCCACCATCTATATAACCCCACAGAATCTCCACTCTGGGAGGACACGAACACAGATGCAAAAAAAGACAACTTAGTGCTATTACAGAAAAATCATTGAGCATACTAACGCTCGTACCTCGGCGAGCAATCGTTTACTTCGCTAATCCCACTCCTGGCCTTCAGATTCCAGTGACTTTGCCCACTCCCCGAGATCCGTCCTTCTAAGCTTCTAAGCTTCCACGCTTTCAAGACGTAGCTTCCCACTTGTTCCTTGCGAATATCGAGTTGGGAAACCATACTCTCGACGAGTCACGGGAACGTTTCTAACATCTAAAGGCCAGCACTCCCAACCAATCTTAATCACGCTCCCTATCTCGTTTTACGTTTCAGTTTACCTTCTTGAAATTCGAAGGCTTGCTACTGATTTGAGCGTCGAAATATTTTCGGTGGGATAACATTCTGTCGATACCTGACCTCCTGTTTATTGTAGTGGTGTGTAGGATCCAGACTCGGTGAACGGAGCCGGATCCAAACAATCAAGCAAATCCGAATTTGTTCGAAATCGGATCCAGGTATGCATCAAATAACTTTTTAGTTATTTACCCCAACTCTGGACAATGAACTAGTCAATAAGAACAGGGCAACTTGTAGCAACGAACTTCGCTTTGATAAATATACTTCTTTTCCGAATAATGAAGATCTTGTAAAGGAAGTTTCCAATATCAGAAGCAGGTCTAAAATAAGCAGTAGAATAAGTGAAATTTACTTTTCATTAATAGAAAATTAGTAAGGGACCAATTTGTTCTTGCAACAAGATTGTTACCTTTCCCTGATTTTCTTTCTTGAGAAAAAGCCACCCGCCTTATACCTTGAGATCGGAAGCAACTTAATAAGTTCTTCTGAAAGACCCCGAGTTTGAGTTCCAACTGCCTCACCCAGATCAAGTAGCTCCTGCAGAAAATGGACTGATTATGTGAATCACTGTGCAAGCATTGAATTCCACAAGACACCACTCACATAAGAAAAAAAGCACTAGACTCAGAGATTTAATTGTTGTCGTTTATCGAGTTAATCAACCACTGTTAGGGAAAGGGGCACAATTTCTGAGCTGTCCTCAGATGGAAATATCTTTATCGGGTATTAATCACAACCGTATTGGTATAAGCCATATCCGATGATGCATATTAATATTTGGAATATTAGCCACAATTTTTTTTCAAAATGAAATATGTTAGGCAAATGTCAGCCAATACGTTACGGATTTGAACTAATGCCGTTTGAATTTCTACGTTTGATTACGTATTGTTACGAGCCTTCTGTTATGTTCCCCCTTCCCTGATTTTCTATTTGTTTTTTATTATGTTTTTATTTCCCTTTCTGTTATAGTTTCCTGCCCTTACACGTGGACTGTTGACATCCTTCCTATAAAGCCACTATTTTGTTGATTACTAAAAAAGGACAATATTACTTGTCTGCTTCTTAACTTTCTCCTCTATCTCTCTCACTCTCAATCTCTCCCAAACCCCTTGTCTCTCTCTCCCTTTCTCTGTGTACTCGTTCCCTCCTCTGATTTCCCTCTCCCTCTTATTTCTCCTCTAATTTTCCTCTCCCTCTATCAGAATTCTCCTCCCTTGTTACCTTCTCACTTCCCAAAGGACCTCGGTCCCACTGAGGGCAAAACACCTCGGTCATTTGTCGGCCAAAGCACCTCAGTCCATTTTCCGGTTAAAGCACCTCGGTCAACTACAGGGCAAGGTACCTCATTCAATTGCAAGTAGCACATATCACAATATTGGGTATATTGGCATATATCTCGATATATATCAAATACGACAGCATATCGTAATTTTTTTATGGTATTAAAAAATATAGGTATCAAAGGCTTGATTCCTGTATATATCAACTAATATTTTGCATATCGGTCGATATATTATTCTATGCTCATATTCCATTAGGCCAGAAAGACACTAGGTTTTTTCCTCCTCTGTCTGCCACAAGAACTCGAAAACTGAAGCAGTCTTCTTCATGAACTATGAAGATTATAATTTCCAGAGAAATGACCAGTGAAGAACTAGCACTTACAACGATATATTACCATCATCATAACCATACGCCAGTTTCTAATAAGAGTACATAATAAGATCAGTTCTAAGCACAGAACTTCCAATGCATGCAATTTGTTCATTCCCCCTAATAATGTAGTGATTTTTAAGGGGTAAAGGGCAGAAAGTTGAAATTTGTAACGATTAATTGAGTAGAAAAATATTCAACTTTAGCACGTCATAACAAAGAGGCCCCTCCAATGCCCCGTCGCTCAAAAAAGGCTTATAATTCTTGTCCTGTTTAAACATATCTAGACAAACCTCATATGTCATGTTGTCCGGATCGATATTATCCTGCCAAACCACCTGTGACAATATACAAAGAGAAGGATCAACTAACAAAATGTGCAGGCACTCATATCTGTAAAATTAAATACTAACTGAACAAGAAATTTGATCGAAAGCAATAAGCATTATTGATGTAAAACAACAGCTGATTACATGTTCAACTAAAACCAAAAGGCATTACAGAAGGAATTCCCCTAAATATACTTCTAGTTCAGAAGTTAAAAAATATTTCTGGTTGCCTAATCATGAAAACTCAAACATATTATAATTACGTTATTAAGAAATTTCTATCAGTAAATTGGTTGCACCAGGCCATAGCAAGAGGAACGTTCGTACCTCAGAATCAGTGGCAGCAGTGTGATTTACAATGTCTGCAGATTGGAAAGCAAATGGAGGCGAGTAAGACCAAGGGACAGTGCTTAATCAATCTTGAAGACAAAATACTGTTGGGGATCTTCAGTTTTGTAAATATTGTAAAGTCTCATATTGAATCAACACTCAAATATGTGGAACGTGCTACGTGTTAATGGCGAATTTATGAGGCTCACATGTGGCACCCATGTAACATTTGGAATTTAATTTTGGTGGTTTCATTAAACAACATAATTATCAACGACCATTTCAACCAACCTAACTTCTAACAAATCTCTTTTAATTAATTAAATTGTGTTTTTTATATGACATATTTGTTTGTAAATAGACATTGCCATTAGTTTTGGAAGAATAGGAAAACTACAAGAAAAGACGTGAGAAAGAAAACTCAAAAATATCGTATCATTTTTATTCGTTATTACTGTAAAAAATAATTAATAAATATTAGATAATCTTATTTTTGTTGGAGGTTCCAGACTTGATTTCATTAGTACAAAATACAGTTAAATAAAACTTTATATATCATTGAGACGATTTACACAAACCTATTTACACTTGTAAAGGGCGAATAATGTCTTAAGGAAGGTGATGTTGCAATAACCTCTAAGCCTTACCTTTAAAACATTATTTAATTCACTGGATAATGCACAAAGGCCTGATTCTCCCCAATAAGTACTGGCTATGTGAACATGTTCAGGTCAATAATGAGCTAAAATACGATGGAAGTTTGACGAGCCAATAGTACACAAGATACTGATGCCAGAGAATGCTGTGTAGCCCCATCATCATATGAAACTATTGGGACCATATTTTATCACAATTAAGGTTGGTATAGTTCTCTTCTAATCTAAGGTGCAAAATTGAGACTATACTAGATGTTGTAACCCAAAAAAAAAAAAAAAAAACCTTCAGAAAATGAAGTATTCAAAAGATGACAAAATGCAATTTGCAAACTCACATTCTTCGGGACTATTCTGGGGACTTGAAGCTGCATTTTCTTCACACTGCAGGTCCAAACTTACTGGTTCATCAATATACATTGCAGAAGGATACTCCCAATCCCTGGTGTTAACTTCAGCTGTTGGTATACAGTCATCTACCTCGAAAGAACCATTATAAGAAGTACTTCCCGGCTCATATAATTCAAATCTGTATGAATTCATATTCATAGACCAGTAGGCACTTCCCTGGACAGATGAAAAGATGACATTGTCAGATATGATTTACATGAGATTTTACTTTGTTAAACATTTTGAACTGGACGCCTATTTGTCTGACAAGCAAGTGCATAGTGCGCCTATCCCAAATTTGTTTGGATATTTTGAATTTGTGGCCACTTACAGTTTATACGGATAGATTTGATGAGGGGCAAGAAAGAGAGCAGGAAAACTATAAGGAAAGTGGGCATGAGAAGGGAATGGAAACCAACATTTCTCTTGCAAGGATAACCCAGGAAGAGAAGAGCAGAGGGGAAGAAAAAAGAGGCATACCTTACTATGACAAAATAGAAAAAATCACAAGAGATGCATTTCTGCTTGAAAAATAAGACAGTAACTGGCACTAATTCTCAAACATTAGAAAAAAAAATGAGTCATATAATCTGAGAATCAGATTTAGAGAAGAACATTGTTTTTTTTTTTTCTTTTCTTATTGAACTATGTACATATATAATGATAATCAATGGCATAGATCATATAACTAAATTTCTTACAATTAAGCTCTTATAATTAAGCTGTTGATTCATATTGATGGGTATGGCTTTCCATGTATTGGCTTAGAAATCTAATCCACTTGAGGAAAAGAGGCCCAGGAGATGAAAGCCTAGCAAAATTCTTTCTCAGCCCAAGATCCAGAAGGCAGTGCGGCTGGCCCAAGCAAGTCGACCGGGGCCCACCCAATAGGAAACAGGCAACTAGGGCTTCGTGGTGCCCTGCCTCAGCCACTGATCCTCCAGCTCAACGATCGACAGCCTCCACAACTCAGCGCATGGGGATAGGAGCACGCTGTACTTGTCATAATCGGCCAAGAAGCTTAGCAAATATATTCAGAATATTATCCCATGATTATCCATCGCTGCCGAGATAGCAATTATGACTTAGCAAATCTTTTTAGATGAAAATTGCCATACGGTGCTCTCCACGATCACTCTTGCAGTGGAAAAGATATTCTCAAATAGCAGCGGTTACCATAGCCGGACCTCGTGATCGTCGAGATAGCTCAGCAAATCTATGCGGGCAGCTGTCATCAGCTGTGAAGCTCAAGGAAGGCTAAACCGGCCGTCACTTTATAAATACCCCCTCTTTGCCACGAGAGAGGGGACAAAAGATCCTAACCCTCCGAACGAGTAACCAAGCAGTCAATTATCAAATACAGAGCATACACTCCCTTCTCAAGCGTTCGTGTACACTAAGGTCTAGTAAAACCTCTCTATCGAAGAGTACATCTATCCTAAAGCCACCCTTCCTAGAGAGCGTACCTTTCAAAGCCGCACCAGACCGAGCGCACTCATCGGATCCCAATCCCCCATTCACACTTGCATTCACGCAGTTTACATTTCTCCATCTTTTTCTTCAATACAGAAAGATTTATGATTTGAGCGTCAAAAGATATATTGGAAAGCGAGTCCCACTATCCTCTGACCTATTATTTGTTCGTTGTGGTGTGCAGGATCCAGATTCCGGACAACAAAGATCGGACTAATTTTAGTGCAACCCGCAAGGCGAGAACAAGCGGCTCTCTAATTCATACAAGAATTCAAATCTAGGGACCGATCACATATAATTAATTTGTTTGATGAATCTAAACACACTTAGACACACAAAAGTACAGCTAGATTATCCCTAAAACAGGAAAGAATCATAAAGAAATAATTACAAATCTCAACAATATAGGCATTCAAATAATAAGCAAGTAAAATTTGTCCCTCAGCCTTCTCAGCCTTCCTTGAATGTCAAATTATCCAAGCAAGAAAAGGACATTTGCCGAAACCTCATTCTTTCACCTCCCAATTCAGCAATGCAAAACATGATGTTAAATTAATTAGCCATGTTCTCTCAAATGAAATTATTGTATTATTAATGGTCCCAATTTTCAAGCTGCATCAAAATTGTTGTCAAAGAAATATTCACTCCTATGATCTTATAAAGATGGAATCAACACTTCCAACTAAAAATAATATAACAACAGTAACAACAAAATTTTAAGCCACAGTAAATAAAAGTCGACTATATGAATAAGAAACAGTAACTTACATTTTCTCACGGGTGCATCACTTGGCCAACATTTTGTGTTCAAACCACCTTAATTGTCCATTCCTTATCATATTTCATATAAATACAATTTTTAAATGTTTGCAAATATTATTATTTATTATCTTATTTTGTAACATTTCTCCACTTATTTATCTTAACATTCTCATCATTTCACATCCGAACCACCCAGTGCCCCTTTTTTCTCTCTTTAAGTGCAAATAACAAATAACTGTAACTAAAACTAAATACCTGGTCATGAATTGGACCAGGGTAAATGTAATGTTCAGGAGCATGCTGATCGAAGAAGCTCATAAAGCTTTCAGTAACTGTGTACGGATATCCCGTATATATATACTGCAACTCCGTTTGTTGATTGCCATTCATTGTGAAATGGCTGCTCGGAACCAGAAAGATACACCTGCATCGGCATAATCAAACAGGAGGCAAAGTATTCAGCTTCAAAAGTGTAAAAAAGAGTTGGCGACATCAACTACCGTAAGAAGAAAGAATTGCTATAAGAAACAAAAAGTTCGATCTCCGAGCAACAGAAACAAAAACGTTGATTTGCTGCCACAAAATTGGAGAATGTATTGCTTCTTCATCAGCATGTAAACGAACATTTCAAGAATATCATTCCGATTTCAGAACAAAAATCCTAACAATTTGACGAAAAAAAATATTTCTAATTCTGCAATATTATAGAGCGAAAAGGAAATAGCTTTCATCACCAGCAGATTTTGGTTTGGGCTCAGTACAGAGGTGAAACCTTCAAAGTATTCAACAGAAACAACATTATCCAGGAACGGAGACCAAAAAAATGGACGTTATGAACACTGAAATCAAAAGGATGAGTCAGAATCACTGTTTGTCAAGGACAGAAACGAAACACGACGGTACTTTTGTGGGGGAAAAGCAAACAAGCACACATCCACATACAGATATTTCTAGAATCTTCAAGTTCGTACTCCGTTTTTTCTCTTTTCTTTTTATTTTCTATTTTTTTGGATGGATGAATCACAATTACGACATTTAAAGCCGCAGTAATCATCCTCGAGAAAAGCTGTTACGTACCTAGTGTAATTCAACTACACTAGAGAAGAAAAGTTTCAGTTCTAACATCATTATCGCCTAGTACGAAAAAAATTTCAACTAAAATATTTCACATTTCGGAACGAGAGAGGTTATAGCAAATGTACGCTTACCTTGAGCTTAATAAATCGTCAATGCAACATTCTGGTTCAACTCGAGGACCAAAAAACTGAGAATCAAAGCGAAAAACAGCGTAAGAAATTATGTCAGTTACCAGGTCAGAAAACGCATCAGTAATTGTCTCATGCTCGAGGAACGCAAGGTTTCGAAGACTGTCGTCTTCCTTAATCAATTAGCTATATGGAACCAGGAAAGGAAGACAAGCAAACCAAAATGTAGCACAAAAAAGTGAAATAGACTAGAATTTGAGATAGAGAACCGACATTGAAGAGCTTTAGAGAATAGCAGAGTTTTGGTGAGATATAAAGAGGCAGAGCTAAGAAGCTGACAAAGCAAGTTCTTGTTCTACTACAGGGATATGGTGTCGCTGCTCTCTGGCCTTTGAAAGTGAAAAAGGAACGGACCTCTTCCTCTCTCTCCCACTCTCTCCCTCTGTGAAATTGCCTTTTTGCCGGACTTGAGGGTCACGCCACAGAAGAACTGTTCATGCTGCCAGGGCTTTTACGCCGATTAGAGTTATCAGAACTCGGGTATCAACGTTGTTAAAGTGAACCTAGAAGATTCATTCTAACGTGTTTTTAACAGTTAAGAATAAATTATAAAAATATAAATAATTTAAAATTAAAATTTTTTAAAAAATATTTAAATATTTTAATTTATATGGTTAAATTTTAATGGTTGAGTTTATTTTAGAGCTTTATTATATGTTAATAATGATAATATTTTATAAATATAAGTTAACACTGATAAAATTTTAGCTGAAACAGTCAAACGAGATGTATGATAGATGAGAACCTCGGGCATATCATTTTAGTCCTAATGTCTTGACCCGTGGTTGGTCATTGATCGATGATGCCTAAGGCCGCTAACATAACTGATCTCATCGCCAATTAATAATTGGTATGTAATTTTTTTTTATAATATTCATTAAAAATTATCGGTTACTAACTGATAGTGCCTCTTAATTCTGCTATTAAATAAAAAGTATCGCATCTAAGACCAATCAATAAAATATAAATATATTTTGACTATGAAATATCACTAAATTAAAAAATTATCATAATCAATAATCATATATATCTGTCATTATTATCAATTTATACGATAATTTATAATTTTTAAATATATGCCAAACATCGAAAATAATAGTAGACAAGTGGAGCTGTAATGTGCCAAAAATTGAGTGAGTTTGGACTCAAGAGTTAGTTTCTATTTGGGCTTCACCAAATTTGTTTAAAGTTTAAACTTAGTAATTAAATAATTCAATTAGTATTACTTTGTTTATAAATTTTTTTAAACTATGAAAAATATTGTGTTTATTAAATAATTAATTATTAAACAAACCGTTCAAAATTAATTTAAAGGTTTAATTAAATTACTTAAACAAACTATTTTTATACAATTTTATAGTTAGTAAGTAGGTTTCTATTTTTAGTTCCAATGCCTTTACATTTGTCTTATAGTTTTTATAGATATTAATTAATTTTTTAAATCTAACGGCTTAAATAAAAAATAACATCTTACTTTTTTTAAGATAAATAGGAACTGTGAACCCAAAAATAAAATAAAATTTGTATGTAATTTTTATATTTATTTATTTTTTAAAAATATAATTTATTATTAAAAATAAACTGATAAAATATTTTATCGATATGATATCCGGAATTGTACTATTCATTCTCCCTTGGACACGTCACCTTTCGTCCGGAAACGAATTTGTTTTCCGGCGCCTTACTTTTCGCATTAGTTGCATAATGTGGTCCCCACGTCAGTGTAACATTATTGATAGTGATTTTATTTTTATTTATTTATTTATTTACCTATTTTTTTGGGTTAATCGAGGAAATTTAATTAAAGGGATGTCGGCAGTGTTTTGGGGAATTAATTCCCAATTTCTACTTCAAATTAGGCTTAAAAATTTGTAATCTGTAAAAAGGCAAGGTTAAATTGCACATGTATTCAATGGATTACAATATTAACTATTTTATGTGGCGGCGGCGGCGGCGGCAATGGTAGTTTGGGGGAAGTTGATTGCCCTTTGAAGGGTTGGTGGAAGGTTGGGTAGGTCGTGGTGATAGTGATTATCAGGATAAAACAAAGAAGATATAAGGATTTTGATTCTTATAAATATAGAAAATAAATAGTATATTATTTCTGTTAAATGTTAAGTAAAATTTTAATATATGAAGAATTATAATTTTAGCTATTTTGTCTTATAGTTAGTAGGGATATCTAGTGAAAGAGGTGGAGAGCGGTAGATAGCCAGTTGATGGGCTGGTCTGTATTGGAGAGGTTAGGTGGTTGGTTGGCGATAGTGCTTATTGGAATAAAATAAATATGATATAAGAATATCTGTTATTATAAGTTTATTAAATAAATATTATTATCAATCATGGTTAAATGAATTGACATGCCCCACTTTCAATAATTTGGTGATTGGCTTGAATAGTAAGAAAACCCGAGCTTGAGTTTGACAAGAGACAAAACCCTAAGTCCCTACACGCCACATTCAACAAGTAAAAATGTTACGTACTTGTCGATATCTTCTCTGGACTTCACTTACTGAACATACGGGGCCCAGTAATTCACTATCGGTAGCTGCGGTACCTCCCTCCCCGACCATTATCGGACACAGACGCTCTCGAATCATCGAACCATCTCTTAAATTTAAAGAATATATTCACCACAGATATAAATCATAAGTATATCTTTGTTATATTTTATATGTATATTCTATCCAAGTGATGGTATATACCCCATTCCCTATTTTCCGTTTCCCGTGTCCCATATCTATTACTCTGATATAAGTATAATGAAAAGGAGGAGATATTTTTCACTGTCCACTTACTCTCCCTCTCTCCAGTTCTTCTCTCTGTGCCCTTCCCCTTCTCTCTCGAACTCACTCTCTCCCTCAGGCTGCTTCACGTCCCTTCTACTCTCCCTAATTTTCCTCTCCTTCTGCCTGAACTCCCATCTCCTTTCATTCCTCTCGCCATCGACGATAATTTTGTCAGCCACCGCCGTGAAGCACGCATCAAAAGAGTTAGAATAATTTTCTCTGACATATATCCCCAATGTCTAAGGCTGCATAAGCTCAAGTTGGGGCAAAGGAACTAGAAATTTACGTAAGTTATTACACTCGAAGCATGAGACTGCTAGTTTTGGCAGTTAAATGGGAGACTTGTGTATGCAAGCTGTTGCCAATGATGAAACAAGATGTAAGAGTGGGAAGCAAGGGCTCTTGCTTTGATAAAGACTAAAGTTGATTAAATGGTATGCATATGGATCAACATTGGTTGACAGTCTGTGTGGGGGCTTTATAAAATTGCTCATTCAAGATCAACTACTTAATCATTTGAGGTTTTGATGATCTTTTTTGGCAGTGTAATCTTGCTCTCAATTTCTATGTGCCTTTTTTTTTTAATATTATTTATAGAGAGGTCTTTAAAATTGTTACTGTTATATTTTTCTAGGAAAAGTGGAAGCCTTGGTATGGTTTTTCTACGTGTAAACTTTGAATCCGATCTTCTTTTTATAATATACACATAGCTTTTACAAAGGGGGTCGATACGTCCTCTACTACTTCTAAATTCCGATAGATTGGCCATGGTAGCATCTTTCAGGCACTCAAAATCTTATTTGCCTTTTTGCAGGCAAAGCACATAGGCCTTTTTCAATCTTTTCAGAATAATTAAGTACTTCTATTTTTAGCAGACTTATAAAATTCAAAGAGAATTCAGCATTTATTTTCAAAAGAACATTCGTTCCTTAATTCATCATTATCATACGAGGGAGTTGAGTTAAGATTAGGTTATGGACTCTGATTTTGCCTGTTTTAAGCTTTACCCGTACAGGGTCATTGAATACATTTGGCCTGATACATTTTTATATGTTACAGATTTGATCCATTCATTTTCTTTTTATAAGATCAGTGTCAAATTGTTTTTATAAACTAATAACTTGAACTTTGAAAACCGCATGGGTATTTAATTTGGCCTAAAGTTTGTAACATGTAAATTATTATCAAAATACTCTGACATTGGAATCACTTGTACATGGTGTGGTCCTTCAAGCCGGCTCGCCCGTTCCTGTGGAAGTTATCTTCCCCAGTTCATAGACAACTTAGCGTTCTCACTGCTCAAGGTGACTTTAGCCCTTTTTCTCGGACACGTGATTATTCAATTGGCACTATCAACACTGACTGTGATTAACTTATCAAAATTTGGCTGTCCAAAGTTTCACAAGGCATTACCAAGACATATGTCATGTGAAACGACCAATCCGGCCAGCCTTATTGGGTTTTAATTTTATGAACTTTATATCTAATATAAATACAATATGTTCTAAAGTAATTGAGAACGCAGAGCTTAAATCGGTGGAAATTTTAAAAGATGGATAGGTATAATAATGCAAAAAATATATAAATTTGAAGCCCATAATTTGGATAAATGTAATATCCCGAATTTTTATTTGGATTATTTAAATATTAATTATAATTTTTGGTAATTTAAATATGATAAAAATAAATTAAATATTATAAAATTTTGAAGGATATTTGAATTGATCGGTTGTTGCCAAATGCGCATCCGGGTATGTGACAATAAATGTAATTTTTGATGCTTGTGGTGTATTCTATCACCATTAACAAAAGAATATAAATACAAAGTGCGATAAAGAACGAGCATGCCATTTGATGTCAAATGAAGAATTTGTGAATAGTGTGTTAATAAATTCCATTTGAACAATTAGTCATCAACAGAATGTTTACTATATGAGAAGAGTTATTTTACAAATTAATTGTTAACACGCTCTAGTTCTAACTTAATAGAATGAGATATATGACTATTTAATATACATTTTGGATTTACAGACCGGTAACTGTACTTGGACCTTTATGACTTAACCCGTGTGGATATCCAAAATTAAACTCTTCATGCCACATATACACTGGGATACACATGGAAACTCTTGAGGATTGCAAGCTCGAAAAATGATAAATCGTTGAGATAAGATATTTCAAGGCTTTTAGGATCTCATCATAAGAATAAAATTTTTAAATAATTTTACGATTATGTAAAAACTTACAAAGGTCAAATACCAAGGCTCTCAAAGTTCTAATAATTTGCCATGCTTTATCCGATGCTCAGAGAAATTAAATAAATAATATTATAAGTCCCATATCGGGAAGCCAATCTGAAGAAAATTGGTTTATAAGTCTGGGAATGAGTTCTTTCCTTAGGTTTGTATTTACAATAATAATATTTTTATTGAGAGCAGCTTTGACTCATAAAAGGTTACCCATGAAGGATTCTGATAAAAAAAAAAACTATTGAAAATAGTTACCTATGGAAGGGCTAATTAAAAAAAAATCGAGTGAAGCACTGTAGAGTGAGAGTCATTGAGTAAAAACCGCTAAGTGAAGTGTCGTAGAATGTAACCGTCAAGGTCAATGACTATCAAAAAGGGGATAAATGTTACAATTTTCATATTGGAAAACCAACTAAAAAAATTAGCTTATTAGGGTGTTCTTTTAAGATGAATTCTCCTATTAATTTATGCTTGCAACATATAAAGCATACTATAACTTCCCATCAAAATAGTTTCAAAACCAAATGTAGTAGAAATAATCGTATTTGGTTTGACCAAAAATTGTAATAAACATTCGAGATCAGTTTCATACCAACCAAAACCAAAGCAAACCCAAGATGGCCGGTTTTCAAATAATTCTCATTCGAGTCAAATATTAAGCAAACTTTAAGATTGTCAAAGATTAATAACGATTACAGATGATTGATTAATATTCAATTAGAGTATTTATTAATTAAATATACAGAGACTAAATATACTATTTTGAGCTATTTTTCTGTATTGTTTATCGGCAAGTATGTGGCTTTGAGACGAGGCCAGTGTCACGTGACTACTCGTGGGACCGTGGAAGACCCCGCTGCAAGCAAGGAATAGATAACAGATCATGCCGTACCGTTTATTTTTTTAATATATTAATATTATATAATCACTTTTTAGATAATATATAATATTTCATCGTTTATTAATTATAATATAATCTGTTTTTTGCTTTTCTAAGGTCGGGTCCCAACTGTTAATTTTTTTTATTTTAAAGAAATAAGTATAAAAATTAAATAATATTTAAATACTGTTGCGTCTTGGATCTGCGATTACCGTACGGATTAGGAAAACTTTCGAATTCCTAAGCACGTGGTAGCGTCGGGCTGAGGGTTCGATTTTTGTAACTCTAAACCTGGACCTGCACAACACAAATAACAAATAAGAGGTCAGAGGTCCGACGAAATTTCTCCCATTACGGCCACTTCGACACTCAAATTGTTACTTATATATAAATAAATTATAAAACAATTAGAAAATATTCGCTTCTCCTTGATGTTTGTTCATGGGAGGTAGTACTTTTTTTAAAAGAAAATTTAAATTAATTAAGAAAATAAATTTTTATATAAAATAATAATTTTTCAAAATTATTATCTCGATCTTGTTGCATCCAATCAAATACACCTTAAAGTTAAAGCCAGGTGCCCTGTCGTATCACATATGCCAACATGTTTGGATGAGTAAGATTCAACGGGTAATATTTAAATGATAAAAACAATTTTTAATAATTTTTTAATATTTAAATTTTATATTGAATAATTGTTAATATTATAACAATAAAAAAATTATTTTAAAAATATTTATATAATAAAATATTTATTTTTAGATAGAAATTTAATGGACATCGTCACTAGTGGTCCAATATGAAAAAATTATTTTACAGAGTCAGTCTATGAAATATAAAGGCTCAATATTCTCATTAGGTCCAAATTAAAGACTTAACTGACAACATGGATGAGAAGGAAATTAGTACCAGTTGCCGAAACGGTTTCTCACTCTTATCTAAATGACCTCGAGCGTCAGTTAAAATTACCACCGGAGGAGAATCTTATCCGCTTATCGGTTTCCTGAAAAGTTGACAGGAAAAGTTAACTGTCCCATAACTTCTATAAAAATATCTTCTTTTCGATAAGAGAAAGAGAGAAAGATATGTTCTAAAAGAATGAACAAAATCATAATACATTCATAATAGAGAGATTTTCTCTCATTATTTCTCTTACGAAAATGCTTTTTAAAAAAACGTAACTCTCAAACAAAGACAAATAACTTTTCTTGTATTTAAATTTAGATCATTTTTTTCTCATTTTTAAAAGGACGTTATTAAGTTAGCGGTCAGAAAATATTTTAGAAAAGTGGTCCAACAAATTCTTTGATCGTAATTTTTGTATTGTATAGGATTCAGATTTAAGGCATACGAAGACCAAACTCATTTAACGCCCGACAGACAAAGTTCAAAATCTTTCTATCCGTATCATAATCCGAATCTAAAGATGTAACAAAATTTAAGAGTAAAGATGTCATTAATGCTTATTGAAGACAATTCTTATGAAAAAATCAACTCTATCGTTTTTTTGCTTTTATAGAAAATATTTTTTTATTTAAGTAAACCATATTGAGAATTTGATGTGTATAATTTTATTTTTTTTAGGTAATATTTTTATGTAATTTTTAATTTGAGTTTTTTATGTAATATTTTATAATATGAATATGATGTCTTTAGAATAAAAAATGTAAAGTGAATACCCAACGGCCCAATGTTGATGTTGATGGACACCAATATTGGGCTAGCCTCAAAAATCGGCCCAATATGAAACATTGGACATATTTTGTTCTTTAATAGCCCGCATCTAAAGAGACTCCAATCCAATTTCTTAAAAAAAATATAAAACATTTTTACACATTATTTTATAATATTAAAATTGATTAAATATATAATATTATAATAATTTCAATTTTTTAAAAATAACTATTTAAATAATTTTTCTAATTTTAAATATTATTCGTTTGACTGTTTTTATCTAACAAATGAGAAGAAAATATACTTAATCCATATCCAAAAATATACTATCCTTAAGTCCACAAGTACACGATTAGTTTCATCAATTAGCAGAACTAATATTATCGATTAGTTTCATGAAATGATTAGCAGAATTTCGTTAATTATTTCTAAAATATAAAAGATAATATAATTTATATTTGTTTATTATACTTTAAAAAGAGAAAATGAAAAAAATATTGTCATTAGGCTTGTTTGATCCACGATTAGTTTTAGTGAAATATTATTCATTTATATTTTTTAAAAAATTATAATGTGTTGTTTTATTTATTTGTTAAGATAAATACACTCATATAAAAGTATAATATAATATAATATTAATGGGTACGGCTAGAAACAGGTTGACCTAATATTCAATTGGATAAGAGGTTCAAATATTAACGGCTAAATAAAAGATACTTCAAAATCACTTCGACAATAGTGTTCGAATGTATAAATTAAAGGATAAAGTCTGAATATTTAGATATTAAATAATTATAATGAACAACTTAATGGATTGATACGGAAGAGCGGCCGAAGCGACACGATATTTGAAAGTCAGGTGGTCATATAATTAAATAGGGACGACTTTTATATATTGTTAGTAATACATCAATTTTAAGAGTTAACTAGTCAAAAAATATATCTAATTATAAATAAAATATTTCTTCAGAGAGAAAAAAAGCTACTCAATAAATAAAGTACACAAAAGGAGTATAACTCTCTAAACATATATTCATCCCATCCTCTTTCATTCCCTACATTTTCTTCCTTAATATTTTTTCAATTCTATTAAAAAGATCACTGATTTAAACGTTAGATGATATATTAAGGAGCGAGTCTTATATCCCGTTTACCTTCAATTTATTTTATTATCGTGTGTAGGATTCTAATTTATAACTATAAAAATTAGACTCGTTTGTATTCAAATATGCAAAAAAAGCAGTTGGCTTCCTAATTTATATGACAATTCAGATTTTCAAAATGCATCAAATATAATATAATATAATATCAAAAATAAGTAAAATATCTCTAAATATTTGCATTAATGTTTAATTTTATTGGTAGTTTATGAGGGCATATGCGGCTCTATTTTTGAATTTTGATTTTTTTTAAATTTTAAATATATATACATGATAATAAATTTATTTGAATGAGAGTTTAGAAAGTTATAATAAACTCTTCCTTTTATATTGACTATAGTTTGTATATAAATAATAGTTTCGTAAAAACAGAAGACTACTTAACTTTATAGCACTTTTCGTTACATTGTTTATCTACACTAGCATAAAAAATTCTCATCTCTAAGACTCCTGTAACACATAGACAGAGATGATGTTAGAGGATAACATGCCAACATATTTTTGTTCAGATGTTCATTGTTTTTGTCCAAAATAATTTTGGTTTTTACGACCGAAAGATTTTATAATTGTTTAGAGATTAAAAATTATGTGTCACTAACTGGGATTTACAAGTCCAGTTAGTGATATATTACCTCGTGTAGATTCCCATGACAATTGATGTGGGTATGAATTTCAATAATACTCTGATACGTATCGAAAACTCAAATTAATATACGAACTAAGGAGCTACCTTATCACATTTAAATGTTCAAATAAAACGAGTTCGATCTTCATAACTTCGAATATAATTATGCATACTATAATAAAACAAATAGGATGTAAGAGTACGAGACTCACTTCCTAGTATATTTTTCGATACTCAAATAAAAAATTTTTCTATTTGAATGAGAAAAATGTAGGGAAATGGATGCAGGTGTTTAGAGACGATGTGAATAAGTGTATGTGTGGAAGGCAATACTCCTTTATGTGCACTCGACTAATGGAGTGATTTTAGTATTTGTATGCTCATCTGGTGGAGTGGTTTGTATATATGAGTATACGTTTGGATGAGTGTCTTTTATATCTTTTTTCTCTTGTCATCATTGTTCAGATTTTGTTGTCCTTAGATGTTGTTCATCTCCATTTTTTTCAGGGGAGAAAATTTATTTATAATAAGAGGTACCGTTTAATTGGTATGTGCTTAGAATTAATGTGTGGATTTAGTGCATCTTCAACGGTAAGGAGCATTACCTGCATGAGTAACGACCACGGGACCCTTATACAAGTTGGACAATGAACTCATGTAGAATCGCGTGACAGTTGATGTGGGTATGAATTCCAATAATGTCCCTAATGATAGACAATATCACTCGAGGCATAACCGTAAAATCATCACTATATGAGTTTGTCATTAGGAATTTGAAATGTAAAAATGATCAATTTCATAATACAAGATAACATCGTGTACGATATATCTAAAATGGTTCTTGTAGCGTTTCACAAATTCGGGTTGTTCTACGAATTAGGAGATTGCGAATTAGATCTTCATATTGGGTGGATTTGATGCAGATTCGATCTTCATAATTTCGAACCTGAATCCTGCACAATATAACTGAAAACGAGAGATTAGAGGACGATGATAATCACTCCCACCGTATATCCTGCGACGTTCAAATCAAAAGTCTTTCGAATAGTATAGAAAAATGCATGGAGGATGTGTAGATGTATGTATTAGTGGATCGAACGTTTGGGGCGCATCAAATTGATGAATGCCTTAAAGGTGCGCCCACAGAGAAGAGCGGCGGGGATGCACCTAGCAGAGGAGTGATTTAGAGGTGCGCTTAACAGAGAGGCGATTTAGAGGTGCACCCAAGAGATGAACGGTTTAGAGGTGCGTCCGGCAGAATGACGACTGTTTAAGGGTTACTGGAGTACTCTAAAAGGATTGCTAGTCACTTGAATAGAAGATCTCCTCGAGGGAGAGCCTTTACTTAGATGGACTGCTAAAAGGTTTGACTACTTGGTAGGAGAGATGGCTTCTTGGAAGAACTGGAAGACAATGCCTTTTGGTAGGAAGGAATGGATGGCAAAGCCTCATTTTGGATTCTCCTCTCCGGCCTCCATTCTGGGTTCTCTAGTAATCCTTAGACAGTTTTCTTTCTGCTGGGCGCACCTTTAAGTTGTCCCTCTATCGGGTACACCTCTAAACCACCTCTCTACCGGGCGCACCTTTAAGCCGTCTATCAATTGGGCGCGCCTAAACGCTCGATCCACCGATATATGCATATACACATCATTCATGCATATTTCTATACTCCTAGAAAGACTTATAATTTGAGCGTTGGAGGATATATGATAAAAATAATTCTCACCGTCCTATGATCTCTCGTTTTCCGTTGTGTTACGCTGGGTTCAAGTTTAAGGTTATAGAGACCGGATCCGCATCAAATCCACTTAACATGAAGATCCGATTCGCGGCCTCTTAATCGATAGGACAACCCGAATTCATGAAACACAATATTGACGACGTTTGTGGGAAGCGATCAAAAGGCTAACTTTACCACCAAAAAATACAAAAATAAAACTGATACAAGCGCTCTTGTCAAGGAGACTACCACTCCTGGTCGTCTTGCAAATAGCCCAATAGCCATAAATGAGACCGGCAAACGCTCTTCACGAAAGAGATTAATACTCGAATGTACAATATATCCATTCTAGCCTCTTTGCGCGCGACGCGGTCATCGATGTTTAGAGGCTCTTTCTTCAACCACCCATCATCTATAGATATGGGTCCTTTTTAACCAAGAGGGACAACTTGATTTGATTAAACTTGAGATCTATCAGACTAAATATATAAAGACGCCCAGAGTACAAACATTTTCACTCAAGTGAAGACGCTAAAACACAACTCCCTGAACTCATTACACTTCTTTATATATTTTGTCTCTTTTTTCATATTTAAGAAAAATATTAATTTGAGTGTCGAAGAATATATTAGAGAGTGAATTTCATGAATCCTTTGACTGTTATTTGTAATTGTACTGGATTTGATTCAAGGCTTACAGAGACTGAAGACTTCAAAGATCCGACAGGTAAATTTTTTCATCCGTATAAATAATCAAATCCTTAGACACAATAGTTCTATTTGTTTTTAGACCTCATATGCAATCATAAGTTAATAAATTAAATGTTTTTAAAAATTTTTTAGATTAATAATTAACAAAAAGGCTAAAATTTTAACTAAATTAAGTATAATTTTATATTAAAAAACTTTGTAATTGTACGATCTTTATATATCAAATGTAAAATTTTCACAATAATTTAATTGTTTAATAAATTTAGGGGAAAAATCTATAGCATTAGACCATAATAGTCATTAATTATCCCCATAATTTGAATTCTAGAATTATGTCAAATAATATCAAAAAAGATAAATATTTTTAGTGATTGTAAAATGAAAAATATATTAAAAAATCAAAGAGGCAAATATATATATAAGTTTTGTCATGTTATATATTAATATTAATAAGTCAGCGTTATTTATAAATTTTGATAAATTATTTATAAATCTGCTGCACGTGTTAAAATCAATGCACATCTTTCAATAATAAATCGAAGTTATTGGGATTTGACAAATAAGTTTTTTTATTTATTAAAATTCATTTCAGATTTATATATTTTAACAAATTTATTTATATAAATGTAAATTTATAAAATATATATTTCTTCACCTTAAAAATGCAAAGTTGCATTTAACATAAAATTAAAATGGAGAAATAAATTATATTTTTGTTTATTTTTTAATGATATTTTAATTTATTAAATAAGAAAAATAAGAAATTAAATGTCAAAAAATATATAAAAATATTGATTGATAATATAAAAAATATTTGTTAATTACACCATGTGGTTGCAATGTTAGAACTGCAACAACCACCCATGTTTTTCACGTGCAATGGCCGATCTAATCAATTGTCAATTGAAGCGAGAGAAAAAATAATCATATAATTTTTGGAGTATCCAATTTAAATATTTTTAAATAATTCAGTGTTTGATCTATTTATATAATTTAATAGTTTATCAATATAAGTAAATAAAATCATATATTATTTAAAAATGTCATGCTAATGTCACCAAAAAATAATCTATAATAATAATAATAATAATAACAACAAAATCTTAATTTTTACTAAACCAGAATCGATTATATTGATGTATCTCTGAATTCGAATTATTAAACGAGTTAGAAAGTTACTTAATTTTTTCAGAAAGTTAAATTTAAACAGGTCCGATCATTATTATTTTAAACTTGGATATTACACATCACAACTAATAAATAAAAGGTCAGAGGATGACATGAACTCGCTCATCGGTATATCCTCCGATATTCAAATAAAAAATATTTATTAGATGAATAGAAAGATAGAAAATTGTGTAAGAAATAAGACATAGATGCATACATTTTGAGGATAAATTTGAATGTACTCGACCAGGGAGCAGATTAGATAAATGTTTGAGTGCACTCAGCCAATTAGCGACTTAGAGAAAAAGGACTGTGTTCCAATGGTACACTCGATTGGAGAGTGGCTTTGAAGTAGAAGATTGAGTTCTGATGAGTGTGACCGATTGGGGAGTGACTTTAAGACAAAGAGATGAACTCTAGTTAGTGTGCCTGATTGAGGAGCGGCTTTAAGATGGAGGATCGGGTTCCAACGAGCACGCTCAATAGGGGAGCAGCTTTGAAATGGAAGACGGAGTTCCTACTATGCGCTTAGCTGAGGAGCAGTTTTGAGATGGAGGATTGCGTTCTGACTATATGCTCGGTTAGGGAGCGATTTTGAGAGATAGACGATTGAACTCCGATAAGGACGCTCGTTGAATTCTTCTACGACTACTAGTGGAGGGTCTTCCTTTGCCTTATTACGCGAATTAACCTCACCAGCCAAGTAGTCTGTGAGTTTGGAGTTGACATAGCGCCTGCGCAGCCACGAGCTCAAATCGAAGTGTTATTCTGAATGTTAGGGACGCATCTATTATGGAATAACTCTTAAGTTAAATGAGAAAATAGAGGGAGAGTATACTTTAGATGCTTAGACGTGGTTCTCGCCATTTTCTTGGAATTAACTCTTACTTGGTTGGAAGGAGAAAAACCCATTTTTCTGCAGGGATGAGGGTGTTTTTATAGTGTTAAAGTCAGTTCAACATTCCTTAAGTCTTACAGTTGACAACAACTGTTCGTACTAATCTATTGAGCTGTCCCAACAATCGTGAGCATTTCCTATGGCAATCATGGCTATCTATGAGCATTCTTTCCTTTGTTAGGGTAATTGTGAAGATTGTCACATGGTAACTGTCTTTTTAGGACAATTCGTTAAATGGTGACTTTATCTTGGGGACGTGCAATTTTGGGCAGAATATTTTGCGAATATTTGATCAGGTTCCCGGAGTGGTTATGGTAAGTATCGCCTGGGTATTTGTGTGGTATTGTGTCGCTTGTCAGTTGATGAATTAGAGCCTTAGAGCGAGCACCGTTAGGCTGTGGTTGCTGACCTATCTAAAATGGGCAATGTCAAGGGTCCATGCTTTGCTTGGACCTGGGTTGCACTGCCTAGGTTTGTGCATTGGGTTTGCAGGAATCCCTAACGGACCGCTAATCTGCTACAATTCGTTCTCCTGGTTGGCCCACGATATCGGATCCATCATATGTAATTTCATTTCACTTTGCTCATTTGGTACAATAACCATCAAAATCATAATCAACACATAAGTTTATATAACTATTTCTATTTAGTTCGTTCTTCCAATCAAACACATCTCTTTTTTTTTTTAAATATGATTCATTTAACCTGGTTTTTAAGTATTTGAATAATTTTAAAGGTAATTTTTTTTATCTTTCCATTTTATAAATATAATTTTAAAATGCTTAAAAATTATTATTTTATTCATATAGAATCAAGCAAAAAATCTACTGATAGAATCAAACGGATCAATTTAATTTGATAAGCTAGGCCACACCATCTAAGTGGGCTTGGGATACTGCATTTTACATTTGAGATATTGTATTTATGTTTTAACAGCTAAATCTATATCTAATGATTTAAAATCTGAGATGAAATGCGGATCTTCCCCGTTCGAGCAACTTGCTAAAAGCTTGTCAATGCCTTGTGTAAAGTGACCAGCAAAAGCCTCCATTTTAGCCCTTGGCAGCGCCACCCCAATTTCAATGCCCCCTTTCATGCCTCTGGACTCCGTGAGAGACACCCCTTTCACGGCCTCAATCGAAATCTCCTCTATTTTCCGGGGCCTGCTCCACCCGAAATCCGTTTTATATAGGTCCATCTTCGGGGACCCGACCACATTCACGTGATGATCCGACCCAATAAGTGGACCCCACTCTGAGATCCAATCTTCGGCCCCACCTAAAACGTCATTATCCAAGTCTTTCACTTTCCGTCCGATCGCATCTGCCGCCACCAGAATTCCATCCTCGCCTTCCAACTCACCCCTAGCCGCCACAGCCCGCCCGAATGCGACGCAGTTACCAAAGTAGCTCTCGGGCACCCGGTATCCCAACCGGGTAATACCACCCGCAACAAAGCCGAAGTAGGTCGGGTTGTTACCGGCACTTCCTCCGGTGGGTCCAACTTGGGCCCGCACCAAACAAACCCAAACGAAAGCACAGGCCACGACATACGCCGACAAGAGAACTGGGCAGGCCCTGTTTTTCTTGCCACACTGGGCTAAGATCCAACGCCTTGCACCGTCGATCTGGTCCGGACCCATCGTGAACGTGGCTCGGACCGCTCCTGTTTCCCGAGGCTTGAACCCATCACCGCCTCCTCGGCCTTGAACGAGGGACCCGACCTTCTTCAACAAAGTGGGCCCGAGACTGTTTGGGTCCAGAATCACAGACCTATCGTAAAACGGTGGGGCCCCGGCTGTGAAATGGGTCCTACCGCTATCTCTAGAGAAAGAAGCCCACGTTTTGAGGAAGTTGTTGAAAGTCCGGCCATCGCTGACCACATGATGACACGTAAGCCCTATGCAGAAACCATCTCCGGGGAACGACGTGATCTGTACGGCTAACAAACGAGTGGCCAATACGTCGCCGTTTTTGGCCCTTGTCGTCGGTAGCTCACGAGGGACTAACTGGTGGAACAGAGTGGCATTCCTCTGGCCGTCGCCACAGAGGCTGTTGAAGTCGGCGTCGGACTCGGCAACTGCCACCGTGACAGAGTCGCCTTCGGCGTAGACGATCTTCGGCTCGCCAGTTTCCGGTCGCGCCACTAGATTTCCGGCGAACGGGTAAAAGTGTTGGAGGGACAGAGAGAGAGAGTGCTTGAGGTTTGGGAGAATGGAGGTGGAGAAATGACGATGAGAGGAGGGATGACGGTTTCGGAGTTGATAGAAGAAAATGGTCTGGCTTGGAGGGAAAAGAAGCCATGGAATATCGAAGAAGGTGAGGGACAGAGATGTCGGAGTAACTGAACGTGGAGGAGGAGATACGTTCCATTGCTCTGAGATATTTACAGTGACAGACGGCGCCATTAACGCAGAAAGAGCGAGGACGACAGAAAATAGAAGAGTGAGAGGAAGGAAGACGGAAGATGAGAAGTTTGACGGCAACTTCTCATGAATATAAAGACAATGAGAAATGTTTTGAAATATTTTTTCTTCAAATATTTTCAAAATATTTTCAGGTTTATATAATATTTACGTTAGGAATTTCAGAAATTATCGTTAATGAATTTACGTAAAAAAATTAAATAAAAATTACTGATAAAAACGGATAGTTGCCATTATTTTAAAATTAGAATTATAAAAGTTTATTTCTATAATATCATTAATAATTTTTATTTAAAATTTACACCAAATAATATTATAAATTTTTTTGATTAAATTTTTAAACCGATCGATTGTATAAAAAATTTAGGTCATAATTAATAATTTATATGTTAATTAATTTATATATATTTATTGACATATTTAGATAAAAATATATGATATTATTTAATAATGTTCAAAATAATGTTTTTAATGCCGCCTAATAAGTGAAAAAGAATATCACCGGCCCACGGGAGAAATTGTTGAGTGACAAAATGTACGGCAATAGAATTGGTGGAACCCACAATACAGACAGAGGGCACCCAACTTATCATATTGATAAGTTATAATATTTACTCTATAGTTTTCTCCATCTAAGTAAAAATAAAAAATAAAAAACTAAAATCCAACATTTTTCTCATGGAAATCTAAGTACATACCCTGTCGAATAAAAATAAAAAATAAATAAATATTAATATTTTAAAAATAAGTTTATAAAAATATTATATATAATTTTTTAATATATTCTAATTATCATCATTAAATTTTTATTTAATTATAATTAAAAATGTACTAAATAATATTAAAAATATACTAAGTCGGATAAACCGTTTTGAATGTATAATTCTTTTAAAAGGCATCCATCCCCAAGTTCAGGTCAATCCCTTCCCCCAAGTTCAGGTCACAAGGAATTGAGTAACTGCACTTATTAATTGTTTTATATAAATGCATCAATCTGAAGATAAAAAAAAGCAAAAAAATAAATATTTATATGAAATTATTTTCTCCGGTCCATAATATTAAGTTAGATTTATAATTACAAGTTTAATTTATACTATTATTTATTTATATTTATATAAGGTATAATCATTTTAGATGAGGCATGTAATTGCTGTTTGATCCAAGTATACAGTTCATAGTTGAAATGATCCTATGTATAAAAATGTCTATAAATAAAATAGGCAATTCACCGATAATTGACTTTTGGTATAATTATAGTCTAGTGTCGGCATCAATTATGATGTCCAGAAAGAAAGGCAATTTCATGGCATAAATAATATTTGTATCATGTTATATTGTAGATTATTTTTGTGTCGGTCCTATGTCCATTTAATGTGCCGTCTGATGGCTTTATATAAAGATACATATGTATAGTTCTGAATTAAAAAAAATTACAAATTAACGCATGATAGACACCTGATATACGCATGAGCGGGAAAAACAATGGGCTTGCACTCAAGGTGGGCTTGAAATGTCAATTCCAGTAGCTGTGTGCTTAAGGCAGCTTGAGGGGTACCCAAAGCACCGTTCCCATGGGCACCTGCACCTAATGGGCACATGAGCGCTATTCGTAGTATAAAAATACGTAGACGCATTTTTACAATTAATTACTTTATAATTTTGAAACCCAAAGTGTTGTCTCTAAAAAAAAGGAGAAAGAATGGAGAAGAAGAAGATTTAAGCATCCGATTTTATTTCGAATCGTGTTTTAATTTTTTCTGACCTTAGGTATGCTATTAGAGTTGAGAATAACATTTTACCGGTAATATTTTTACTCTTTCATTTTGTATTCATTGTTACTCGATTTATTTAATATAAGGTGTTAAGTCCTTATATTTTATTGGAATTTGTGTAATTAAATTTTTATATAGTAAAAATATTTTGAACGTATTATCCTATAAATTTTTTTTTCATTATAAAAAAATTTTTTTACGTAAAATCGTATATTTTTTATTATTTATGATGATTATTATTATTTTATTATAGATTATCAAATATTTTCTTATAATTTAAATAAGCGACTCATATATTGACATATCTAACCTTATATACACCATTTGTTCTGCAAATATTTATTCTTTTAAAGGGTCATAATGGTACTTGCAACCCTTCTAATTTTACTGATCAAATATTCTTTTTGGCAAGCACAGCTATGCTGTTATTGAGGAGTAAGTTCTACTCTCCAACTCAAGACAATATACCTTCTGTTCTAAGCAAAAATTAGTCAGTCTTCCTTTTTTAAATAAAAATTTTATGTTTGAAAAAATAAAAATAAATAAAAATTTGAAAAAGAAAAAAGGATTTATGATTCTAAAATATCAATTTAACCATATATTTTATTGAGTTTTGTGGATTTTTAATTTCTATTCAAGATATTGTCCGTTTATTAAAAATACATAGGATTTATCTGGCCGTTAATCTTAATAATTGGACAACACATTTGATGGATTTTATTCCAATAAATAAGAAAAAATAGTAACAAATTATCTAAATGGTTTTGGGATTATAATTCACTTGTACAGATAAATTTTCCCTTGTACAGGTAAATTCACCTATACACGTCAATGTTAAGTTATCAAAATTATTCTCAAAGAAAATTTTCAAATCCTATCCAATTCATAACGTTAAATATTGATACTGATTTCAATGAGAAATCATAGATAGAACGACAGAATCGATGTTTCTATTTTTTAAAAAATATAACATAACAGTTCAAAATGTTAATTGGAAGAGATAACTCCATATGTATCAGAGAACCTATTGGATTCTGAATCGGACCTATTGCCAAGGTACTTTTTATTTGTGGACAGAAAATTTTTTTTTTTCATCGTCAATTCACATCTATTAGGAATCTGTTCAATCGAGTGCGTGCCATACTGGTTTATTTACTCTTTCCTTGTTGAACCCGACCTTTTTGCTTTTCCTCCTGGCTAGTTTTGGCTTACTTATTTTCCTTGGTTTAACTTTCTAATTAACAAGAAGGGAAATCACAATGTGATAGGTTGGGTCGATGATTGGGTTGATATTTTATCGTATAAAGTATCAATGATAAGAGAGAGACGAGACGAGTGGACAGGCTGTCAACCAACAGACCTCCGCCACCTGCCATTCACGTGCAACCTCGGTGTCACGAGACCAAGACAAGCTGGAATCTACTACGCTATTTTAGTCCCATTTATTTAATTATTAATATTAATTTTTTTTTAAAAAAATTAAATAATACAAATTAAATTAAATAATTTGAATTCTGATTTAATATTTAATATTTAATTATTAATTTTTGATTTTAATTTTAATTGTTGAATAAATATTTGAACATTTTTTACTGATAGAACCCACCCTAACAAGGCTTTGTTTTCGGGTGATCATTAATATATATTTTATCTTTTTATAACTTATTTGTAATTTTATTTTTCAATACGTGGAGTCTATTTTATTATATTATCTTTTTATTTTTTAAAATTTTAACAGGCTTTGTATGTAAAAAAATATATATAAATAAATAAAATAAATAAAATTTAATAGAAGGAGCCAATTAATTTTTCAATAATAAAATTGATACATCTTGAGATCATAATTGTTATATAAATTAAAAAGTTGATTCTTTACTTAGATATCCAAATATAAACGGATCCGTCTTTATAACTTTAAATTTTAATTTTTCGACACCACAATAAAATAAATTGAGGTAAGAGGTGTATGAGACTCACTCCCAAATATATTATCCAATATTTAAGTTAATGATTTTTTGACAGATGTAAACAATATAAGAAAACGAATATGAGAATTTAGAGAGGATTTGAATGAGTATATGTACATAGGGTAATATTTCTTTTTGTGCACTCATCTAGTTGCGTGGTTTTCATTTTTGTACATTCATCTGGCTGGATATTTTTGTTTTTCTTTTCTTTTTTCTCCTTTGGGGGAGAGATTTTATTTATAATAAGAGGGGTCATTTGATTAATTGACGAATGGAATCAATGCATATGCATAATGTCACCTCGAATGGATGGTGAGGATCTTCGCTTTGTATGCCAGAACAACCGCCTCAATTGATGGAAAGACAGACTATCTAACTACCATCTATTGGATTGACACAACTGCCCTTAATATCCTGCAATTAAGCAGCATATTATAATCTTTTAATATTTGACTGTACAAATCATACCCCTTAATTTATACGTTTGTATACTATTGTCTAATAGCTTTGTGGCATCTTCTATTGGCCATTGATATTTTGGTCTCTTATATCTAAGTGTTGAGCCGACCCGTTCCTAGCTGTACTATAAAAAATAATTTCTTGGCTAAAATTTTTAATTTTTTTCCATATCAAATTCAAGTCTAAAAATAACACAAAATAAAATTTTATTTACTACGTTAGCTTTAGATGTTATTTACGCCGGTAACCTTTTTATTTTTATTTTTTACTTCTATGTATCCCCTCTTTGCATATTCAACGTTTATTTATTGTAGAATTTTTCCCAATCGGTCTAATTCAACTATGATATAGGTAGAGTTTAATTAGTTAAAGTTTTTTTAAAAGATGTTATAGAAACATTACTAGCTACATTAATTGACATTTTATTTATAATATCACATTTTTTTAAACAAATAATTAAATAAATAATTAAATATCTTAAATTATTTTTTATATTTATTTTCTATAATTGAATATCCAAAATTAAATATCTCATTCCGTAGCTGATGATACCTCGGGCATAAGTCAATCTTGAAGAAAACCTGTGTCATTTACAATTAGTCAAATAAATTATTGATTTTTAGTAAAGAATATTTATTCTTGATCGTAATTTTATTTAATTTTGTATAATCAATGCACATTCTCATCGATTCATCATTTTCCTTTACAAAGAGTATTGGTACTTCCCACGGTCATATACTCGATTGAATGAATTCTTTCTTTAATAATTTTTACAATTATTGCTTCAATTTCTTCAATTCTAATGGGATCATTCTATAAAGAGTCTTCAAAACAGGTGCCGATCTAGGTATCACATCAGTTGTAAACTCTATTTCTCAATTCAAAGATAACCCAGGAAACTCTTTAAAAGATACATCATCAAATTCATAAACTATTGAGATTTTTTAATAGATACACTATGACTTTCAGAAGTTATAATATAAACCAAATAAGTTTAGCATTTATCACGGATCAAATGGCTTGTATGTAAAGCCGATATCAAACTTACCGATTCATTACTAATGTTTCATTGAAATTAAAAAGATTCATATCCTGGAATGTAAAATAAGAAAGTCTTATTGAATCAATCTACACTCGTATAATAGTATGTCAATCATTCCATCTCCAAAATAATATCGAAATCAAACATGTTAATAAAATTAACTTTGCCGACAGTTCAAATCCACTGACTCAAACTGAGTATTAGAAATACATAATATTTGTCATCAAAGACTTACCTACCCTTCTCTAAGTTACCTACCATTTATCAATTTCTCCATGAAGCTTGTAGGCTTTGAACTTAACTTTTTTCTTAATAATTTATCATTTTAAATACTTTTTTCACTTTATGAATCTAAATATTAGCATTTTGGAGATCTGATCCTCCCAAAAATTTTAGAACTTGTTCATTCGTAAAGCGGTTAAAAGGCATCATTCCTTGCCCTTGATTAGCCACTACTCACCTCTCTGCCAACTTTACTACTTTATATTGTGTCATCCGATCCATGACATCATTTATTTGAGCCATCATAACTAAATAGTCATTCTCTTGATTTGATCTTGATCCTCAACTTCTAGACATTTTTAGTACATGGCATATAGCAAAATTTCAAATGTTTAATTCTTTGACGTTATATAAAATATTCTTTACAATATTTTTGATACCACTTTCTATCACGAATAGGTAATTAAATAAATAATTAAATATTTTAAATTAATTTTTTTCTCTTTCTTTTTTGTAATTGAACAAAATTTAAATATCGGGTTAAACTTAATGACCAACAAATTCAAAACTATCATGACACTCGATACTAACAATGGATACAAGATTTGACTGAATTGATCCTATTTAGTGACCAAATTAAAAATATGTATCAACTTGCTCATACTAATCAACCTATACCGAAAATATTAACCGAATATCTAATATAGATACCTTAGAACCTGTATAACTATTTACGCTAATGAATATAATTGTCAACTTTATAATCTATAATTAAAATAACTATTAACTTCTCAACAAAATAACAAAATAGCAACAATAGTAGACATCTTCAATCCTGCATTTGGTCCGAGATCCTGTAATAATCTCTAAATTCTCAATTATGAAAGATTAAAAAATAAACAAAATTATAAGCTTAATATTCAACAAATATAAGTATACAATTATAAAATGTTCCCACAAAATAGATGGAGGAACGAAAAATAAAAAGACACGTGTAAAATATAATATGTCAAATGGCTTATTTAATTTTGTATGCTAAATTTATAATCTATATATGAATATCAATTAATTCAATGTACAAAATCATACAAATATCTCAAAAATTCATAATAGTCAAAAGTCCAAAGTTTAAAATTAGACAAAATTAAAGATTGTATCAAAACCTGCAATCTCAAATGATTAAACTATATTAAACATCAAATATTATACAAGTAAAATCTTAAAAAATTTAAAACATACTAAAACTAGAACCTAGGGCCAGTGACTTCTATACCAACTTGTCTTATAGCTCTAAGGAAATTCAAAAATAATATTTTATTAATTTCATGTAATGGTTCCCAAAGAAAATACTAAATGATAAATTCTATTTCAAATCATAATTTTTTTTTGGGTAGAAAAATTATATAATTTTTTACTTTATAAAAAGTATAAATACCAAATAGAGCACAAACACAAAGTCTTTCACCTAGAAAAAAGTACAAATGTAAGTATCACCTCCCACATTCTTAAACCCATCATTAATTAACAATTAATTATCTAATTAATAATCTAATTAATTGTAAATGTACATTTTATATCGATATCTCAACTAATTAAATAAAATAATATAGTCAAAACACAAAATTCAAAATTCCACATCATCAAGTGGTTCCGACACTAACTATACCAATAAGTCAAATCTTACGTAAGGAGTCATATCCAATCCGAAAGCATAATTAGAGTAAATGATATCTAGATGATCTAAATAAACCAATATTCATTCCATATATTACAAACCGTTGTCCGAATAACATAAATATCTTAAACTATTGCCTAAAAATTAATGTAAATATATTTACTACTGTGTAGGATTGAGATACAATATTAAATATTTCATAATTCAGATTCTAAACTCTTTGAACGGCTCGTTCTTCAATCCTGATTGTTCTACAATTATCCGAACCTTTCATTTGAAGGGGTTAGTAAAATAGAAGTAAAGAGTAAGCCAAAAATTTAATAAAGTATATAATTTTATAATTAGACATATATAATTTATATTTAAAATATATCATATGAATAATGTATTAGATTTTAGTGTAATACTATAAAATTTTATAACAATATATATTCTTAAATTTTTAGATTTACTTATTATATTTTTATTTAATTTATATTATCAAATCATGCCGAAATATAATTTCCTTAGGGACTAAGGGTTAGTAGGATCTCACCGACTAATGGAACGCATAATCGAAATTCGGATTATATTTATTTTCACATAATCAAAGGCCGTATATTATTATTAAATGTCCATAAGCAGATTGTTATACATATAACTCTATAGAAGAGATTAAATACCACTTTTACCTGTGGATGATAGGTTTTAATTTTGTTTACCGCTATAATATATTAAAATATGTTATAATATACTACCCGCTTAATAATAATCGTGTTCTGATACATATACTTATAAAAATTTTACATAATTCTTTATATTTTTTAATTTTCTCATTATGAGAAAAAGGTTTATAATTCTTAGCATAATGTAAAGTTTTCTCTTCAAATTTTATAAATTTTTTACGTGTAATTACTTAAATTTTCTACAAAAATTTGATTTTGATAAATTTTAAAATATAAAATGCTAAATTGGCAAGGTATTGCAAAAATATTTAGCAAAAATATAAAAAATCGATAACTTGAAGTTACTATAGCAAATTTATTTCTATTCGTAAGCATGTAAAGAACTTTAATTAAATTTTTCTAGCATGCAATCATATATTTAAAGGTTCAAAATATATTATAGCAAGATACATAAAATTTATTATACATAAATTCATTAAATTATAAATTTAACACATACATGCAAGAAAGTTACAGAAAAATAACTAAAATTCTAAAGTATATAAACCAATGATATGGTTTTTCACAAAAATCACAAAAAATTGGAGTGGAAGTACATGCATGTGAAATTTTAACAATTAACTACGAAAACATATCATGTATAAATATTTAAAATAAAAAATATTCAAAAAATTAAAAAAATAGTAATAAAAAAAAAGAATGCTCAGAATGTACTTGCATTGATTCAAAATTATAAAAAAACTAGTTTGAATTTACTTGATTTGAGTTTCTCAAGCTTCCTCTCTCTCTCTCTCGCTCTCTCCCTTCTCCTTTTCTCATTTTCTCTCCCTTATCAAATTCTGTAAAAAATGGTTGAAAATCAGTCAAATCCTCTATTTATAATAGGAATGTCGCTCGAGCGTTGATTAGGCACTCGTCAGGCACCATGGCTGGACATTGCAATGTATGAACGCCTTTTCAAGTGTGTTTCGAATACGAACATTCTGGATAGCGCATTTTGAGTGTCCTTCGAGCGTACTTCGAGTGCGGGCATATTGGAAAGTTTGCTTAGAAGTCGATCAGACGTTCATCTGGCTTGATCTCACTACCCATCTCATGCATGGACGCGCATCGAGCACTAGTTAGGCATCTATTAATTTGATGTGACCCGATTTAACTTTGACTTTTGACTAAATTTTTACATTCTTTAATATTAATTTTAATAATATTAATTTAAATTATTATGATTAAGATAAAACTTAAATTCAAATCTTACAATAAGGTTCCACAAATACAAAACTACTTATTCTGGAGGGACTACACTACAGAGCTTCACAAAGACAAAATTATCCACCCAGTGGGGGCATGAACATATATCATAAATTTAAAATAAAGTTTAGATTGAGGTACTTGTATGAACATTCACGTATAATGTCAAATGTATAAGTTACATTTTTTTATTTCATAAATATTTATATATATGAATATAATATTTCAAATATTTGCTTATTTCATATAAAGTAGACAAAATACTCAAACATTCTGTAAAATTAAATAAAACTTGAAAACTTTTGATGAAAATCACGTGTATAGAATAATATTTAAAATGATAAAGTTAAAAGGCTACATGTATGTATATTTAAATTAAAAAAGTATAAACAAAATCAAATGATTTAGAAATAGACTAAAGAATATGTTTGAAAATATTTATATTAATTTTCTTATCTAGCAAATTTGATAAGATAAAATTTCAAAATCTTCTCCATTCTCTTCCGCTCTCTTCTTCCTCTTCTCTTTATATCTTTTATCCCTTTTTTTCCCCAAAAATGACTAAAATAATGCACAAATGCACTTTGAAAACTCAATTAGTGCATGAGCACTAGATAGGCACGCATCAAGAGCCCTTAGATTGCCTATTCTATGCACGAATTGTTAGAAAATTATGTGGCTAAAACAACCACAAAAGCGGAATTTAGAATCGATTAATATACCTCCGGCCATTTGGTGCTCTGTTTTCGGACGTTCGATTCGAACAGGCTCCGTGCTTCTGGACACTCATTCACTCGTTTAGATGGTGTATTGCTTGAGTTGGGTGCCAGGGACAACGCCAAAAGGTTTAATTTATAGGCGAAACCATCATCCGCCTCAACCGAGCGTTTGGTACTCAAACCGGTCAAAATTGATTAATTAACTTAATGGGAGAGTTATCACCACATAATGGACCACAAATGCTTCAGCAATTAATTGAGTAAAACGCCCAATAGTTACAAATCCATCGAGGAAGACGAAGAGAACGAAACCCTTCTGTCGTCTCGAAATCAGCTTCAGAAGCCGTTCGTGGCTCGCGGCTTGGCGGCTTGTGGGCCGGCTCAACGGCTTGGGCCGGCTCAGCATTTGGGTTGAAGCCCACATTCTCCCACTTGGTCCATATTTAACTTGATGTGATAACTAAAATCATCAATTTTTCAAACTTTAAGAAATAAATATATGAATCATGGCGATGAGTCCTCTAATAATGAGTAATATCTTCCATGTATTTCAATATATTAATTTCTTAAGTCATCCGGTAACTTTACTTTATGAATAAACCATATGTTTATTCTTTGTCCAACTTAATGATATTCTCAAATTAATTAATATGCACACAATTTTGAGAAATATCACAACAAAAAATAGGAATTTTCAATATCATTGTCCATACAATGAAAATTACAAAATGGAACTCAATCCCATTTCAGATATAAGATCCTTGAACCGTAATGGTGGCATGCCTTTAGTCAAAGGATCGGCGATCATCAATTCAGTGCTGATATGCTCAATAGCAATTTCCTTTCCTTTAATGCGCTCCTTTATGGATAAAAACTGAATGTCGATGTGTTTACTTCGACTGCTACTTTTGTTATTTTTAGCAAGGAAAACAACAGCTGAATTATCGCAAAATATCTTTAATGGCCTTAAGATGGAATCAACCACTCTAAGCTTAGACATGAAATTCCTAATCCATACACCATGCTTTGTAGCCTCGAAACAAGCAACGAACTCGGCCTCCATAGTGGAAGTAGCAATCAAAGTTTCCTTTGCACTTCGCCAGATACGGCCCACCACCAAGCAAAAAAATATATAACCGGATGTTGATTTACGTGAATCAACATATCCAGTAAGTTCGAATCGGAGTACTCCAAAACTTTGGTTGTCGGTCTGTCTATATGTAAGCATGAAATCTTTGGTACCTTGAAGATATCTCATGACTTTCTTGGTGACTTTTCGTGTTCGATTCTGGATTACTCTGAAATCTTCCCAACATTCCAATCGCAAATGCTATGTCGGGTCTTATACATACTGAAAGCAAACATCAAACTTCCAACAACGGAAGCATACGGAATGTTTTTGATCTGTTCCCGTTTCGAATCGTTTTTCGGGCATTGGCTCAAATTGAGCTTATCACCCTTCACAATGGGTGCTACACTCGGTGAACAATCTTTCATTCGAAATCTCTCTAAAACCTTATTGATATAGGTTTCTTGAGACAAACCCAGAACACAACGCGATCTGTCTCGATGTATCTTTATGCCAATGACATAAGATGCATCACCCATATCTTTCATTTTAAAATTTTTAGAGAAAAATTGTTTCACCTCATACAACAACCCTTTATCATTGGATGCAAGTAAAATATCATCCACACATAAGACAAGAAAATAAGTCTTACTCTCACTGACCTTCTGGTATATACATTGATCCAAAATATTCTCTTCAAAATCGAATGAAGAAATAATTTCATCAAATTTCAAATACCATTGACGGGATGCTTGTTTCAATCCATATATGGACTTCTTTAATTTGCATACCAATTGCTCACCATCACTAAAGGAGAATCCTTCTGGTTGTTTCATGTAAACATCTTCCTCTATATCACCATTTAAAAATACTATTTTCACATCCATTTGTTACAATTCCATATCAAAATGAGTAACCAATGTCAAAATTATACGAAGAGAGTCCTTTTTAGATACAAGAGAAAAAGTCTCATTGTAATCAATTCCTTCTTTTTGAGTATAACCCTTAGCAACGAGTCTTGCCTTATATCTTTCGATATTGCCTAATGAGTCTTTCTTTGTTTTGAAAATCCATTTACACCCTATGGCTTTCGCCCCTTTAGGCAATTCAATAAGATTCCAAACTCTATTGCTACTCATGGAACTCATCTCTTCTTTCATAGCATTGTGCCATGATTGTGATTCATTACAACTCATGGCTTGTGAAAATATTTCAAGATCATTTTCAGCTCCCACATTGTAGTCAGACTCTTCCAGATATACAATATAATCACTAGGGATTGCTGACTTTCTCATTCTAGAAGACCTTCTTAATATTGTATCATCATCCTCAACAGGAGCATGTTGTACAACTATTTCATATAAATCCTGAATTTTATGGTTAACTGAAATAGGATCAACATTTTATGGAATGACATTGATTGGTTGTTCAACACCAGATTGGTCTTGAGGGGTGTTGTGTACATCAATCAACCTATCATATGAAGTGGAGGGTTGTGAATCCAAATGATCAGTTCTTGATCATTTTCTCCCACTCATTAAGTCATTCTCAAGAAATTTTACATTTCTTGATTCCACAATCTTAGTGGTATGAGATGGACAGTAAAATCTGTATCCCTTAGACCGTTCAGTATATCCAATGAAATGCCCACTTATAGTCATTGGGTCCAATTTCTTCTCATGTGGGTTATAAACTCTTACTTCGGATGGGCATCCCCATACGCGTACATGTTGCAAACTCGGTTTCCAACCTTTTCATAACTCAAAAGGAGTTTTTGGAATAGCTTTTGTTGGGACCCGGTTTAATATGTACACCGTCGTTTTAAGAGCTCACTCCACAAAGATTTTGGAAGTTCGGAGTTACTAAGCATACTCCTCACCATGTCCAATAATATTCGGTTTCTTCTTTCTGCTACACCATTTTGGTCCGAAGAATTAGGCATAGTGTATTGGGCAACAATCCCATGTTCTTGAAGAAACTTTACAAATGGACCAGCCATTTGTCCATCTTCAGTATATCTACCATAATACTCTCCACCTCTATCTGATCTCACAATTTTGATATTTTTTTCAGTTTGTTTCTCTACTTCTACTTTAAACAATTCAAAAGCATCCAAGGCTTCATATTTATTATGAAGCAAGTAAAGATACATATATCGTGAGAAATCATCAATAAAGGTGATGAAATATTTAAGGCCATATGAGTCTATATCAGGACTATAAATGTCAGTATGTATGATTTCTAATATGTCCGAACTCCTTTTGGCATTTTTCTTAGTTTTGTTGGTCCTTTCCTTTAATGCGGTCCACCAAGATCAAAACAAGAAAATCTAGTACTAAGTACCCCATCATTTACTAATCTTTTGAGTCTATCAATAGAGATATGTTCAATATCCTATACCACAAACATTGAGGAACATTCATTCATAACACATCTTTTAATTCCATTATTAACATGCACAGTATTGAAATTGGTATTGTCTTACAAATTCAAACAATAAAGACCATCAGACAGTGTACCATTTCTAACAATATCAGACTTATAAGATAAACTGAATAATGAGTTTAAAAATGTAAAGGAATATCCAAAAGGTACAAGTCTCGAAATAGAAATCAAATTTCTAAATAAATTTACAATGTAAAAGGTCTTTTTAAGAGACAAAATAAAACCACTACTCAAAATTAAATTGCATGTTCCAATGGCCTCCACATGTGAACGCATCTTGTTTAGGAAAAGATGCATTGTTCATGCCCACCAGTTTCCTTAGGTTTTGCAAGCTCGTAAGGAATTAGAAATATGGATTGTAGAACCATGGTCAATCCACCATGTGTTATGTGCAACATTAACCATATTAGATTCATAACATACAAAAAGGAATGAATTACCTTTCTTTTTCAAGCCAATTTTGATATCAAAGCGATGTCATTCTTTACGTATCCCTTCTTTTTACAGAAGAAGTACTTAGACTCCTTCTTGATATCAGATTGGGGAGGTATTTTACCTTTTTCCTTTGATTTGGCCTGCGTCTTGAACCTTCCTTCTTTTTGCACGAAGACGCTCTCACTTTGCTCCATCATGAGCCTTCCTTTCTCTTGAACATACATGGTCATGAGTTCATTAATTGACCATTTATCATTATGTGTGTTATAATAAATTTTAAAAGGTCCATATTGCGGTGGAAGCGAATTTAAAATGTAGTGTACAATGAAAGGTTCAGACATTTCCACATCTAGATTTTCGGTTGAGCCTAATATCCCTCATTTGCATTATGTGCTCACACACACTCTTAACACCGGTGAGCCTAATAGATAAAAACTTCATTATTAGGGTGCTTGCAAAGTGCCTTATCCAAGTCACAAATTGCTAATCTATGGCCTTAGTAAATCCCGTGACTTTAGTATCTGGCCGACGTAACTACTGAATACCAGCTAAATTTTTGTCTTTATGAACATTAAACTAAGGCGATTAGATCGCTCCCGCCCATAAAGAGTTACTCATCCGGAGTCTTTGGTAAGGTAAGAGATGGGTGGTTCGTCTTCCGGATAGCGTAATCGATATCAGCCTACCCTAAGTGAAGAAGAATTTTCTCCTTCCACACTTTATAGTTGTCACCTTTTAGTTCAAAATTTTCACATCTAATATCGGAAAGATTCACAGATTGAATAAACTGCATAAAAATAAATACATGTCTAACATCCAAAATTGAAATTTAACAAATTACAAAATTATGTTTTACCAATGTAAAGCATACATCATGAATCAATTGACATAAAAATTATCTGTGGGCCAAATTCTTAATTCAAGTAGATTCATGTCTAAAAAGTGATAAAACTATCAAATTATATTCCTTTCTTAATCCCTGTGGACAAATTAAGAAAATAATTTGACATTTTATCCTGATTAATTAATTTTAATATAATAAAATTTTCTGTGGGATAAATTTTATTATATCAAAATAATTACCACAATTTATGTATTTATACAACACGTGATAATAAAAAAATAATTTTATTAATTAAGGGTGTTATGGCTAATCCTCAGTCAATTAAATTATTTTAATTACAAGACATTATTTATACATATATACAATTATATTCTGGATATTATATTTTATACTTTATATATAATAATATAATTATATATATATAAATATATACGTATATATAATATATATATATTCTTTATAAAAATATAAATATAATTGAAATGCGGAAAATAACGCAAGGCGCTCAACAGCGTAAGCGGCAAATGCCGCTTCTCCCTCCTCCGCGTCCCGGGTTCGAATCCCTTCAGCCGCGTCCGCATTTTAATTTCCAATCTACTACAGTAACGGCCGAAGCACGGGCAGCCGCTAAAACGTATTTGGGCCGCGAACGAAATGGCCCATAACCGATATAATTAAATTTTTTTTATTAATCGTAGCAAAATGATGTCGTTTTAATAACCGAATTCGTTTAAGAAACGGCGTCGTTTAAGTAAGACAAAAAGCGGAAAACGACAGCGTTTATAAGCAAGGCGAGAAAACGGCGCGTTCAAGTCGCTGTCTACCTTCGTCGGTTTCGCCCAACCTCGACAACGAACGACTCGACCAATTCAGAGACCGATTCAAATAAAGACGATACAAACACCATAAATGATAAAAAATATATAGAAATTTTGAAAATTTAATTTCCCATCGATTTCCAGTGCTCGTTTGAACCGAATCTTCAAAAAAACGAAGACTTTAGGTTTTTATGAATTCGGGAATAAGAAAAAATAACAACAAAACAAAGAAGTTGAAGCCTTGCTCTGATACCAAATGTTAGAAAATTATGTGGCTAAAAAGCAGAATTTAGAATCGATTAATATACCTTCGGCCATTTTGTGCTCTGTTTTCAGACGTTCGATCTTGACGGCTCCGTCTTCCGACACTCCTTCACTCGTTTAGATGGTGTATTGCTTGAGTTGGGTGCCAGTGGGGACAAAGCCGGAAGGTTCAATTTATAAGCGAAACCATCATCCGCCTCAACCGGCGTTTGGTACTCAAACCGCCAAAATTGATTAATTAACTTAATGGGAGAGTTATCACCACTTAATGCACCACAAACGCTTTCAAAGAATTAATGAAAAAAACGCCAAATAGTTACAAATCCATCGAGAAAGACGAAGAGAACGAAACCCTTCTTCGGCTCGAAATCGGCTTCAGAAGCCGTTCGTGGCTCACGGCGTGGCGGCTCGTGGGCCGGCTCAGCGGCTTGGGCCGGCTCAGCATTTGGGCTGAAGCCCACACGAATGTCACACCAAGTACAATTTATGCACAAATATTCCATTTAAACTGCACATGATTACTGTATAGACATATATTATGCGCTTTTTAATCTGCCTAGAATATATATAAGCGTCATATAGGGACGTATCAAGCACCACTAATTTGACATTAATGCACATGAGCTCTTCAGAGACATACATTAGGCCTCTGGCTTTTGCCTTAAATATGTAAGATAGCAAGAAGGCATCCTTTCTGCGTTGGGTCTAACTTTTAAAATTAAATTTTTTTTAATTTTTATTATATAATTATTTTTAATTTATTTTAAAATTATATTAATAAAGTCATAATTTAATAATAAAAATCAGATATTGCATATAATTTTTGCTTTGTGTGTTTTTTTTCCCTTTTGCAATTTAATGTTAACTAATTTGGGATTTTTCTTTTTGACATTAAGACTGTGTTTGTTTGTAATTTATTAAAAATATTTTTTTCTTTTTGAAATGTTTGGATGTAAAAAAAAATATTTTCCATATTATTTGACTTTTGGCACGTCTATAGAAATAAATTAATAAAAAATATTTTTTAAACAAAAAAAAAATAAGACTTAAATTTTAAAAATGACTTCATCTTTTCTTGGATACTATTATTACCCATGATGTCCAAACCCGGTACCGGCCACCCGTAGGTGATCCCTCAAGCTGCCGCCATCAATTACCAGATAACACTTCAGTTATTGACCAGTATATTAAGTCATAAGCCTCACCATTAGTGTAACGTCCCCGAACACTCGCTTATAAATATTATCCGCTTTCATAAATGCACACGGCCTGTTTTATTCGACGCCTCCACCGCCCCAAAACGCGTCCACAAAGGGAGAGATATCACGCCTTATAAAGACGCACGCCGTTTACTCCCCATCCGATATAAGACATCACAGTCCACCCCTCTTGGAAGCCTAGCGTTCGCACTGGTACACTAAACTGTGCGCCTGTGCGGCAAAGCTAACAATATTTACAACGGGTGCTCGGGGACATTACAAATGGTATCGAAACGGATGCTCGGGGATGTTACAATTAGTCATCAGTTGTCGACATTATTGACCCCTTCACCAATCATCGGGTGGTGATGACTCTGACCACCATTGCCATTTTTCGACCGGCACACCTTGACTCAGATCAGCCACCTTGACAACCACTGCTCATCATCGGTCATTGACGTTCCTACAACCTTCATTAATCACTGCTGACAATGCATCGGGCTGCCACGCCGATCGCTAGATAACACACTGCAATCCTATTTTGCTAGTTGCTAATAATAGTTGCTAGTCGTTGATGAACCTAACCAAGCAGGCAATCACAAGCTCGCAATGCCCTTGACTCTACCGCTAAAACAAAATACGAGTATATTAAAAATCGATCATTAGTAAATTTAAATATTTTGTTAATCATGAAATATTATAATCGTCTAGATAATATTACTACAATCAATAACGGCAGATATCCAATGTCGCTAATCGATTTATGTGATATTTTATATTTTATATATATATGTCAAATACTAAAAAATATTTTGATGAGAAGTTATTTTTTTAAAAAAAAAAATATGATATAAAAATATTTTTAATTATTTTTTATATGATGATAAAATATCTAAATATTTATTTTATTAAAAAAACAAAAAATATACTATTTTATATTTTTAAAAATAAACTTTTTAACACGCCACAGCCCCCCTTCATTCCACCAGAGACACTCTAGATTGGGGATCCTGTTTCGTGGAGTAAGATTTTGCCCCATTTATAGTAAATTTTTTTTATTTTATAAAATTTGAAGAACAAAAAAAAATTAAATTGGGGGCGAAACCCCTGTTCCGTGGAGCAAGGACCCTCAAGTCTATGAAAGCTATACCAAACAACTCTTTAGCAGTGCAATTAGTTGATCAAATGAAATAAGACCACTGAATATGATAATGCGGGATAAAATTAAGAATCAATAATCATCAATTCAATTGGTGAAAATTAACTTAAAAATTAGTTTATTTTAGTATTTGATCCAAACCATTTGAACCTACTAGTAGTTCTAACCAAAGAATACACAACTTTTTTTAAGAAATATACATGATTTCTCCCTAACAAATCTTTGTTTTATTTTAACAATAAAATCCACAAAAGAATTAAGTGAAAAAAAATCAACTCCCATTTGTTATTATTTTGCTGTAAAGTTAGCTGGGAAAATCCATTCAATGCATGAGAACCTTTTATTGACTCAAGTTTATGAGCAAATAAACAGAAACAAGACGACAGAACTAGCAGGCGGCTCAGCCAGTCTCCGCCGTCTTCAGCCACTCTCATCATTCATGTTCCCTATTTCTAAAGCCTATTCACATAATAATTTTTAGTTATTAGTAAAACAAGAGAGAAAAGGGAGGGGAAGGAAATGGAGATCTTCATGTGAATTCTGCTTTCAGCGTTTTCCTACTCATTTTCAGAGAATCAATAACCAAGGTCCGATGTTCAACTACGCAGCACTGGGATTCACGTTTGCTTTCGGCTCGATTCGGACATAAGTGAGGCCACGGGTTGCCATAGAAGGAACATTATTGCTGTTGCTAGCAGCGGCAACACCCTTAGTTAAAGAAGGCTGAGCATCCCGCTTCCACTGCAAGCTCCGTGCTCCCCGGAAGACTCTTGGGAAAGGAGGCCGGCTGAGTGTAGAAACAGCAAAAGGAGAGATCCGAGTGCTTTGAGGCCGAGCCATGATAGAACCAGCTGCATCTTGATGGGCGGCACTTTTTCTCACCACCTGAGAAAGCATAACATCCTCCTATAGGATCAGCACAAATCAAATAGTAAAGCAGTGAAGAAGAGCAGAAAATCTTAGGCCCAATTAATTTTTGAGAGGCCACGGCCACGTGTGAAGGTGACCCGTTTGGTTTGGCCTAGCTTAGATTATGAAAATTTTTTATAAATATGTTTTTTATTTTATATAAATACCAAGTTTATAAAAAAATTTCAATAGATTATATTTTTATATAATTAATAACTTTTTAATATAAAGATTCTTCATTTAAATATATATTTAGGTAATAATTCAATTTAGATACTATAAATTTTAAAAAATTTTATATTTTTTAGGTTTTTAATGTAAATATGTATTTTTGACTAAAAATATTTGAAAATAAAAAAGTACATAAACCAGCCTGAATCAGCTCGACTTAGATTATGAACAGACATGGTCATAGTGTTTGGCCTGGCCCGACTCAGTGGCCACAAATTTTCACCTGAACTTGGCCCGTTCCAGTCTGGACCCAGAAATCCATATTTCCAGAGGGAAGAAAAAATTTTCAGATTTTTCTCATGAACAGTTGCCAACAAATGCTCCTACTTCACTCTGTTGTGTATTTTCAAAGACTCAAATCTCCTTCAGATATGACCATTTGAAAAGCTGTGCCCGATACTTCGGAAATATTTCGCTTCTTGCATATGAAACAAAAATTTGATTTATGTAATGGCAAAAGAATTTGTTGTTTCTTAGCCGTAAAAAAAGATATGTGGCCATAAAAGACAGATTAAGTGGAGTAGAATTGACCGACTAATCCAATCGTCTACCAATATGTAACATAAGGAAGTTTCATCCAAAATCAGAAATATAATGCAAACAGAACTTGCCTTGAGGATACGAGACATGAAAGACGTTCCATCCAATGACAAAGCGTTCTCTGCGGCCTCTTTCAGCATGAATTCAACATACGCTGACCTGCTTTAGTAGTAAATTTAGTAATCAAAAATACTTCTTATCCCACCTTTTTATTTCGAAAAAAAATCAAAATTAACATACATATATTGAATTCATAAAATTTGGAACTACATTTATAAAAGAAGAGATTGAAAGAATATATTTCCTAAAATTAAGTGGAAGATTCATTTTTCAACTAAGTTCACTCCCAAAAAAAAGAAATAAAAGAAAAAGAAAAAGTTGGATAAATGAGTGAAATATGTTACAATATAGATGTAAATATCGGTTGATATGTATCAACATCAGACTCTCTGATATCGATATGTATCGATACTGTAACAATATCACAATAGTTTATCGTATTGGCAATACATTGCGATACATCAATCAATATAGCTCGGTTAGCTTATAATTTTTATCTCATTTCGATACATATTGTCTGATATCTCCGATACCGAATGACCACGACTCATACTAATACCGATATTTTCATCCATGTGTAATAGTATTCTTTAGGAATTAAGCAGAATCGTAAAATAAATACACATCGAGCATATCGAGAAGAGCTCACCCTTTTGGTTGTCCTGTTGCTGCATCAGTTAAGATGATCACTTTCAGCACTTTTCCAAACTTGTTGAAATGCTGAGACAGGCTGTCCTTGGAGGCGGCATAGTTAACCTGAGGAAGTAACAATCACACTCTCAATAAACCCAAAAAAATTAAAAAGCATCTCTCCTCAGCCATAAGTAGATTTCAGAAAAAAGGAATTAGTAATCACATTGTTGACGAATATAGTCCGTGAATCGGAATCATCCAAAGAACAACCAGTCGAGTGCAATCCTGCAACTGGAAACCATCAAGAAGGGTTTAACACTTGGTGGGGAACAAGAAACATAATGGAAGGAAAATATTAGGGATGATAAAAAAACCCAAACCCAATATAGCCAAACATAACTGATTATCATTTGACCAGCTTTGACTGAGTTTGGTTTGGGAAAAAAATCCAAAATTTTGCGTTGGATTTAAGTTGGGTTTGGGTTCACTAAGCCCTAACCCAAACCTGACCCAAAATTAGTATTATCATACACACACACACCCCAACCTAACTCTACTAAAAACTTGACCTTTATATTCTATTTTGTTCTTTCAATTTTAGATTCTAGATTTAGAGTGACAAATGTTTAATGAGTTGCTTGGTCCATGGAAAACCGTCAAGATTTCAACAGCCTAATGGATTTATGATTTAAAATAATTAGTTGAAAATTTTTTAGAGCTAAGCTATGTCTAATACATTATAAATTTGATTACCGTGTTGTTGAATTAACTAACTAGAAAATGTTCTAGTATTATCCAAATTTTAATTTTATCTATATGAAAAACAAAATAGTTTTGGGTTGGGTTCGTGTTTTGGCATTTAACTGAAATTAGCTAGTTTTTATCCAACCTGAAATATTGTGAGTTGGATTTGTAGTATAGGTTTTAAATATTGGGCTGAGTCTGGGTTTAGCTCCTTTGGACCAAAACCCCACCCATTGTCATCTCTAGAAAACACTAATTTCCTTCGACGACGATTGTCAGGATGATAGAAAATACCACCAGGAAGAAAAATGTGCAACAAACAATAGACACATCACCAACCCGTGTGACCCGGCACACATGCACACACTGAGAGAACAGGGGAATTTTCAACTTGCTTCAGTGTTCCCACCAATGAAGGAATAGACATCAATTTGTTACCAAGAAACTCACCAGGAGCAGATGTCGTACTATTTGGAGTTCCATTCTGTGTATCAACAGCAGGCATGCCCTGAACACAAGCAACATGTTAACAACATCAGTAACCAAATACTGACAACAAACAAAAAATGGACAAAACAGATAAGCCAAGTTGCTGTAAAGGAAACAAGAAAATATACATTGCCATTGATACAACGTGGGTTGCTACTTTCCTTCATGGATCGCACATTAGATTTGCCAGAGGCAATCTCATTTTGATGCACAGATTTTGGAGGCTTCAGTTCTTTGACATCCATTGGATGGTTGTAAAGGGGTGCTTTCCATGTATTTACATTCACAGAAATGTTGACAACCTTACGGGAAGCATTAGCCATAGCAACTCGTGAATCCTGATCTTGAATTGGTGTCGGCTGCATTGCTTCATGTGCATTCAGGGCTTCACTGTACTTCACCATCAGTGAATCACCCTTCTTTCCATCAGACATACCAATTTGAGAACTACCCACAAACCTGTGGCCCATTACATTAACATCCGCATTTGCCTCATTATCAGATGCAGAATCTAAAGCCACCCTTGAGTCAAATTCGATCATCGTGGAACTTCTCTGAGGATGCGTTTTGTGGGTTTTCACCTGAATCTGATCATAATCCTCGTATTCTTCCTTGTTGATAGCTTGGACAGTGCAATCTGATTCATCCACACCGTGACTTAATCGATCAAAAACATTTGCTTTAGGTTTAACCCTACTGACATCTTCAGCAGCCTCGGCGATGGCTTTAATTGCAGTTGCCATAGCATTTGGCACTCTTGCAACTGACCGCAATCTCCGAGAACAAACTTCCTGTGTTGAATTAGAAGTTGAAGAAGAAACCACAGAATGGAGACGCTTCGGTGCAGGCTCTGATAAAGAATTGGATGGCCTCAATGTCGAAACTGCATCTCGAACAGCAAATTGGAGCAGCCGCCTAGGGGTCATCCACAGTAACCTGAGAAACATCCTCACTCTGTGACAAATAAATAAGATAATCAGGGAAATACACAATCATTATAATTGTTACAAGTCGTCATTAGGCAAGGAAGAACCTCAACTACAGCAAAAACAAAGTTTTGATTAAAACACAGTAATGAGAGAACATTCTATCCAAGAAATATATGGGCAAATAAATTATAATTTCTTTCCTCCCCAGAATAGGGTGTTACTATTTTTTCTTGAAGCTCTCCCCTTCACATATATCTCCAAAATAACAACAGGGCTAATCAGTCACCTACATTTTACATGGGAAATTAGTAGCAACTACATTTGGATTCTGACCACTCAGTGCACGAGTCTTTCACATTGTGGAGTCTAAAGAGGATGGTTATACGCATTCTTAACCCTTGCCTTGTAGAGAGACTGTTAACCTAGTTTGAACACGTGACTTCCAGGCACAGTGGAAATGATGGACTTATGATTAAATTTAAAAATGGCAGTATATTTAAACATAGGATAAATATTTTGAATTCATCCACATGATTTACATGTTATCTAATATAAAAGCAGATCAATTTACATGATTTTCTGCAAATTGCATTGCCTAAGCCAGGAATCAGTGCAAACTACTAAAGACCAAATAGAAATATCATAAGGAAAAAGTTTGCCAAAACCGTTTCAGGAGAGTCAAGATGGGGACAAGTAACCTCCGCCTGCAGGCCCCAACTTGTGGTTTATATACACATGACATAAAATTCAGCACCCAAATTGTAGTGAATAGAGAAATGCTTTACTGCTAGAGATGCCAAGAGATTTAAATAATAAATAGTTATTAAAATTGAACCTTGGACCATTCTTGCTCATCAGGATGACTCCTCTTTTCTTGACCAGGACGTTCAAAGAAAACAGATTGCCTCATATGACCATCGTCATGGTGAGTTTCCCGTTCCTTCTGAACATCATCTATCTGAGAACTGCAAAGTGGAGGTTGAGTCTCATCCCTCACAAGTCCTTTCCACTCTCTATTGTGACGGTTTCTAGAAACTTTATCCAACTTCCCTCTTTCCGAGTCCACATCCAGTTTTTGAGAAACATTCTTTGCAGCATGCTCCACTAATGCAGGTTTTACTTTTGACACTTTATCTGGACCGGATTCACGAGACTGTATATACTGATCGATATTTGAAGCTAGATGATCCCATAGCCTGAACAAGAAAGATACCAAAGACAAGGACAAGTTTCAAATAAAAGAATTAATTTTTTCCTCCTCAACTCAGCAAAAAGATAGAAATCACTGTACCATGTCACAAAAGAATCGCTGTCATCACCGAGAAACACATCCAATTCACTCTTTGCTTCATCCTTGCTCCTGCCATTTCTCAGTAAAACAATAACATATTCCTGCAAGTCACAAATAATAATGCTTCAAAAAATGTCCTCCAACTAGATCAGAAATCTGCCCATGGCTAAGTATGCAGAAAAACATATTCCTCCATACCCCTTTGGGGGAGAATCCCATGTTGACTCCAAACTTTCAAAAATTAATTCAAAACTTATCTTAACAATGCAATTGTGAGTAACTCACATCACTACCACTAACGAACTAGTGGAGTTGGAGAGGGGCAGTTCCTGGGGGGGGGGTTGTTGGGGATTGAAACATGTATTTCTTTGAAGTGCACGTGTGACAGTCACAGTAAGCTCAATAATGTTCTTTCTTTTGCCAAGTGTGGAGTAAGCACACTAATGAGCTTATATCTCTGTTTTCTGTCTAGTAGATCACAAATTGCACATATCTGACAGTCACATTAGCGCCAATAATGTTCTTGTTTCTTTTGCCAAATGTGGAGTAGGCACACGAATGAGGCTATATTTTTGTTTTCTTCCCAGTAGATGACAAGTCTTATCTTTATTTCATAGCAACACTCCAAAATCCTACGCAGAAATGGGGTCCTTTTTTAAAGGTTGCAAAATAGCATGCTAAAATAGTACATCATTCAAACTTTACCCATTCATAATTTCTACTATGCATGCCATCACATTACTGGAATACAATATTCGGGTGAACATAAAATTCCAATCACATTCATTAAAATAGGAAACAACCAAATTCATGGTGATTCACAATTATGCTATTATCTTAGCCTGATAAAACTGCTCGTATCTGTATATACAAGAATGATTCTTTCTTTGGAAGCTTAATTTTCAACTTTAGTCCTATGGGATGGTTATATGCAGGCTTGGCACACCCCCTCCATCCTAAATTGCTTAGCAATGAAATATTGACTCCCCAAAAAACAATAATATGATAAAGGTCACATGTAAAACTCATATATGCAACTTTCACTTTTGAATTTCTTCTCTCCATCCAAACAAACACAAACTAAACTAGGATTTTTTCCATTAAGTGGAGCCGAGTATTTTCCCCCTTTCATCTCTATTATATGTTGTTTTGTATGTAATCTGAGAATACACAAGATTGCGCTCTATTCTCCTTCAAAATTTTCTTTGAGCTTCCTCTACCTCTTTACAATGAACCTCTATCCTCTCCTCACATCTTCCACAAGTAAACCAGAGGCATTCACTTCATTCTTAACATCATCTGACCACATCAGATGTGAGGAGGAAGGACAGGCAAGAGAAGAATAAGAGAAACAAGGAAAGAGGAAAAAGCAGAGAGCCAGTGGCAGATGAGAGGGGAAGGAGAGCTGATCTAGGTAATGGCCATCAATATTGTCAGGTGCTTTTTGTATTGGCAGGTTCCATGACAAAACTAGTATCTATAGACATGTTTCATGATGAAACTAGAACCTTGTCAAGCCTCATTTGTTAGGTGTTCTAGTCATTTTGCTCAAAATAACAATTCATGCTTTGCACGCTCAAATGGAGAAACCAGAAACAATCGCACGACTTAAGCGAACTTGGCGCTGGCTTGCGTGTCAGTTATTCTGCATGAGAGCGGTAGTATCTCCATGCTAGAGCAACTTGTTCTGCCGAGATCGGCATGACCGCGACACTCTAGAGACTTGCCTTACTAACTCAACGAACAGTCGACTAACCAATGCTTTGGCTCTTTCCCTTACATATTTGAATCCTCTACATCTAGACAACACCAAGAAGAATGAAGAGGCTTGTGTGCAAGAGAAATAAGAGCATTTTGCTAACGTCTTCCAAGGGAGACGACACATTTGAGGGTGTCCATGTATTGAACAAATTTTTCCCTGGGAAAGAAATCACCACAACATCCTTCAGACAAACCATTGTGGCAATGAAGCTGGGTTCCAGTGAAGACAAATGAAGATTCACATTTGGAAAGAAGCACCAGAGGATTTGGATTCGTGGCTTGGGAGAGCAAATGTGGAGTGTTCTCCGATAGAGATCACATAATAGGAGTAAGTCCATTAGGGGGGCTAGTGCATTGCTAACATTGGTTGTAAATTAATTTTCTTGTCTATAGTGAAAATCCTCTAAGGTGGTTCCTGAATAGCTTGGAGGTTTTTCCCTGTTAGGGTTCTTCCTTTATTACCAAAATCATGTGTTGCGTCTCGTTTTAATTGCTATACGATTTGTTGGTGATTGGTTTCTTGCCTTGACCATCCCGTGTCGACCTCGTGCACCTTCACTATTTACTTTTATCAAGTGTAGTCTATTGAGCTTCCTCAAATGCTTTCAGGTCTAAAGCTTTGGAGTTTCTTTAGGGATGCAAGCATGCCAATTGTTTCCCTTGCACGCCTCCTTCAGGTGCTAGTTTTGTGCCATGTTGTGTTTATTTCATCATTAATAAATAATTCAATAATCATTGACAGGTCTTTAAATAAAATAGAAAACATAGAACACCCAATTTCCTAATTTGTATTTATAACATCATAATTATTATATATTGGATTAATATGAGAAACAATTGTATAATAAAAATTTGAAAAAAAAAAATATACATTTATAAGGAATCAAGTCTAACGCCTGATATATGCCTATCTCATACTCATAAGTGCTTCTGGAAGAAGCTTTGTGCCTGAGGGACGCATATGGGATGCTCGTGTGTGGTTTAGGTAGAATAAATTGCACCTGATATAGTGCATGTGTGTGCATATAACAAAGTATGGCACTTGATGCACGCCTGGGGCACTTGTATGCTGATTTGGGTATATAAGTCCCCTTTCGTCTGATTTTTGTCATTTGTGTGGGAGAAAGTGAGAAAAGAGAGAGAGAGAAAGGGAAGAAGAAAAAGAAGATAGACAGAAAGGAAAATGATTTCAGAGCTACTTCGTGTCAAATCTAGCAAATCTAAGGTTTAGAGTAAGTATATCTAAGCCCATCATTTGGTCTATTTTTAAAATTTTTTGATTTTTTTTCAATACTTGTTTAAATGTATATGCATGTTACCGTTTACACCGCCTTTTTGAATATTATTGTATACATGTATATTTCATCGAATACTTCGAGATTTTACTGAAGATTTAAACTTTTCGTTTGTTTTTATCAAACACTTGGGTATTTTAAATGACTATGTTCTTACATTGAGATATTGTAAAGAAAATCATAAAATATTTAAGCATTTGACTTTGCATGATATTTTCATGCAAGCATTTGATGATGATTCTATTTTGTGATATGATCAAAGTTTGAACTTTTTTCAAAGAGTGGAAACTTTTGTATATTTGTTATTAAGTCCTCCATTTGACAAATGAAAATCATTGTAAGCCAATTGACAACTTATATTCGGATATATTCTAACATATTAGCCACACTTGAAGAATGCACTTATCATCCATAAGAAAAAAAGAAAGTGGAGTTTAACCCCATCTATAAGGTAATGTTGATGGCCTACTTACGGATTTTGAATAGTATTGTATCTACTTAAAGTTACCAAAAATATGAGTAACCCATTCTTCAAAGTTGTCTTTTTGATTGATCGGTGTGCGAGTCACCAGTCATTGGTTTTTATGATTTGTCATGCTTTGGCCTTCTAAAGTTTTCGCATGATTTTTGATATGGTTATTTGGATTTCATGTTTTATAGAAGCATTACATGTTTTGCTCTTCAAATATTCTTTGTTTGATTCACATGTTTTGAATAATCGCATATGCTTAACGGCTAGTATGAAATCATGGTTTGGATCATATTTAACAGAAATTGGACATTTTAGACAGTTGCATGTAATTTATAATTTTATGACCTTTCATTTGTTTTACTTATATATATATATATATGTATATATGTATGTATATATATATGTATATATGTATGTAGGTATTTTGTTGTATGTTAGGTTCACGTTTGCAAATATTTTCATTACCCCTTTCGACTTAACGGACAGTGGATTCTTATAGAATTTGGATAGAAGATTGTCAAAGGCTTTTTGTTAAATTTACATTTATAGTATAATGAGTTGTTTATATATTTTATGTATTGTACTGTATGTATATTTTTAAATTCCGCAATTTATATTTTGGGCTAATGTGCTAAATGAAGTTATATACGGCTTTCTATTGTTGTATATTGGGTATTTTTGTTAGATACTTTTCTTTGTAGAGATTTATGGATTGAGCAACTACAATATTATTTTGAGGTCGAATGGGGATAGTTTGGCTAGTTTTGTAATTGCTACAATTTAGATTTAATTATGTCGTTTATGATGTTAATATGTAATGTACGACTTTATTTTGGTTATTGAATGATAACTATTATCGATAAATTTTATATTTAATATCATTATTATTACTTGCTCGTACCGAAAGCATGACAAAGCATAAGAAGCCTTTGTAACAAAACCCTAAAAACCCTAGTAAGGAAAATCCCAATAATAACATAAGAAAAACTATAATGATGACATAAGAAAACCTCACAAGACAATCATGAATAACAACCCTTAGTATGTAATGCTTAATACTAATTAAAACAAATAAGTAAATATCCATTTCCTCATCAACTCTCTCAAGATGGAAAGAACTCGACCCCATTGAGTTCTTTCCATTGAACTTATCAATCTTCCAACCACAAGCCAAGTTGCAATCCTCTTTTGCTATCTATATACATGTGTCTTTGGAAGTTTGTTTTGCAGTGGTGGTGGATTGGATAAAATTTTGGTAGGAAGAAAAAAAAAATTTGGTGACTGATTGGGTGAAATCAAAGATTTTGTTTCTAATACCAAATTTTATGTAGGTACTAGGAAGACTAAGGAAGGAAAATAAGAAAAAAAGGAGGGAAGGAGAAGAAATGGAGACAGACGAGAGGGGATCTAGAAGATAGCTGTCAGTATCATTCATCAATCATTCAATAACTGTTGCATATGCCTTTAGCTAGAAAACATAAAAAAATCTTAATAATGATATAAGTAAACCATAATAATAACAAAAGACAACCTTACAAACCAACCTACAAATAACAACCCATAATAAGTAGCCTAAAGGTAATTAAAATTAATAAATAAAAATTTATGTCCTCATGAATATCACCGACATTTTGTCTTCTGTCTTCATCTCACATAATATAATTTCTAATCATATCCCCCTTCTATGAGCCTTCATCCTTATATCTTCATCACCACTGATCTCAATTTTCTGAACATGTTACTTGGCCACCAATACTTCATTCCAAACAGCTGACCTAACAATCACCTTATAGTATTGAACTTTAATTTTTAGTGGTAAATCTTGATCACTCAAGATCCATGAAGCGCTTCTCCACTATATCCAACATGTTGTCATTTTGCAAGTAATATTGTTATCAATTGCTGTATCTTTCTTCACCATTGACTTAAGATATGAAATATTCCCTGTTTCTTAGGCTTACTTTTCCCTATCCTCAGGTCTGTCCCAACCATTTATCCTCTATTCATACTGAAATTGCATTCTTATCCATGTCCACAACTACAAATTACCTGTGGCCTCTAGAAACCCCTTTAAAATTGAAACATGATGTTAATGTCTCCCCTATTTCATCCAATAATAGTATATTATCTGCAAATTGCATGCACCAAGGTGCATTAATCTTGGATGTGCCTATTATTGCCAAGGCAACTGACCACGAGATCAAAGTTAACCTTTGAAATGAGTCAATGGTAATCAGAAAAGCTCCAGTTGCTACCATAATTTGTTCTCACATAGGTCATTAACTTAGATATATGTAATGGAAAGTATTTTTTCCACCAAAATTCATTGAAGGACTTCCCTTGGCACTGTATCATATGCCTTTTTCCAAATCAAAAAAATATATATAAAGGTCTTTTTCTTAAATTGATACATCAAATACATCAACATATATATAGCTTCCATCAAATATCTAACTACCATGAATCCAAATTGTTTATCTCATGCACTTATATCTTGCCATAACCTACTTTTGGTCACACTTTCTATAACTTAATCGAGTAGCTCATCCATTTAATACCTTTCTAGTTAGCACAACAATTTATTTTCCATTTCTCTAGCATTTTCTTGTTGCTGAGGATCCTATCAAACAATTCTGGAAAAACACATCACTCCCTTGTACTTTCCCAAAGCTTTAATTTGATATTATCAAACATAATTTCCTTTCGCCTCTATCATTTCTGTCACTTCCTCTATAAAAGGACTAATTTAAATTTACCTCAGTGAAACAAAGCTCCTGTATTGTCATGGTAGTCACCGTACTTCCATCAGAAAGATTGTAAAAATAACTCTTTCATTGCTCTTTAATGTCATAATCCATAACAAGTACCCATTCCTCATCATTTTTGTACTTTTCACTTAGCTCAAGTACTCTAATCTCTTTCTTCACCAAACCTAAAGACACATTTTTCTATGTGAATCAAGCAAATTCCTCCATATGCTTTAGGCGCGACATCTTTGCTTGCCTCTTTCTTAACACATTTTCCAAATTCTCATCGGTTCTAACTTATGCAACTTATTATATCCTCCTAGCTTTTCACTTTCTTTGCACCTCCTTGCACTGCCACTAGGTTTCCAGTTGACAGGTACATGCCCTTTCTAGTCCTAAAACCTCATTGGTTGCTCTTGAACTACAATCAACCATATCTTCCGACATCTCACAAATAGTCACACAAATATCTCATACGCCTTTTTACCATCTTCACTCTAGAGAGTTTTCACTTGTCACCCATTATGCTCCACCATGAACTTGAGCTTTTTTTCTTCATCAGAAGTTGTCCACCCTCCTTAATTCTTACCCAGACTTGCACCAAATAAATCCAATTCTGCTAAAACATAGCATTTTGTTGAGAGTTGAGAGGGAAGGGGTTGGGAGGGTGGGCGCATAATTACTGCCAACCAACTCACACCACTAACCACGACAGAAGTGTCATATTATATGCCGATAATGTCATATTGATAAAAGCAAAATGGACTAAAGCCAGCTGCATAATACTACTGTGTTAAACATAGCACCCATAGTAACAGAACCACACAAATAAAGCTATACTTTCTACATCAAGCAGAATGAAACATTCTCAGTGTACTTTAAGACTGCAAATAACATTTAATTACTCTTACGAAGGCATACACCGTATGAAGAAGTTCAAAAATAAATGAATAAATGCATACCACAAGAGTTCCATCAGTGTACTCTCCCATGAATTCCTCTAGTTTGTCATTCAGTAGCTCTCTCAATTTCTCTACGCCACCGCCGCTGAAATTCACCCTAAAAGTCCGGTCATCAACTCTGTTGTTGGATTCCATTTCTCTAGAGCACCAAACTCAACTAGCCCTACCCTGCCCTTAAAAAATCAGCAATTAATGAGTTGATCGCTTCCAACCAATAAATACTTGGCTAAGAAACCCTGTAATGTATCCATGGAGAATTGACCAGAAAAACTCAAATTTCCAATTTTCCTGGAAATAAATAGCGGCGGCGAATGAAAAAGAGAGGATGCGTCTGCTTTTTCGCGTTGAGGATTTACGTCATCAAATGACGGAAAATAGGTACCTGATGAACCATTCCTTGTTGAGCCAAGAATTCGGTTCAAATTAGAGAAGGAGAAGCCATGACTGATGAATCTCATATACTTCAAACGAATGGATTTGAGGAAAGAACGGAGGAAAGGACGGTGGGAGAACGGAAGCGCAGAGGCTGCAACGAATGAGGTGAGAGTCTTGCTTCGAAGTCATTTTAATGGCATCCCATTATTCGGCCCTAACTACCCCAGATTTAAGGGCAGGTAGCGAAAAAATCGACAATTAAATTTTAAATTTGATTTTTTGAAAAAATCTAAAATTAATTTCAGTTTTATTTTTCTGTATAGACGGAGTCCACCTACATTAAAATAGTCATTGACAAAAATAAGCAGTGAAATTTCACTTTTAAATATAATATATTTATAATATTAAAAATATTTTATATTGACATATTTTATAATTAGATAGAGCATGTATTTTTTAAAATATTCATAAGTATTGTGAAGATTGATACCTGATACAAGCTAGTTGGCCACAATTGTGTCAACTTTTAGCATCAATGTCTGACCTACATTTGATATATGCACGTGTGTATTTTATCTAAAATGCTGCACGTTCAAGCCCAAATATGCATATTTTATCTAAAATGTTCACGCATAATATACGTTTAAAATGTATATGAGCACCGTTTATAAAGAATGCCTGCACCTGATGTATCTCTAAGTAGCGCAAGTACAGTGCAGACCCCTTGTTAAAACTATTGCACCACAAAAACGTTTGTACAACACACATACATTGGGACAGTGTTTTCTAAACAGCTGCGTATTTCTAACGTAATTTCTAACTTTTTACAAATATTCTTCTTTCAAACATTCATTATACATTGGAAATCAAGGAAAAACCGACTATTCTACAAAAGTTTTCTTAAATACTTGTCAATAGGTACTTTTTGATAACACTATTCCTTTATTCTTGAGATTTAGTGTTAAGTTTTCTCATTCCATATTCTCCTATTATTATTATCCTTTGTTATACATACATTTTCTAGCTTGAAAACCTTCGTCGAAATATAAGTGGCGTAAAAATTGGGATCCAATAGTGTCTGGAGATTTTATAACTTGAGAAAAAATAGCAACAATAAGACAGGACAACATTCGATTCTACTGCTCGTAGCAAATTCAATGAGTTGTTTGATGGGGGTCACAAGCTATGAACAAATCCACTAAAATTTAGTAATCTTATGTCATTCGGGTGTAAGTTAACTTTTTTATTATAATGTTTTCATTGAACACAAAAACTTAGAGGATTTTATTAAATAATTATTGATTATCGAGGCTTTTCATAGTCACTGAAGTTTTGTCTTATTTTACTTATTATTTATACTTTTATAATTACTACTATTTATTATGCATAATTGTTTCGATTTATATTAGATTCGAATATACTTTACGTGTATTATATATTCACATTTATTTTACCTCTGTAATTTTAAAAAGGGTCAAAATATGTTAAGATTATGGACTTTTAAAATTTTTTCACATGACAATATTAATCAAACAAAATCAATTATTTTCTTATTATACTATATTATAAATTTTAAACACTTTATGATGCGTCATTTGATTTCAAGTTGTGGTACGAATTAAGAAGCTATTCAATCTTCCGCTACGGCTCGAATTGGAGTAGGTCTAACTTCCGTCGCTACTAACCTAAAACCTACACATCACAAATTATAAATAAGAAATTAGAAGATTTGAAGAATTTATTCTTCAATTTATTCTCTAATGCTTAGTCAAAAACCATTCTCAGGAAATAGAAAGATACACGAAGGATGTAAAAGAATACATAATTACATATGAATGGGGGACGTAAAAGGAGGCTTGGCTCTTGTTGCGCACTTGACTAGGGACCGCTCATTGGATGGAGGGTTAAGCTCCAGGATGCGCTCGATGTGAAACGGCTTACTAATGAATAACTAAGTTCCTGGATACGCCCAATTGAAAGACGATTCACGTAGTAGAGGACAGAGCTATTGGGTGCGCTAAATTAGAGGCAGCTCATTAGATGAACGATTAAACTCTGATAATTTGCACTCAATGAGTGACTTACTAAAGTGTACTCAACACGGAGTGGTTTCGTGTGAGAGAGATAAAGCTGTGCAAGGAATGAGACCTTGCTTCTTTCTTCGATTCTGGTTTTCGTTTGAGAACAACTTTGCTACCGTTAAGATCACTCCTCCCATCTTATGGATAGAGAGAAAATTTATAATACTTTTTGGAGAAAGTTTTGGCGTCAATGACTGACGATAGGTATCCCTTTGGGATTCGTTGATCGTTGGAATGTTGATGGGAGCCATCTTTGCCAGTTGTTGCCTTACTATGTGGCCGCAAGTGATCCCCTGGTTAACAGTTAGATGGCATCAAGTAGCGCTTTGTGCATGTGTACTCTAACCATCCCGCTGACTTCCTGCCTAAGGGCCTCTTAGATTAGTCCGTCTGACTGCAATGTCTATTGAGCTATTGACGCTTATCCCTTTTAGGGCCATTGCATCGTGGGCCTCGTTTTGGTCACAGTTATGGATTGGATCGAATCGATTTCCGTACTGACGCTTAACCCGTTGTTTGTTGGAACCCCACTCGCGTTGTTGATTGGACTTGGAATTAGGCTGGTCCATGGTGCTACCGAATTCATCACTTTATTATGAAATCTTTAAAAATTGTAACATATATTATATAAAAAAAGACAGTATTTATATTTAAAAATAATAAAATCAGCCATATCTGAGTCAAAAAAGTGAGTACATATCAGTAAATAACATTGTGGAAATCAAAATATTTTATGGGTATATTCGCAAAAAAACAAAAATATTAATATATTTATAATGTTAGCGGAATGTTGGAAATTTCAATAGAATTTTTCCCCAGCTTTTAATTTTGATATTTTATAAATAAAAAAAAACAAAATCTGCTGTCGATTTTATTTATAAAAAATAATAGTGATTTTAGTAAAATCTAAAATTATAGGAAAATTCAGGCATTTAATATTTCAACAAAAAAATTAGTACACAAAACCCTTATTATATATATAATTTTAAAAAGGGTTATACCATATCAGATTTATAATATGTTTTATATTATATAAAATAAGATTATTTTTACTATTCAAGTTTATAATTTAAAGAATTTTTTATTTTATTTTATTGTCACACATATTACTAAAACTTAAGGGATAATTTTGTTCATCTTTTGGGCACCTCATCAGTATTTCTAGCTATTTATTATTATTTATTATAATTACTGATATTATATATAAAAATGGTATTTAGTCATATTCCTTTAGTTATTAATACTAAATTATTTAATAACTAATAAGAAGATCTATTTAAAAAAAAAAATTTCTATACGGTCGTTTTCTCAATTTAAAAAAATAAAAAAACATATTAATTAGAATTCTATTATTCATATACTAAAAGAAAATTTAATCTATTATTCCGAGTATACTGTCTATTGGATTTAATCTAACAGGCTGGTTCTTTCCTTTTTTTTTTCTTTTTTCAAGTTTTATATTTTTATTTTGCTTGTTTTTTAATTTTATTATTATTATTATATATTTTTTATAAGTTTTATATATTATTATTAAAATTTTTATTATTATAAAATTTTTTTATTTTTTTATAAAAATATAAAAATATTTTAATGTATAAAAAACTATATAATAAATATACAAAAAAATAAATATTATTATAATTTTTAAGTCATACATATATAATAATATTTTATAAATATATGATTAAAAATTATTATTTCATAAATTTATAAAATATAATCCTATTTATATAATAATATTTTAATAATATATAAATATAAAACTATTATTTTATAAATTTATAAAATATAATCATACTTAATAAATATTTTAAAATATATAATTATAAAATTATTATTTAATAAATTTATAAAATATAAATATATTATTTAATAAATAATAAAAATTTAATTTTATTTATGACTAAACTTATTGCATTTTTCCTATTTTTTATGAGTTAGTATATTTTAAAAAATTAAAAAGATATACAAATTAAAAATATAAATTTAAAAAAAAAAAAGAAAAAAAGGGAGGGTTAACCCCTCTTGCCCGTTGGAGGACGTGACACAGTTGCTATGCCGCATGCATGTGATACAGCCTCCAACTATAGAAAATCACCCATTTATATAATAATATCACATTCTCAATCAACGGCTAAGATATCTCCTCAGTTCTCCTTTATGGATAAATTCACATTTTAAAATATTTCCTATAAAATATATCCCTCAATAAAACTCTAAAACTATTAAATTTACATTTTAAAATATTCTCTACAACACATATCCCTCAATAGTACTCTAAAACTATTATCATCTTTCCCATTCTACATAAATTGATGGACAAAGCTCTAATTATGTATATGAAAGAGTTCTACCACTTTTGAGCCTATTATATGCAATCTTACTCTTTATTAATGAATGTGCTATTTTTATAACTTGAATCTGTGGTTATCAAAACATATAACAACTATAGCATTGCATCAATGCCCATGTCCTGAAACTTCAAATCAAAAGCAACCAACACTTTGTGGGTTAAATAACAGATTCAAATAACTGAGGCCATGATAGAATGCATTTTAAGCAGAAACCAGGTAGTTGATTTGGAAATTTTGTGCAGAACCCTAAATAACAACCAACTCAAGCTTGGCTATGGCAATTTCAAGAGATTGAAACAAGGGCACAATGTCACGGGTTACCAAAAAGTACAGAGATTATATATATATATATAGGAAATAATAGTCTTGGTGATTCTAAAAGGCTTTGAAATGGCCTAAAAAATTATAAAAATGAGAGAAAATGGAGAAAACATTTATTGTACTCTAGAATATTATGGAGAAGAGAGAATGAAATAGTTTTAAAATATTCTTGAGGAAAATATTTGTGGAATATACTCTAGAACACGAACCCTAGCCATAAATCTCAACGATTGGCTGAAGAGATGATATTCCTATGTAAAGAACAATTTCCTCTCAGTTGGAACAAACTAAGTCAACTGCTCTAAAATAAAGTGACTAGTCTTGGGGGGTAAGGAGAACTTGCAGGGGTGAGTATTTGAGAGGTAACCATATGTTTTGTATTTCACTTTTATAGTGAAGAGTATCTCATCTAAAATCCCCATGCGTGTACACATTTGGACTAAGAACATTATAAGAATGCAAACTTATCTGCATCACACAGGAAAATATTTATATTCTTGAGGAAAATATTTGTGAAAAAATACTCTAAGAGATGAACACTAACCACAAATCTAAATGGTTGGTTGAAGAGGTAATATTCAAATATAGAGGAGTAATCTCCCCTCCCATTTGAGACAAGATAAGCCGAGTAAGGCAGGGCCAAGGGGGTGGCATAATAAATAGAGTGATTAATCTTGGGAGTTCTAAAGGAGAACTTGCAAGCACGAGGGTTTGAGAGGTGACCACATGCTTTATTCCTAACTTCTGTAATACTGGCTTATCGACATATAGTATTTCATCTATATGCTAAATTATACAATCTTATAGAAAAATTGGTGTATTCCATTGTCTGAAATTCATTTGCAATGCAGGTTTCTGTCACCAATTAAGCCCAAAAGAGTACAGAAACTAACAAATTCAGATAAAAAATAAGCCCAAAATGAGAGAAAAGTCGGGAGACAAACTCCACTCGCTTCTTCAAAAAACTAGCTCGTGAGGCTTCATGCCAGCCTTGAGCGAAAACCGAGCAGCCAGGTAGGCCTTCAAATCAAGAACACCATCGATGGATTTCATCAATGCAGCATCAACGGTTATCTGATCATCCTTTTTCTCCTGTGGCAACAGATTCTTGTCCTACATTTAGAAGGACAAACAAATTAGCAAAAAAAGGTTGAGGACGACTCAAATGGGACACATTGGTTTGTATATATATCAATCTAGACTTTGTTTTCTTTTTCTTTTTCCTTTTTTTTTTGGTTTTGTGATTAAGTGATTAATCCTTGAATTTTGTAAGATCTTGAAAGAATATAGACATACAATAAGAGCACATCTTCAAAATGGAGTGAAGAAATGATTAAATGTTTTATTTCTAGGTATTTCAATTGGTCAAATTCTAAAAAAGTTTATTCCTTTCAATAAATACCCTCCCCCACCGCCACCTCTCCCCCAAAAAAAAAATTAAAAAAAACCTTCAAGAATTCAATTCAGTTTTGGAGATGAAAAACTCCCTTTCTGTGAAACTATCAAATTTAAAATATTTAGAAAAAATTTCACCAGATACCCCTTGCATAGACCAAAACATATTGCAGGAAATTTCTAAACATGGTGACAAAAACTGGTTGGCAATATATATATATATATATATTTATATTTATTTATTTATTTATTTATATATAAACAATTTGACTCTAGACTCAAATAGGTAAATCCTTTTTGTCATTATGAAAGGAACCAATATGAGTCTACTTATGTAATATATGGACGGGCATATATATATATATATATATATATATATCTGAGCCAAGACAAACGCAAGTATTAAAACTATGAACTCTTGAAGGGACATCAGAATGGAAAAACAACAAACCTCCTTTTCTGCCTCAAAAAATTCTCCCTCTCCTTTCTTCCTTTTCTTTTCAACTTGCTTGGCGAAGTACTTGTCATCAAACTTTTCTACATTGACACTAGAAATGTCAATCTTTGTTGATGTGGCAATTACATATGACTGGTTAACCCGCCTCAGAGGAACTCCATTGATTTTAAATGGCCCTGCAATGAAAAGAAACGATTCCAGGAACCACAAATAAGCATGAGCTGAACAAGATGCAAGACAAAAAAGAATAACATTTGATAACAAAGATTACAAAGAGAATGTTTTGAATCACATAGCATAGCTAGCACAAGATGAACTGAACCTGGTACCAACTGCAAACTGACCTTATCATCATCATCCAAATTTCAACCACCAAAATTACTATAAATTACCAAAGCCTAGTATTCTAATGAAATATCGGTCAACAAATATCAATATTAGTCCCGTGGGGTGTAAATATTTCCCAATACTGCGATAAAATTGTGATACATCGCTGTAGTGACAGCATATCACGATAAAAACATTAACTGATATACTTAATATCTAGCCAATATATTATATCAACTAATATTTTCCTATCAAGTTATCATTTGTCTTAAAAATTTACTTTTGACATATCTTTCAAATGATAATAAGTATTTTCAAATATATTCGATACTATTATGACTATGGCCTATAGTGACACTAATATTTTCATCAATGGTTCTAGTTGAAACTATATTACTTCCATCAAGAATTACAACACCAATCAACTAGTCAGAAGGAATCATAGGCATCAAACAAACACACACACATGACCACATCATAGAACATACAGCAGCAATAAATGAGCTAATCTCATCATAATGAGCAGTTCAATCACATTGGCAACGGTAGGCAGATGTAAATACGAAAACATAAAATAAATTTGCTTATTCCCACAAAATTCAAAGTCTAAATTTTCACTTCGACCTCATTAATGAATCATAAACTCATAGCAATGCCGGACATAAAATGATCTATATCATATTAAACTAAACGTTACCAAAGATTTCAAAGCAACGATGAACATAGCAGCAAAAGCATCAACATTAAATATGCAACAGCTCAACGAATGCAGTAAAACGCCCACAAAAAAAGAAAAGGAAAAACTTCTCTTGTGTCCAAATGAATAAATTCTTTCATACCAAAATAGACGAAAATCAACAAGCACACACTAATGAACCATTATAAAAAACCTCAACAACCATAAAAAGATTAAAAAAAATTCATTAGTGATTCACCGTGTAGGGAGAGGGAGAGAGAGAGAGAGAGAGAGAGAGAGAGAATGATGAGGATACTTTGCTAGAAAAATATTTCATATAACAAGATATATAATTTATTAATTTATTAAATTTTGATTAAATGATACAATCCTATATAATTAATTTAAACATATTAATAATTTATAATTAATTGAAGAGAAAATTTTTAAGAGACATACCTATTCAAGACATACATTTTGATAAAAATGAGAGGTATTTTAAAAATTTTAGAATTGTTCCTTCTCACTCTATGAAAAGCCATCTATAACCATCATTTTAGAGATACATAAAATTTATAGAAAATCTTTACAAATCCTAAAAAAAGATGGGAAAGACAAGAACAATTTCAATCTGATTTGATTTTGCAGATTATTCCTAGCAAGTTAAAGTTTAACAATTATAAATTCGGATGTGTAAATTTATTTTTTTACATAATTAATTAGTGAAGAAGTATAATAATCTTGAGATGTAAAATTTATATCTTATTAAAGAATTCTTTCACTAGTAATAACAGGTTCCAGGAATACTCAACAACCATAGAAAGATAAAAAAATCTTGCTAGTAATTTTCCCTGTATAAAGAGAGAGAGGAGGGGGGGTTGAGTGATGAGATACTCACCAGTAATAAGAAGCAACCCAGAAGACAGCTGCTTTAAGAACACAACTCTCTTCCCCTTGAACCTCCCAGCAAGTACAATCAACACAGTTCCCGGAGTAATACTAGCCCTAAACAAATAGCAACACATCCTCTTCAAAATTCAACGGAACAAAATCCATAAATTCAAATCCAAGCACAAGAAATCAGAAAATTGGGGACCTGAGCTTAGTCGGCTTAGGCTTGCGCTTGTTGATCAAGGGCTTCTTGACATCGTCTGCAGGGTAAAACTTCGGAGGCTTCTCGGGCGCCTTAGTCTCCACCGGCTTGGGTTCATGGCGAGGGAAAACGCCGCCATTTTTAGCCTTGATAGCCCAAAGACCACGCTTGTGGTACATCCTGGATCTGGAGTACCTTCCGACTCCCCTAATCAGCTCGGGGTTGCGGCTAACTCTCGGCTTCCTCTGCTTCGCCGTCATTTCCGGTTTCTGCGTCCGAAAAATTTCTCTTTCCTCCTCGCTCGGTGAACGTGCGTGTGGCCAAAAGAAAACCCTAAAACAGAGTAGACATTTGAAAATCCAACTGTCTCATTTTCGCTGAGGTGGGCCTGATCTGCTTCTTATTGGGCCATAAAACCTGGTCTTTAGGTCGAATTGGGTTTACCGGCCCATCATCTCACTGTATTTTATTTCCTAATGTTATTTTAGACATTTTTATTTTCCTTTTTTAATTTCCAGATATTATTATTATTATTATCATTATTATTATTTAGCGCCTTTAATTCAGATAATTTATGTCAAAATTTTACCAATTTTTATACGTTATTTACTTGTAAGATGATGAAAAGAGCTTTTTTTATTTAATTAATTCCCTCTGTGGGTCATATTTTTTTTACTAAAAATATTATTGAATTTTTAAAAAATCCCCCATGCTAGTTTTAAAATAAAAATAATCTTTCTTAGAAAAATTTTAAATATGTTTATTTATTATATATTTTACCTAATATCTATAAAAATTTAAAATAATTATTTAAATGAATTTTTTTAACCCAACGGGTAAGAAAGAAAAGCAACCCCTAAACTCCAAAAATAGAATGTACGATCCATATGGATTCTCATAATGCACCCATTAAATTTCATGCAAAATACATATAAAATCAAAATGGATTTACTACCTATCTTAAAAATGGAAATTTCCCACACTATATATTGGAAAGTGCTAATAAAATATCACCACCATCGTAATATATACGACACAGTTTGGCAGAGGTGGTCATATAAGAAAAATGACAGTAGTTAAGGTGGTGGTCGCTCTGGCTTTATTCATTACAGTGTGTTTTGAAGGTTAGTTTTAATAGTAAATAAAAATTAAATAATATTTTTAATAATAAATAATATAATTATTTGATTAATATCAGACGATTCTATAAATTTATATTTTAATGTTATCACAAAATTAATCTTTGAAGTAATTTGAGGTTTTCTACATATTGATCACAAGTGGTTTCGTCAAATTTCATTTTATTAACCTTTTAAAAATATAATCAAAAATATTTTTTAAAATTATTACAATTAAAAAGTAATATTTTATAATTTTTAAGGATAAAATAAATAATTATAATTTTAGTATTAAAATTATATGTTAATTAGATATACTAATACCAGATAAAGTGAAATCTATTAAATAAAATATTTTGAATTGTTTGAATTGAATAGAGATGAGTCGATTGTAATTTCTTAGTTTATCTTTTTTAATATAATAATAATTATTTACAAACTTAAAAATTAATATTCTGATAAAAATTATTATATATATATATATATATTTATAAAATATTACCTATATTTAAAAATAAAATTTTACAAAAAAATTACTATATTACATTTTCATACATTGAAATTTTATATTTTTTTATTAAAAAACTTATTTATTTTATTTTAATTTATGAATTAAAAAATTAATCATACATTAATTTGTTTCTTAAAATTATAATTTATTATATAATTTAAATAAGAAAATTTAAATTTCAACGTAACAAAAATCAAATTTATTTTTTTAGATTATAATTTTAATTTTGTAATTTTAACAGACCAAAACAAACACCATCACCAATACAAAAATTTCGAACTCCACTATTACAACTAACGGACAAAACACCACAATTTATGGTGACGTCATCAGTTTTGATTTTCTTTTCAATTTGATTTTCAAAATAGTAAAATAATATTTATAAAAGGCTAGTAATTTTTCTTTAACAGAAACGGTAACATACAAATATTTCAAATAAATAATAATAATAATTATTATTATTATTGTTGTTATTGTTAATAATAAAGTTATATCAAATACTTGTTTGTAAGAGGTTAATTTCTATTAAAATTTTAATTATAGTTATTAAATAGATTGTATCAAATTGGTGCAGTATATTTATAATAGGGTCGTGTCTTTTAAAGTTTCAACTTAATATGACATGTAATTCATAATGTGTTAGGTCAGATATAATTATGAGTCGTACTGTATAACGGGTCGATACGGTATGATTTATATATTAAAAAATCACAAATCTATATTAAAAATAAAATTATTTTTGATCATTATCACTCTTTATTACTTCGCTATTCTCCTCTAAACTGTACTCCTAACGGGCTATGCTTGGATATGGTCTGTTCTATACCAAAAAACGGTCCAATTATGTCAAGTGGTATGATCTAAAATATTAGACTATACCTTATACAGTCTGATAATATTTATTATGGACAGTGCCGTGACATGGATAGTCCAACTTATTTAACACATTAAAATGAGATTATTTGAAAATATGTTTTATTTTATAAAAAAGTTATATTTCTATTATTCCTATAAAATCCAACTTTCAAAAATCATACAAATTCCAAAAATTCAGCCCATTTATAGAGAAAATTCATTTTATGATATTATGTTTCAATGAAAAATGGCAGGTCGCACGAGCGATGGGTGTTCACTTTCGGACATAAGGGTTGAACAAGTGAGGAGCGGCGGCAGGTATCAAGGAATTCCGGAGTGGAACGTTACGATTTGGAACGAGTGCAGGTGCGAGCAGTCGCACCTGTATCTGAGCTGTTTCGGGCTCCCGAGTCTCGAACCCGTCGACCCGGATATTATTCACGCTGTGTCCGGAGAAAAATGCCTGGTAATTAATGGGAAGCCCATTATTTATGACGACCCGATCAAATTTCAGTACTCTCTTTCGGGTCCTCTTGATTTCACCCCACTTCACTCTATTATCCATTGCCCGTAGGGTTTTTTTTTTTTTTTGGGTGGGGGCTGGGTGGGTATGTTTTCCTTAATTTGCTAATAAAATAACATCATTTATGTTTTTTATTTTTTTTATTTTTGCCCTTTTTTTTATTTTGTTACAACTGGGTTATAAAAGGACAAAAAGTAAAATTATTAAAAAATATCCTTACTTTAGTGCCTATGATTTGATTGATATCTAATTGCATTGGATTTAATATTAGAACATCTTTATTACTAAAATCTTATGTATTACAATAATTAATAAAATATAAAAAGATATAGGATTCACTTATTGATATATCATTTAACAGCCAATTTTAAAAAATTTTTACAAAAATAAAATATTAAATAAGACTGATAATGAGTTTAATAGTGAAAGATTGATCGAATTATATGATTTGACTTATTAGTTTTATCAGAAAGACGTCAAAATTTTTCAGACAGGATATTATTATTGTTCGCTCTTTCTAAATTTTTCTCATTGTCATTTGATTAAAGTACACTTATTTATTTATAACATTGATATCAATTAACTTATTTTTTTTTTAGAGTTGGCACAACTATTTAAATGAAACGTTATATTGGTTGAGACCTAACAATTGTTTGAATTTTTTAACCGTTTAGTATTTGATACTTATCATTTATCGACTATCATTACCGATTTAATGTAGCAAATTATTCCTCAATCTATATAGTTGTTTGTCAATATTTATTTTTCTATTTGATTATTAATTACCTCGATCTTTAATGTTTCTAATTGTTTGACCATTCAGTCAATTGGCAAGATGTGCGTTTTGGTTTGATTCTTAAAACTCAATTATTTGATATTTATTTGCGAGCTTATAATTTTTAATACTTGTTTTTCTAATACCATCTATAAAAGAACCTAAAATATGATAATTATGATTATTTAATTTTACTTATATTTTGCTAATTTTTAGTTGTAATATTTATTTTTGTACTAATTTTAATCTAACAAAGATATAGATTAAAGCTGATCATATTGTAAATAATAAAAAGTATTTATTTGATATTGAAATCATTAAATATAAAAAAGTATAAAATAAGTGTATATTTTATAATTTTTTATATTACTATAAATCGCATGACACCAAATTATTATCAATCTTGTAAAATATTATTTATATAATTAAATTGACGCTAAATAACAGCCGATTATAAAATCTCACAATATTAAAATAAATAATAAAATTATTAAAAATGAAAATTCTAAATACAATTGATAGTTGACAACAAAAACAAACCACGTGCGTAGACCATTGCACCTTTATTTTGGATATTTCGATAAAAATTCAATAATAATACTTTTTGATTAAAAAATAAAAATATATATTTTTATTTTTTTAAATATTATCTGTTAATTATATATCTTAATGTTAAACAAATATTTAAATAATTTTTTTAAAAAATACTAAATATCACTTATTAGATTTATTTATTCTTACTATGGGAGGCGGCGTCTTAACATTGAAAAAATAAAATAAATTAATTACAATTTTTAAAAAAATAATATTAAGCGGTGATTGTTGAATCACCCTATATCCAACGGTTCAAGATGATCCAACAAACCACACATTCTGCCGTGCTGGGCAAGCTGAGCAATTAATTATTTATTTTGTTCTCCCCTTCTTCTGAGGAAGAACGTCAGCATCAAATGCTGATCATCATTGAGAAAATTCTTCTCTGCTTGCTGAGCAAGCTAAATCCCATACGGCATAAATCACTCTAGCACTATAAATTGAGCAGTCCGGCAGCCATTAATCGATCATCGAATTTCTATTTCAAAACTTCATCTCTTCTACTGCTCCTGCTATACTTGCCAAAAACTGACAGAGAAAGGGTACCAAATAAAACAAGCAGAGTGGAAATCTTCTCTCAGTCGGTAAGAATGCCGACCGGTATTTTATCCTTCGTCTTTGGTTGCTTTGTGCCGTCGCGTGTGGAGGACGACGACGACCTCCACCTCCGCCACCGCGGCGGAGGCAGGTCCAAAATGAAATCTGAACCCTTGAAGGACGAGGTGAAGGCCAGCGGCGAAGCGAAAACATGTAAAGCTCCAATCCTCGTGTCTTACTTCCCCATCAATTCTCGCCTCTCTCGCTTGTAGTCAGCGTGCTCCAAAACTGTTATGGAGGAGCAGTTCATGGATGACGACGATGAAAAGTAAGAAATATAATCAGCAGATCACCGTAACAAGCTTGCAGTATTTTGAAAATTGGAAACGGTGTTGGTTGATCGATTTCGGTTATTAATTAATGAGTTGCTGCTGATTTGTGTGTATAACTATCAATTATCAAGAACAAGAACATATTATGATTTGATTGTAACAAAGTACGCTGCTTGTAACTTAGCTTTCATTGTAAGTCATCACCAGACTATTATCCTCACCTCAAGAATTGATCATTAGAGTTGCAAGTGTAGATATCATGAGATTTCATCAAGATTTCACCGTTTAATAACTGGCAAAATGATTAAATTATTTTATAATTAATAATATAAAAATTAAACATTCATAATATATTTAAATTTATATTTAAAGTTTTTATCTTAAACAATATAAAATTGATTTTTTTTCTTTCATAATTATTTTTCTTCATTGGTGAGAGTTCATAGGGATTTTAGAGTGGAAAGTTATATTTTAATTTTATGGAGTCCACTTGAAAATCAAAAAAGAGAAAGTTAATAAAACCTCCTTAAATTCAAATTTAAAAATCATCTTTTATTATCTAAACTAGGCCAGTATTACTTAAAATAAATAATAAATAAATTTATTATTTATATAATAAAAATAATTAATTTTTTAATTATAAAATATCATTATTTATGCCAAATAAAAGCCTAATTAATAAAAATAATTCTAATAAAATATTATAAAATTATATATGATATTAACTTTTGATCATTTCAGGGCGTTATTAAATATAAGTCATATACATGGGACAATTCTAATAAGAAGATCTAATTTGAGATTATAAAATGTTTAATGATAAGATGAAAATTCACATAGCATATATCATTAGAAAGTAAACTTGTTAGATAAATTAGTCCATGGTCGATGGACCATTCCAACCCAATTGATGACTACTAATCAAAAGAGAGTTAATTAGTTTGGATTTTGGGTCAAACCCATATTGTCAGTCTAGTGATAAAAAAATGTGCAAGGAAAGAAAGAGGTAAGAAAGAAAAAGTATTGTAATGTGTTTAGATGATTAAAAATTAAACAAAAAAAATATTTTAAAAATTTAAATTAAAATTATTCATTTAATAGATTTTCACTTTTCCCTTAAAATTAGTTTTCTTAGTCATTTTATTTCCTTTAAAATTTTAGATATCTAATGAGGATGGTTGGAGTGGACCGGTACAAGTAGGTGATTAGTCCAGAAGAATTACAGCTCACTAACCCATAAACAGTCAACACCTCAGTTGACCGGAGAAGGTTTCTAGGTAGTCGGGTGCAGCCCAAACAAGATGCGAACTAAGCCAGGAAACGGTCTACAAGCCTTTTCCTGCATGCAATACTTATCTGCCCTTAATGGCTGCGATATTGAGAATCTTTACAAATGACAATCTTATCTGAAATAGAAGCTCCAAAATCAATGCACATCCTAGAAAGGAAATCCTTAAATTGCCACATGACTAACAATGAAAGTTTCAGCATTTGCAACATATGACATTTTCGCGGAGGAAGAAATCCTCCTTCTCGATCATTGCAGTCCTAAATGGCGCCTACATCCTCTCGTTGGATGGAAATGATCCCCTCACACGACTCACAGCCTGCCTTGCCATGTAATGAAGGTGGCGAGGCCCGATAGTTATAAAAACCCTAGGGATACACTCTAAAGACATGTTCTCTTCAATACACAAACTCGCGTAAGTAATCCATCCTTCAAGCAACTAGTTACTATTCTCTTATCCATTACTTGTTCCCAAAAATCCAATAGTTTGGAAAGCCACTCTCCAATGGAAGAGGTATCCACACTATACCATAAAGTCACATGTTCCCAACAAATCCAATAGTTTGGAAAGCCACTCTCCACAAGCACACTATACCCTAAAGTCACTTTACGCTGAGTGCGCCTCCGAACTAGACTCACAAATTTCCCTCCCAACTTCAACTCTTGTATACTCTGCTTTTACCTTCTTCACATTGGAAGGAAGATTGTCAATTTAAACGTCAGAGGATAAATTAGGGAAGTAAATCTTACCGTTTTTCTCTAACTTCTCGTCTTTTATTATAGTGTAGAGAATCTAAACCATGCAAGATGAAGATCGGACTCGACTTCGGTACGAGTCTCAAAGAGCAGTTGAACCCAAATCTGTCTAGACTCAAATTTAGGACGCATTAATATCTAAATAAATTGAGTGCATCCATACACTATCTATACTTAAGGATAGTGTTTTCTCAATAAGCAATTTGTTAGGTGCCACTCTGGCTTTTTTTTCTCTATCTTATTAGAATATAAAATCTTACAATGTAAAGTATGTATTTTAACTTTTTTTTTTAAATAAAATTTATATTAAAAATTAGCTAAAAATAGAAAAAAAAAACAAAACAAAGCATTATCGATCCCTGGTCTCCTATCTTATCACCCCCACCCAAAGAAAGAGAGTGATGTCCCATCCTTTTTTCGTTGATGCACAATTATGTACACAGTAAGATAAAAATAAAGGTATACAATTCAGCCAAAATTATGATTCTATAAGTTGACGATAAAAAATAGCCTTGGAAAGATGAAGAAATTTAGTGGGTTCATTTGTTTCTATTCAATCTTGATAGTTGGGTTATAGAAAATAAATATTTTTTAATTTATAATTATATCTTAAATATAAAATAAGTCATCTTTTATAATTTAAATAATTATATTATTTTTTACTGTTACTTAATTTATAAATATGGTAGTTTAATTTTTATTTTTTGTAGTATTTTTGACTCATATTTAACTTTAAGGAAAGTAATGGATGGATTCAATGGACTCTAATCAAATTATTGGTGTCGATATAAGTCATAAATTTAAACTTGCACAAAATATCTTTAAAACATAGTGATATCTTATGTTTGAATATATATTACACAAATAAAACCAAACTGTATTATTTTTCTGGAGAAATAAAATAGTCTAAAATTTATGTATTATTTTTTGTATTAAATAATAATCTTAATATTGTCTCTTATATCAAAGGTCATATACAACTAAATATATATGTATGTATGTATATGTATATATATACATATGTATATATACGTATATGTGTGTATGTATATGTGTATGTATATATGTATGTATATTTATACGTACATATACATATGTATGTATATGTATGTGTTTGTATATGCATGATATGTATATGTATATGTATATGTATATGAAGGTGAGAAAATGACATTTAGGCTTACAAACATCAAAAGGGATAAATAGGCATTTTTATATAGAAGTACAAATTTAAAAATCATAACTTCGATACCAAAAAAAAAAAAAAAAACAAAATTACAATCTAAATGTTTAAATATAAACAATGATTATCCATATGCATACAATATAAAATAAATTATATAAATTGAGAGAATATATAATCTGACAATAAAATAAATCTCTCAAACAACTCATTCAAAGTAAAAGTTTTTAAATTTTGAGTTACTAATTAAAAATTTACCATATGAGAATATTTTTTATATAGACTAATGCATTAGACTCCCTAATCGATTAACATCAAACTCATGACTATTTAAGACACTTATTATGTATGTAGATCTGTAACATCCAAATATTTTCTGGTTTGTCTGAATGGACTTCTGGTTCATTAAACTCCTCTTGCAATAAACATGCTTTAAATCCATTTACGCACGTAATGAACGTCCATATGTTGTAGGTTAATATAAGTATTGTCATGGCTCCAGTTGAGCAGATAATTGAATAAATAATTAAATAACCTAAATATTTTTTTAAAAAATTAAACAAAATCTAATTTAACCAAATAAAGTTTTGTACACATATTCAAATTCAAAAATTTTTAAATACTGAATTGAATATAACTAACAAGCAAAACTAAGACAAATGTGATATCCATAATAACAATAGAAATAAGACTTGACCAAATTGACGTAATCCAATAGTTAAATAAATTTTTTGACAACCTACTCATATAAAATTTATTCGTAAAGAAAATATCGACCAAACATCTAACAAAAATAGTGTGGAGTTTGTACAATCAATCGTTATTAAGTTAGAAATTTTTTGTCTTGATTCATACTCAGTACACAATTCTTTATATCTCTTCTTTTCAAGCACTCTATCAAAATGGTGAAAAAAAATCTCTAACATTAAGATCACACCTCAAATGATTTTTTAAATCATTGTTAAGGCTCTCACTTAGTTGCGTACTTCTAATTCCCAATGTAAACATATTTTTCATAAAACACGCAGCTCATTTATATCTTACACAATAGATTCTATCTAACCACGATCTTGCATGATTGCCTTCCTCCGCGGACACCATAGTTGACCAAGCACTCTCAAATTGTCTTTCATCCTCGTATCCATACATCAATTTACTAAAATCGGAAAGCAAACCATCACGATTCCCGAAATGTTTAGTGGCATTTTGCATAATATGCCAAGTGCACAAACCGTGCAATGTTGACGGTATCACTAACGCAAGAGCCTTCCGCCATTGCGGCATCTTGATCTGTAAAAATAGTTTGGGGAGCCCGCCCACTGTGACATTTCAAAAAGGTCTCAAATAACCAAACAAAAGAATCGGCCATTTCATCGTACAATAATGTCGCTCCAAAAACAACATCGATCTATGATGGTTAAAACCCTGGGAAGCCCTGAACGGCCACAAACCTTTATTTGTCCCATAAGTTGTATAAAAAATAATGACATCACCAAATACTTGATAATCAACGATCATTTCTGTATCCGTCCAAAATAAATTAGTGACACAATTTTCGTTATCCAACTATATATCACTAAAAATTAAGGAGTTTTGTAATTTTTTCTTTTGAAAATAAGAAAGTATTACCCCTACATCACCAAACTCCATACACCGTGTCTCCTACCATGGAGAAAAATTTTTTGCTCCTCTATTGTGTAACCTACATTACTCCTACCACCAGTTTCAACTACAATTAGCTCGTGGGTTTGAGAAGGTCTTAAACCGACGTCATGGGCCATGTCAATTAAATGAGCATGCACTTCCGAAACCTCCCTTTGTGATCTAAGCATGTGTCTCGTTTCTGGAGGTTTAAGATCGTGGTTATGTGATTCAATAAAATTTTTAACACCTATTTTTTCAATTTTTCTAATAAGTATACAATCCATCCTAACTGGATAATTACAACGTGTTTCCCATCGTTGTTTTGCATTTTCATCCCGTCGTTTGTCTAGCAGACGCGTCCCTCCTCTTAAACAACAAAATATTCTAGATATATTTACTTTATCAATTTTTGATTTCCTAACTAAATATTTTGTATTGAATATCCCATTCGAGTACCATACCGTTTCTAATACTCACAAGCATCATCCATATTGTCAAAAATTATGCCAATTTTTGGAGTATTTTCATCCATTATAAAGCTGAACAGCAAACAAAACAGTGGAAACATTACATTATTTGTAACATATATATTTTATATATGTATATATGTTATTTAAATACATGTATATATATTTTATTTATATGTATATATTTTATACATAACACTGTTCCCAACAAAATAGTCGGAACAAATTATATGTATATATTTTATTTAAATAAATATTAAATAATATATATATATTTATATAAATATATAAACATATAAATAATATACGTAAATATAATATGTATATATTATATTTAAATATATAAATACTGGAACAAAATATATGTGTATATTTTATTTAAATATATAAATATTAAATAATATATATATATATATATATATATATATACGTAAATATAATATGTATATATTATATTTAAATATATAAATACTGGAACAAAATATTTTTATATTTTATTTAAATATATAAATATTAAATAATATATATATACATATGTTTATATATTTATATAAATAAATATATGTTTATATATTTATATAAATAAAAATATATATATATATTTATATTTATAATATATATAAATATTTACATATGTTTACACATTTATATATTTTTATATAAACAGTACCGATCGACAACGACGATATCAAATCACGACCAGGGCAATGGCTACTCTCTTTTTCGTGCGACAAAGACGGCTAAGGCGACAACTACAGCAATAACGCCGACGGAACAAAACAAAACAAATAGGAAAGACTACGGTTTCAGAAGAAAGAGAGAGGGGCGCCGACGGAACAAAACAAATGCGGACAAGGGTTTTTTGAAAACAGAAGAGGGAGAAGGAGATGTGATGGCTGCATGTCGTTTTTTATTTAAATAAAAAATCTTTTTTTTTTAAATATACTTGCAGCCGTCGGATATATTTTTTATTCGATGGCCGACAGCTTTTTTATATTTTTTTAAATATATTTTTATTTATTTTTTAAAAAATGAAACTATCCAACGGCCCCGTTGAGCGACGTCACAGCGTCGTACGCGTTGCGACGTCGCAGCGGCCCCGAATCCATGATCCAACAAACCACACATTCTGCCGTGCTGGGCAAGCTGAGTAATTATTTATTTAGTTTGTTCTTCCCTTGTTCCCGAGGAAAACGTCAGCATCAAACGCTGATCATCATTGACAAAATTCTTCTCTGCTTGCTGAGCAAGCTAAATCCCATACGACAGAAATCACTCTAGCACTATAAATTGAGCAGTCCGGCAGCCATTAATCTATCATCGAATTTCTATTTCAAAACTTCATCTCTTCTACTGCTCCTGCTATACTTGCCAAAAACTGACAGAGAAAGAGTACCAAATCAAACAAGCATAGTGGAAAATTTCTCTCAGTCGGTAAGAATGCCGGCCGGTATTTTGTCCTCCTTCTTTGGTTGCTTTGTGCCGTCGCGTGTGGAGGACGGCGACGACCTCCACCTCCGCCACCACGGCGGAGGCAGGTCCAAAATGAAATCTGAACCCTTGAAGGACGAGGTGAAGGCCAGCGGCGAAGCGAAAACATGTACAGCTCCAATCCTCGTGTCTTACTTCCCCGTCAATTCTCGCCTTTCTCGCTTGTAGTCAGCGTGCTCCGAAACTGTTATGGAGGAGCAATTCATGGATGACGACGATGAAAAGTAAGAAATATAATCAGCAGATCACTGTGACAAGCTTGCAGCACTTTAGAAATGGTGTTGCTTGATCGATTTCGGTTATTAATTAATGAGTTGCTGCTGATTTGTGTGTATAACTATCAATTATCAAGAACAAGAACAAATTATGATTTGATTCTAACAAAGTACGCTGCTTGTAACTTAGCTTTCATTGTGAGTCATCACCAGACTATTATCGTCACCTCAAGAATTGATCATTAGAGTCGCAAGTGTAGACATCATGAGATTTCATCAAGATTTCATTGTTTAATAACTGGCAAAATGATTTCATTATTTTATAATTAATAATATAAAAATTAAATATTTATAATATATTTAAATTTATGTTTAAAGTTTTTATCTTAAACAATATAAAATTGATTTTTTTTTCTTTCATAATTATTTTTCTTCATTGGTGAGAATTCATAGGAATTTTAGAGTGAAAAGTTATATTTTAATTTTATGGAGGCCACTTGAAAATCAATAAAGAGAAAGTTAATAATAAAACCTCATTAAGTTTAAATCTAAAAATCATTCCTCATTATCCAAAATAGTCAATTATAACTTAAAATAAATGACAGATAATTTTATTATTTATAAAATAATTTATTTTTTAATTATAAAAATGTCATTATTTATGTCAAATTGGAGCCCTATTAATGAAAATAATTTTAATAAAATATTATAAAATTATATATGATATTAACTTTTGATTATGTCAATACATTACTAAATATAAGTCATATATTTGGGACAATTTTAATAAGAATATCTAATTTATAGTTACAAAAATGTTTAATGATGAGATGTAGATCACATAGCATATATCACTAGAAAGTAAACTTGTTAGATAAATTGGGTCCGTGGTCGATGGACCATTCCAACCCGATTCATGACTATTAACCAAAAGAGAGTTAATGGGTTTGGATTTTGGGTCAAATCCATATTGTCTGTCTAGTAATAAAAAAATGTGGAAGGAAGGAAATAGGTAAGAAAAAAAAAAGTAAAGTGTTTAGATGTTTAAAAATTAATAAAAAAAATTAAAAAATTTAAATTAAAATTATTTATTTTTATAGAATTCCACTCTTCCCTTAGAACTAGTTTTCCTAGTCATTTTTATTTCCTTTAAAATTTTCTATTTCTTAATAAATTGAGTGCATCCATACACTCCATAAGGATAGTGCTTTCCCAATAAGCAATTTGTAAGGTGCCACTCTAGCTTTTTTCCTCTGTCTTATTAGAATATAGAATCTTACAATGTAAAGTATGCATTTCACCCTTTTTTTTTTTAAATAAAATTTATATTAAAAAATTAGCTAAAAACAGAAAAAATAAAAAAAAAAAAAAAATGAAGCTTTCCAGGATCCCTGTTCTCCTATCTTATCACTCTCACCTAAAGAAGGAAAGTGATGTCCCATCCTTTCTTTATTGATGCACAATTATGTACACAGTCAGATAAAGATAAAGGTATACATTCCTGTCAAAATGATGATTCTATAAGTTGATGATGGAAAAATAGCCTTGGAAAGATGAAGAAATTTAGTGGGTTCATTTGTTTCCATTATAGTTAGGTTATAAAAAATAAATATTTTTTAATTTATAATTATATCTTAAATATAAAATAAGTTATCGTCTATAATTTAATTGATTAGATTATTTTTTATCGTTTTTTGATTCATAAATAGGGTAGTTTAATTTTAATTTTTTATAGTATTTTTGACTCATATTTAACTTTAAGAAGAGTGGTGGATTGAATGGACTCTAATCAAACTATTGGTGATGATATAAGTTATAAATTTATGCTTGTACAAAATATTTTTAAAACATAGTGATATCTTATGTTTGAATATATATTACACAAATAAAACCAAACTATAAAACTTTTCTCGAGAAATAAAATAATCTAAAATTTATGTATTATTTTCTATATGAAACAATAATCTTAATATTGTCTCTTATATCAAAAGTTAGATACAACTTATTTATGTATATGTATGTATATATATGTTTGTATATGTATATGTATTTATATGTATGTGTATGTATATGTATATACATATATGTATGTACATATGTATGTTGTATGTGAAGGTGAGAAAATAACATTTAGGCTTACAAACATTGAAAGGGATAAATAGGTATTTTTATATAAAAATACGAATTTGAAAATCATAACTTCATTATCCATAAAAAAATTACAAATCTAAGTGTTTAAATGTAAACAAACATTATACATATGCATATAATATAAAATAAATTATATAAATAGAGAGAATATAAAATATGACAAGAAAACAAAATCTCTCAAACATCTCATTCAAATTAAAAATCCTTTAAATTTTAAGTTACTAATTAAAAATTTACCATATGAGAATATTTTACACATAGGCTGATTGACTTTTGCATTAGACTCCCTAATCAATTAATATCAAACTTGTGATTATTTAAGATACTTCTTAGATATGTAGATCTTTAACATCCAAATATTTTCTGATTTGTTTGAGTGGACGTTTGGTTTATTAAACGCCTCTTGAAATAAACATGCTTTAAATCCATTTACACACACAATGAAACTCCATATACAGGTTAATAAAAGTATTGTCATGGCCCCAATCAAGCAGATAATTGAATAAATAATTAAATAACTTGAATATTTTTTTTTTGTAATCGAACAAAATCTAATTTAACCAAATAAAGTTTTGTCCACAGATTTAAATCCAAAAATTTCTAAATACTGTGTTGGACATAACTAACAAGCAAACTTAAGACAAATGTGATATCCATAATGACATCAGAAATAAGACTTGACTGAATTGACCTAATTTAATAGTTAAATAAATTTTATGACAACCTACTTATGTGAAATTTATTTGTAAAGAAAATATCGACCAAATATCTGACTAAAATAGTGTGGAGTTTGTTCGATCGTCCATGATGATAAATATATTTGCCAATATTATAATAATATCAAACTGTATGAAATCGCCAAATAACAAATTATAAAATAAATTTAAAGGCTTAAAATCTAATATGTGATAATTCCAATGACCGTCGAAACTTGCAATCTCAAAGGTTAAAATATTTCAATATCAAATTTTGATAACCAAAGACCAAAATACAAGTTTTGAGAAAATGTTACATATACTTTTGATATTTTTAAATTAAAATAATATTATTTACACACATAAGTGGGCTGTTTATAATTTTTTTTCTTATAGATAGGTCAAATACCAATATTTTTTGCCACCTGTAAAAATATGTATAGTTCTCTAATATACTTGATATATTAGAATGTATAAATATATTATTCTGTCTAATTTTTTATAATGATTCATAACAAATATCAAATAGTGAATTCTATACAATTTTTTAAAACTTTTTCTATTTGTAAAAAAATAAAACTTTCTACCTTGTGTGAGAATATTAACCCACGGAGAGAAAAAAATAGATTCTTCTTGAAGTACTTACTAAAATACTATACGTAAGGTCAAATGTACAAATTTTACGACTTTTATTTCTCAAATATTTTCATATGTAGTATATTATATTAAAATATTCACTTAATATATGAAGTCATTCTCTTTAAATTTTTGGAAAAATCTAATAAAAACTCAAAATAATATTATATGTATATTGTAAAATTCAAAATAAGGAGGTAAATAGTGATATTTATATACAATGAAATAAGAAATGTAAATAAAAATCAAAGGGATTTAAAATATAATAAAAAATGAGTTTATAATACTTACCTTTAATTTTCAATCTAACTGATCTTGATGAGTATAGTAAGAATCAAGTCAACCCAAAACCAATTTACAGATATATAAGAGACTGAGGTAGCAACGACCGAATGGAAGGCCCCACTAAGCCCATAAAGCAAGCGGCACCACAACTGGTCCAAGGGACGAAACTCAAATCACTAAGTATTGAATGATTATAATGAAGTACTAAATGAACTTATTCAAATGGTGGCTACACTAATTCAATGACCAAAAGTTAGGTGGCTTTGCCACTAAATGAAGGCGGCTGTTACCCAAATAAATAACACCCTCATTACCAAAGAGGCGCCATGCCTACACATTGAATTAACGGTCTACCGATCAAATAACACCTCTAGTTATAAATACAACTATTTTCCTACAAAAAAGGGGACAAAGGACTAAAAGAAAAGGAGAAAAGAAGTGAGCCACTTAACCAGTTGGATGCATAATTCATAAAATTAGACACTCCGCCAGTCGAGTGTATCTTCCGAAGCCATTATACTAAACGAGTCCATCAAATATAATATTACATCCAAACAAACACTCATCTCCTTTCGCTTTACATTTTTACACTCATTTCCTAACATTTTTCTCATCTGAGAAGAAAAATTTCTAATTTGAGCGTAGATTATATATTAAAAAATGAGCCATGCATACCTCTAATTCCTTATTTGTTTACGTTGTTGTGCGTAAGATCTAGATTCTGAGTGACAAAGATCAGACTCGTTCAATTCGACACTTAGGCATGACTAAGTAGCTCTTTAGTTAGTATAATAATTTAGATTATTGAAATTTTCTATACCTAAATAAATTGAGTGCATCCATACACTCCATAAGGATAGTGCTTTCCCAATAAGCAATTTGTAAGGTGCCACTCTAGCTTTTTTCCTCTGTTTTATTAGAATATAAAATCTTATAATGTAAAGTATGCATTTCACCTTTTTGTTTTTAAATAAAATTTATATTAAAAAATTAGCTAAAAACAGGAAAAAAAAAAAAACGAAGCATTACAGGATCCCTGTTCTCCTATCTTATCACCCCCACCCAAGGAAAGTGAGTGATGTCCCATCCTTTCTTTATTGATGCACAACTATGTACACAGTTAGATAAAAATAAAGATATACAATCCAGTCAAAATTATGATTCTATAAGTTGATGATAAAAAATAGCCTTGGAAAGATGAAGAAATTTAGTGGATTCATTTGTTTCTATTCAATCTTGATAGCTAGCTTATAAAAAATAAATATTTTTTAATTTGTAATTATATCTTAAATGTAAAATGAGTCTTTGACTATAATTCAAATGATCAGATTATTTTTTTTTATTGTTACTTGATTTATAAATAGGGTAGTTTAATTTTGATTTTTTATAGTACTTTTGACTCATATTTAACTTTAGGAAGAGTGGTGGATTGAATGGACTCTAATCAAACTATTGGTGATGATATAAGTCATAAATTTAAACTTGTACAAAATATCTTTAAAACATAGTGATATCTTATGTTTGAATATATATTACACAAATAAAACCAAACTATAGAAATTTTCTCGAGAAATAAAATAATCTAAAATTTATATATTATTTTTTGTATGAAACAATAATCTTAATATTGTCTCTTATATCAAAAGTCAAATACAACTTATTTATATATATGTATGTATATGTATATATACATATATGTATATGTATGTATATATATGTTTGTATATGAATATGTATATGCATGTGTATGTATATGTATATACATATATGTATGTACGTATGTGTGTTGTCCATGAAGGTGAGAAAATGACATTTACGTCATGTTTGGTTGTAGAAATTGAGGAAAAAAGAATTTCTATTCCCGCGGGAATAGGATTTCCTCCGTTTGGTTAGTAGTAGGATGAAAATTGTTATTCCCACCACTTATATCGGAATTGCTATTCTTACACATGTGGGAATAATAATTCCCATATATTATTATTATTATTATTATTATTAGGTATTATTATTATATATTATTATTATATTTATTATTATTATTTATTTGATATTATTATTATTATTGCATATTATTATATTATTATTATTTATTATAATAATAATAATAATTATTATTATTAATTATTATGTATTATTATTTATTTATTTTATTATTATTATTATTACATATTATTATTATATTTATTATTATTATTAATATTATCATTAGTATTATTATTATTATTACTATTCCCAATTTATTCATCATATTATTCTATAAACTAAATAATGAAATACTAATTCCCACCTTATTTTATTTGAACAACCAAATATAAGAATAACAATTTCAACTCTATTCTCATCTTTTTCTATTCCCTAAAATAACTATTCTATTCCTATCTTATTTTATTCCAACAACCAAACGTACCGTTAGGCTTACAAACATTGAAAGGGATAAATAGGTATTTTTATACAGAATTACGAATTTGAAAATCATAATTTTGTTATCCATAAAAAAATTACAAATCTAAGTGTTTAAATGTAAACAAACATTATACATATGCATATAATATAAAATAACTTATATAAATAGAGAGAATATATAATATGTCAAGAAAACAAAATCTCTCAAACAACTCATTCAAGGTAAAAAAAACCTTTAAATTTTAAGTTACTAATTGAAAATTCACCAAATGAGAATATTTTATATATAGGCTGACTGACTAATGCATTAGACTCCTTAATCAATTAACATCAAACTCGCAACTATTTAAGATACTTCTTAGATATGCAGATCTTTAACATCTAAATATTTTTTGATTTGTCTGAGTGGACATTTGGTTCATTAAACTCTTTTTGAAATAAATATGCTTTAAATCCATTTACGCACACAATGAAATTCCATATACAGGTTAATAAAAGTATTGTCATGGCCCTAATCAAGCAGATAATTAAATAAATAATTAAATAACTTAAATATAGTTTTTTAAAATCGAACAAAATCTAATTTAGCCAAGTAAAGTTTTGTCCACAGATTTAAATCCAAAAATCTCTAAATACTGGGTTGGACATAACTAACAAGCAGACCTAAGACAAATATGATATCTATAATAACATCGAGAAATAAGACTTAACTAAATTGATATAATTTAATAGTTAAATAAATTTTATGACAACTTACTTATATGGAATTTATTTGTAAAGAAAATATTGACCAAACATCTGATTAGAATAGTGTGGAGTTTGTACGATCATCGATGATGATTATAAATATATTTTTTAATATTATAATAATATTAAACTGTATGAAATCGTCAACTAGCAAATTATAAAATAAATTTAAAGGCTTAAAATCTAATATATGATAATTCCAATAACTGTCAAAACTTGCAATCTCAAAGGTTAAAATATTTCAATATCAAATTTTGATAACCAAAGACCAAAATAATAAGTTTTGAGAAAATGTTACATATACTTTTGATAATTTTAGATTAAACTACTATTATTTACAATCATAAGTAGGCCGTTTATAATTTTTTTTCCTATAAATAGGTTAAACGTCAATATTTTTTGCCACCTGTGGAAACATGTGTAGTTCTCAAGTATACTTGATATATTAAAATATGTAAATATATTATTCCGTTTAATTTCTTATGATGATTCCTAACAAATATCAAATAGTGAATTCTATACAATTTTTTAAAACTTTTTCTATTTGTAAAAAAATAAAACTTTCTATCTTGTGTGAAAATATTAACCCACGGAGAGAAAAAATAGATTCTTCTTCGAAGTACTTACTAAAATACTATACGTAAGGTCAAATGTATAAATTTTATGACTTTTATTTCTCAAATATTTTCATATGTAGTATATTATATTAAAATATTCACTTAATATATGAAGTCATTCTCTTTAAATTTTTGAAAAAATCTAATAAAAATTCAAAATAATATTATATGTATATAGCAATATTCAAAATAAGGAGGTAAATAGTGGTATTTATATACAATGAAATAAGAAATGTAAATAAAAATCAAAGGGATTTAAAATATAATAAAAAATGAGTTTATAATACTTACCTTTAATTTTCAATCTAACTGATCTTGATGAGTATAGTAAGAATCAAGTCAACCCAAAACCAGTTTACAGATATATATGAGACTGAGGTAGCAATGGCCGAATGGAAGGCGCCACTAAGCCCATAAAGCAAGCGGCACCACAGCCGGTCCAAGGGACAGAACTCGAATCACTATGTATTGAATGATTGTAATGAAATACTAAATGAACTTATTCAAATGGTGGCTACACTAATTCAATGACCAGAAGTTAGGTAGCTTTGCCACTAAATGAAAGCGGTTGTTACCCAAATAAATAACACCCTCATTACCAAAGAGGCGTCATGCCTACACATTGAATTAATGGTCTACCAATCAAATAGCACCTCTCATTATAAATACAACCACTTCCCTACAAAAAAAGGGACAAAGGACTAAAAGAAAAGGAGAAAAGAAGTGAGTCACTTAACCAGTTGGATGCATAATTCATAAAATTAGACACTCCGCCAGTCGAGTGTATCTTCCAAAGCCATTATACTAAATGAGTCCATCAAATATAATATTACATCCAAACAAACACTCATCCCCTTTCGCTTTACATTCTTACACTCATTTCCTAACATCTTTCTCATCTGAAAAGAAAAATTTCTAATTTGAGCGTAGAGGATATATTAAAAAATGGGTCATGCATACCTCTAATCCCTTATTTGTTTCTATTGTTGTGCGTAGAATCTAGATTCTGAGTAACAAAGATCGGACTCGTTTAATTAGACACTTAGGCGTGACTAAGTAGCTCTTTAATTAATATAATAATTTAGATTATTGAAACGCATCATATCTGATACAAAATAGTTTTAAAACCTTCTTTCTCGTCTTTCTATCTTTGGTTTCTTCTTCTTTCTTCTCTTTTTCTCTGTTTTCTTACAAGAAATGATCAACACCGGTATGCAGGCACCTATATGTTACAATTGGTGCATATCAAGCATTACTTTCCCATACAGGCGTGCCTAAAGGCTGCATTAGGCATCAACATTTTGCTTAACCCATGTATGAGTGTCACATAGAATCATACTAGGTGCTACTACATCGTCCAAACCGTGCAACAGTGCCCTATGCCTCAAACGCACGTAAGTGTCGAGGAGCGACGCATTATGTATATGGCTTCACAAGCATAAATGAACACGAGTCAGGCATCATTCATTTGTTGGGTCTAATTTCAGAATTAAATTTTTTTACTAAAATTTCACTATATAATTATTTTTAAATTGATAAAAAATATATTAATAATGCTATAATTTAATAATAAAAATCAGACATTATAAATAAAATTCATACTAGGTAAGGGATTTCAAAGCTTCAAAGATTTCATAAAAAACAAGAGAAGATTTATTAAGAAGGTTTTGATTCTCTTAGAAATCAAGGTTGCACCTCAATGCTCTTAAAGGTAGGCTCTCTCTTATTGAATCCACTTCTCTAGTTACACTCACTAGAAGAATGCTTGGGGTTTTAATAATTAAGAGTAATACTATGAACCCACAAATACGTGGTAAATAGCCTCCCTAATGCAAATTGAATTGCCACAAATTTTCATTTGAATGAAACAATTGCAAACCTCATAGGAAAGTACTTAGACAAAACTCATTTTGAGCTTAACAGTTAGCTAAGCTTAGTCTTCTATACTTAATTTGCACAACCTAAAATTTAGATAGACATATAGGACATAATAAAGTAATAAATTTAAGTTAAAACATAATATTATAAATTTTGTCGACGCTAGAAATGAATATAACAATAGCATTGTAATATTAAAAATGAAATTGTGACTAAGTTTTGTTGCAACTTGCAACTTTAGATAATGTAGAGAAAAATACTGGTATTATCAGAACATCCTTTAGTCATTTTTGATACATTATCACTAATATGATATTTTATTTATTTATATCAATAAATTTAAAAAAAAAAAAGATGATAGATAAATGACATATCATCATAGTCAGCCCACACAAAGATGACAAGTTGCACCTCTAGCTAGTGGGTAGAAAAATAATGGTTTTGTGCAACACATTTTAACCACTCTTGAGATATTATTAATGGGATAAATTTTTTATTTTTTAATATATTTATATAAAAATAGATGAATAAATGTAATATGAATCATATAGAATGTTTTAAAAATAGCTAAAGTTTTTTTTTTTTGGCTAAACATTTTTGAAAAAAAAATTGCAACTTTTTACTATTTTGAATGAATTTTATTACCTAAAAAAATAAATATTATATTATTTAAAATTATCATAAAATGATTCATTTTTTATTATTTTCAAAAAAGCTACAATTTTAGTGGTGGAGGGAAAATGGGCCACAAGGATATGAAATGCGGTCACCATCTTAATTTTTGTTTTTTAGCTAATTTGACCACACAATCAAACTGCCTTGCCAAGCAAGCTAGAATTTTCAGAATAGTTCTTCTTTATCATCTTCTTCTTTTATAGCTTGGTAATGAAAAAACCATCATCCATGGCACGTCACTATCGTAGGCAACTCTCTACCTTGCCGTGCCGGGCAAGCTTAAATTCAATCCATCATCTATCTTTTAACTATAAATTACGCAGTCTAGGAAGCAGCTTTGAACCATCAATTTCTTAAATTTGAATTTTCAATCCGCTCTTCTCTGCCCTGTTACAGAAACCCTAGCCGATCGAATTTACAAGGAAAAAAAAAATGTCGGGTGTCTTGTCCTCTATCTGTGGCTGCTTTGAGCCACAACGCGTCTCCGCCGATGGCGATGACCACCGCCGCGGCAACATCCACAGCGGCGGCGGCTCTGACATAGTATCTCAATCCTTGAAGGAAAATGATAAGAAGGCGAAGAGAAGCACAAAAGCAAGCAGTCCTTCAGTCCCGACTTCTTACCTCCTGGCACAGTGGAGTCTCACTCGGTGGTAGCTACGATGCCCAATCGCCGTCATTGACCATTGATTTCTTATTGCAATGGTGAATTTTGAATAAAGAAGTAGGAGAAGAATTGATTAAGCAGCAGCAACAGCAACAGCAACAGCAGCTCCATCGCGATGGCTGATCGATGGTATCATTTTCAACTGCAGCGTCGACAGATCAACAGAACAGCGATTGTTGCCGCAGCAGTGTCGTGATGATGTTGTCTGATCGATTACTTGTTTCAGTTACTGATTAAATTTTGTAGTTTAATTTTGTAAACTATGATTTATCGCCTTTTGGTCATGCTTTCGATTTCCGATTCGGTAGTAATTTATCCACGCTTCCCCGATCACCACCAACTCATCAAATCTCCATGGATCTGCTGCCCTTGTAACATATATATTTCAAATTATAATTTTTACCATGATTAATTAAATCAAGATAAAAAAATTATTAAAGTCAAATAAAAATTTTGATCAAAGTCAATATTTTAAATGGATCATATCAGAATAAAAGACACCTGACTAACGTCTAACATGCGTAAATGCGTATTTTGGGTAGAAAAAAAGTGCCGGAAAGATGCCCAATTAACGTCTATACGTCATTTAGGTAGATTACTTATACTTGATACAATCTAAGAAACGCACCTGCGTGTTTGTAGCCAAATGCATGCATATGAAAGACGCTTGTATGCTGTATGATTTTTGTCTCAGTGCCTGATACACGCTTGATCAGCGCACGTACATTAATTTTTTATATAAAACCCATTCAATTGATCTTCAATAATTTTTGCCTGACTTTGGAAAGAAGAGAGAAAAAGAGAGAGAAAGAGAGAAAATTAGAAGAGAAAAATTTGAGTAAATCTAAGCGCATATAAGTCTTTTTTCTTTGTTGTTAATTTTTCTCTATTTTTTATTATTTATTATTTTAATTATTCATATATGTGATGTTTTCGTATCTAAAGAGTTTACATTTTATATGTACGTGATTCTACTCTCTTTTCATAAAACTTTATAAAATACGTGCCCTCATTATTAGAATACGACTTATTTGAATTTTTAGAAAATAATCAATAATTTATAAAAAGTATACAGCAATCACTAATAATAAAATAAGATGTAATTTTTATAAAGATTAGATACCTTATAATAAATAGATTGAGTGGCGACTTGTACAATATAAAAGAATAGAAAATATAATCGCTATAACGTTTTTCTCAATTCCAAAAATAGCGTACCCAAAATTGATAAAAATTGGAACGCAATTTGAAATTTAATTGGATGCTCAAATCTTTCTTTTATTTTCTCTATCTTTCTCGTCTTTTTCTCTCACAGTACGCACTCTAAATTTTTGAGACTATAAGTGGTTAACCTTAAAAAAGTATTGGCACATTTTAATGCTGTGATTCACACTAGAGCACCCGTCAGGTACACCTCGAGCATGGGTGCCTTACAAAATAGCATCTCAAGCATCCCTTGGGCATACCTTAAATGGGCCCGTTCTGAAATCAGGACCTTAGGCGCCCCTCGGGCACACTGCTACTAGACTCGACGCATCAGATCTTGGTTGTGCATGTGAACTCTTCACCCATACCACCAATTGGCGTGTCAAATGGTATGCGCCCATACGGAAGTGACCCATAACCTAACAAACTCCCATCACGATCATATTGGGCAATTATCGTCATCCCGGTAATACTACATCAAACTTTAAGTTTTCCCTTTTATAACACTTTAATCATTATATTCTATCCATTCTCCTCTCCGAGTCAAAAAATTTCACACCTAATGATATCTCATAATAATGTATTTCGATTTGGAATGAAATGACGAGTTTCTACAAAGGTGAATTGCGCTTTGATTGTCACAAAGTAGCACACATTACTTTTACTTAAAACCAAGTTCCATGATGAACATTTTTATCTATAACATCTCCTTGCTTCAATCACAGTAATAAATTATACATCAATGGTCAAAAGAGTAACAAAAAAGCTCTTCCCACGAACATGACTAAGTACCCTAAGATGGACTTTTGAGAGTCAATATTACCTACCATATCTACATCAGTATACCAAACCAGAAGTAGTTTGTCGTTTTTGAAATACATCGCTCGATCTGACAAGTTTCTTCTCTATTAAATAATAGAACAGATATTCCAATTCATCTTTCCATAGTTGAGAAAAATATATTGTCTTGTCTTCAATTCTAGCGTAGACTTCTCGTTCTTAAGGATGTGAACAATAGCCTTGCACCTAAATACGTGCAAATTGTCATAAGATACTTCTTTTTTAAACCACACCTTTTCTGAAATTTTTTCATTCAGTGGACCGTTTAATGATAGGTTGATAATATGAGTCACAGCATATAAGGCTTAGCTCTAAAATGAACTAAGGAGTTTTGCCTCCGAAAACATACATCGAACTCATTCCATCAACGTCCTATTCATCTGTTCAACCACATCATTCAGTTGCGATATCTTCGATGGAATCTTTTGGTATCAAATTTTGTGGGTCTGAAAATACATGTCAAATGCCCCAATATACTCCTTGCTGTTGTTATTTTGGATGCACTTTAACTTCTTCCCTATTTAATTCTCCATCAGGGTATAAAAATGTTCAAAAATATTAAGGGTTTGATCATTTGATTTCAACGGATACACTCACAACTTTCATAAATAATTATTAATAAATATAATAAAGTATAGTGCTCATCCGAGTATACTCACCTTGAAAGGGTTATTAGTGTGGACTAACTCAAAAAGATCAGCCTTCTTTATTGACGAGTTTTCAAAGAATAAAACTTACTGTTGCTTCCCCACCATATAATAAGGCAAGTTTTTAACGTCACTTCCTTCACACCCCAAAGGAAATCTTTCTTGATTAGACAATTCAGCCATTTCTCTCTCATATGACTTAATTGTCGATACCATAAATCAGAAGACTCCTAACTTCTAGCAACACACACATCTCTAGCCACAATTGAGGCTTACAATATATACAAGTTGGAAACTTTCTTTTCCTGGACAACTACTAAAGAACCTCTAGTTAACTTCCACATCCCTTCATAAAATGTGTTATTAAATCCTTCGTAGTCAAGCCTCACTGTTAAAATTAGATTTAGTTGAATATTCGAGACGTGTTGCACATCCCTCAACAACAACTTCTTCCTATTTTTTATGATAAGACATACATCACCACAACTTGATAATTCGGGATGTGCCTTCGTTACCCATCTTCAACACTCTGAAATCACTGGGAGTGTAAGATATGAAGAATTTTTCCAGTTGTGTGATGTAGAATGAGGCACCGCTGTCTACCACTCAACTCGTTTCATGATCCGCTAGATTGATCACATCATCTCCTTTACACGCCAACCAAAGGTCACCTTTGGTAACAATTGATACTCTCTCCTCATCTCGGGCATTGTCTACTTTCTTCTCATTACTGTTGGCATTTTCATGCTTTAATTTTTAATAGCGCTTCTTAATGTACTCATTTTTTTCTGTAATGATGATATTTGAGGTTTTAATATCTCAACCTAGATTTGTTTCAACTCTTTTCATCAAATTTATGGTCACGCCCTTTATTTCTTCCACATAACTTAGAGACTAGTACTTTAGAATGCGAAGAATAAGACCCTTGTGATCGAAGTCTCACATCCTCATTAAACACGGCTCCCTTTACTATTTCTAGAGTCATCACACTATTTGGAGTTGTATTGATGATAATGATCCATATGACCTCTCAAGAGTCTGGTAAGGTAGTCAACAACTATAAGTCTAAGAGCTCATCATTAAATTTGATTTTCATACCATTTAAGTGGTCCACATATCTTTAAAACTCATTCAAGTGATTAGTTATAGGCGTGCCCTCTTTATACCTCACTTGTATTGATTCCATCAAGTGGTACAATTTGTTGTGACTGATTTTTAAAGCATAGAGCGTCTCAAGCTTCTGCCACAACGTCTTTGCATTTGTTTCATTCTGAATACAATTATACACGTTGTCATTCATAAATTATTAAATATAGCTATAAACTTGTTTATATTTGAAGCTGATTCATCATCGAATTTTGACTTGTGCTTTTGCCTAAAAAATACCGGAAGATGCATTATTTTTACAAATAATAAATCTTTTATATTGCTCCTCCATATATCATAATTTGTGCCATTCAAACAAATTATTTTATTTTCGACCTCCATCGATTTAAATATGTTCCAATGCCCGATATAAATAACCATATCTCTGATACCATTTGTTGAAATATGACCCGTTTATTTAAACCGTGAGAAAATAATCAATAATTTATAACAAGTATACAATAATTATCAATAATAAAATAAGACACAATTTTTACATGAAAAATTCTCTTAAAATGAGAGAAAAAAGTCACTGGGTAATATGTCCAAAATATTTCTACTAAACAATTAGTTCAGTTACACAAATAGATCGAGTAACAATAAGTCCAATATGAAAGAATAGAAAATATAATCGGTAGAATATTCTTCTCAACTCCAAAAACAACGTACCCAAGATTAGTAAAGATTGAAACATAATTCGTAACTCAATTGGATGCTTGAGTTTTTCTCTTTTTTTTTTTTTCTCACAATTAGTCTCTAAGTCTGAGAATGCAAGTAGTTAATCCTAAAAATGTGTTAGCATATTTTTATGTTGCGATCCACGCTTGAGCGCTTATCAGGCGTTCCTTGAACGCGGGCGCCTCTAGAAACAGTACCTGTAGCGTACCTGTTCTAGAATCGAGGTCTCGGGCGTGTATCGAGCGTGCTTCCACGGTATTTGACACTTTGGGCTCCCCTTGGGTGTACGTTAAGTGTGCTTCTACTAGATTCGACATTTTTGGACTGTGCATGCGCGAAAAGCTTCTCATCTGTACTACTAATCGGCATGACAAATGGGTATGTGCTCATGTAGAATTGATGCATAACCCAACACTCATCTCATGCATATTGTGTTTCCAGCTAATTTCCTATTACAATACTCAAGTGTGTTCTAAAATTATAATCAAATATGCTTATATGTTTTTGCTTTTCTTATATAGGCTCCTATATGTCTTAAATATTAACGTATATATTCTTCGTATCATGGTTTCACAGTTAAATTGTTTCTACAGATTTTATAATTTAAAAAGATGTTAAAATTGTACAAATATATTGTTTTTTCTATAATTCTTGTCATGATCAATTTTACATGTTTAAAAATTTCATAATATATATTTTATATGTTTTAAAATTACATATTTAAATTTTTACAAGAATTATAATGCAATGTATGTCAAATATTTAAAGAATTAAGAAGAAAAAAATTCTATATAAATTAAAAGATAAATGATATTTTTTTCGATATGAGAAAATGTAAAGAATTATTTTTATTTATTTAGAGTTTTTCATTTAATTATATACCAATTATTATAAAAATTGACAGTGATATATTATGACATATATTATTATATTATAATAATAATCGAGATTCGAATATATCATTTACGGGTTAAAAGTGTCATTCGGCCCCATCTATACAGTTATATATGTAATGACTCACATATAGTTCTTGAATAGTAGTACATAACTTTTGATTGTGTGAAAAAGTATATAACCCGAATATTGATTATTTACTCATTTGTCGATAAGGCCCTACTGATTCTTGATTCACAAAAAATTGTATGATTTGAGCATACTTAAAATTGTAAAGTAAAGAATTTTAATTATTAACTTAAAATTGCACATAAAATTTAATGAAAATTATATGACATTACATTTGATTTTAGATCATATTTATTTCAACATGTTTTATATAAAATATATATTCAATTATAAAAATTATATACCTTACTGAGTAATTGACTTATTTTTACTTTAATTTTTACTAACTTTTTAGATTAGAGGGCTCAAGACATACTTTCAGGTAAATAAAGTTGATGAGAAGACTATTTAAGAAAATAAAATTTAAAAATTAAATTTAGATGGGATATTTTGTTCAAAAGTGGTAGTATTAGAATGTTATGTTATTGTAATTTTATGGTGCTATAATACTTAAATTACGGCTATTTTTTTTTAGTAATTTAGTTTGATGTCGAGATCCCCTAGTGGTATGTTTAAGTTATGATGTTGTTGACACCGATCTTAATGGAGACACTCTCCTTAGATATGTTTCGTGGACATGTATTATTGATAATCAGAGTCCTTTTTGGATTTGATATTTTGAATCTTGTGATTAAATTAATTATTTTCTTTCAGATTGATTATTGATATTTGATTTATAGGTTCATATCCGATAGTTATTTGGGGTTTTAGTTTGTCGATAGAATAAATAATGAAAATCTTGTAGAATAAATGACTAAAATTGTTTCTAATTAATTAGGAAATAAAATAACTAATTGAAAGATGTGTTCGATGGTAGTATTAGAAGGGTCGTTAGGAGATTGTCTTATTTTGATTTAAGGATTTAATTTGGCCTATTATTTTATAATAAGATTGAAGGATGTGTTCTTAACAAGTTAAATTTGAACCAAACTCTTGCCTCGACAGATAGAAAAAGTACTTGACCATCATAGTGAGAATGGCAGACATGATACAATTAATGGCTCGAGGGTCTCAAAACTTGGAGCCTAGGACAACAAATCCTGCAGCAGCCACGACAACATATGACTGGTTTATAAACGAGAAGGTGCCAGAATTCATGGGAGGCTTGAATCCCGTAAAAACTAAAATCTAGATTCGGTGAATTGAAAAAGTTTTTGAAGTTTTTTGTAGTCCAGAGGTGAAGAATATTATTTTTACCGTTTACAAGTTAGAATGAGAAGCGAACCGTTTGTAATCCACGAAGAAGATAATTTGGGTACTCGAAAAAGAGCAAATCTTATAGGATATGTTTTCAAAGACATTTATATAGAAGTATTTTTCAGTCAGCTTGAGATAATAAAAATAAAATAAATTTGTCCATCTATAGCAAGGAAACTAGATTGTGGCATAATATGATGTCAAATTTATAAAGCTATCCTATTATATTTTCCACATCGTACTCAATGAGGCTAGAGAAACAAGAAAATTTTGCGAGACTTGAATGACCCTATCCAAAAACAACTTGCAACATTGACTTTGTAAAATCTTCGACGTGTCTTACTTGTATTATCGATGCAATATTAGTAATTAATACACTTGAGATAATAATATTGTGAAAAGTAATTACTGGGGCAATTATTCCAAGATTGGGCTTGATATATTTTGTGGGCAACTACTTAGAGTAATGGATACAATTAAACTGACAATTATATATGTAATAAAATTTGAAATATTTAGTAAATAATTGGCATGGAGAGAGAAGCGTATCTTGGCTGATTGTGCCTGTGTTTGGCAAGATATATATAGGAAAAGTTAGGAAGCGAAATCCAAATATGCTAAGATCTTGGGAGGTAAGAATTGGGGAAGGAAAGAATTAACCCGAATGAAATACCTCTTGATATATTGGCTGCTGCTGTATGGAAAAACCTGTTTTTGAGTTGCAGCAACTATATTTTTGAAGAAGAAGAAGAAGAAGAAGAAGAAGAAAGAGAGTCTGCGGCTGCCATAGTTGCTGCTGCTACTACTTTGACCGAAGAGAATATCAAGGTAAGTGAATCCTTCCTCCTGTGATGTATTATCTTGTAAAAAGGTCCATTCTTTTCTCCTGCGACTCGTTCCACAATCATGTATACAACGCCTATAAATGTTCCAGCGAAAGGAAAGAGACAATGAACAATACCCTGGGCCAGAAAATTAGTTTTTTGAATAATTTTTGGGTTAATAATTTATATGTCAAGGTTAATAATAAAATTTTCATCAAATGTTATCATACAATTATCTTTTAAATTAACCTAAATTATATTAAGGACGTCATAAATTATAAATAAAATTAGATGTTATAGATAGTCTTGGTAGGTTATACATTGACGAGATTGTAAGGTTATACGAAATTTAAGTAACTATCATGTCTGATAAAGACCCATGATTTGTATCGCATTTTTAACAGAGTCTACACCAAATTTTGTGGACAAAGTTGAAGTTTAACATAATTTTTCATCCACACACAAATGAATAATTCGAAAGGACTAATCAAACCTTGAAAGATATGTTACAACTACATGTGCTTGATCTTGGAAAAAGTTGGATACATCCTTTGAATACTCAAATGGTAGTCCGATTACTTAAAGTGAAAAAGGATCTTTTTCATCTTTTAGAAAATGATGAAGAAATTCTTATTTCTGAATTACCATATCTCAGTATTGTTGATGCACTAATATATCTTGAGAATTATTTATGCACTAATATATCTTGAGAATTGTATAGGATTTTATATTGTTTTTATAGTCAGCTTATTAGTAAGATATAATCTCCTTCCTAACTAAAGGCGTTAAAATGGAGTCAAATATGTACTGTAATATCTCTATGGTATTACTAATATGAAATTATTTTATCCCTATAAATAAATTTACAATTGATTGGATATACAGATGTAGACAATTCCTTTAATAAACATAAAGGTTGATTACAAATCAAATATTTATTCAATTATAAAAGTACTGTTATATCCTAAAAATTTATAAAACAAGCATTATCTGATACTTTTTAGAGATTATTAATATATATGAAACAAGTAGAGAATATGTTTGGATGATATCATTACTTCTTTATATTCTAGCAAAGCAAGGTTTACCCATAACCAATGATAGTCCAACAATTTCATATGAAAATAATGCCACTTGCATCACACAGGTCATATTAATATGACAAATAAAGTATATTTCACTGAAATTCTTTTGTACTCATGAATTTGAAAAGAAATATGATATTAATATTAAACAGATAAAATATAGTATTAATTTAGCAGATTTATTTATTAAAATACTACCAATTGTAATATTTAAGAATATTATGCTTAGCACTGGAATATGATAACTTAAATATCTTATATATATATATATATTTTTAGGGGGAGTTTATTTGCTACTTTTTTTTTTCTATATGATATGATGTGTATATTCATCAACATTATCATATTTATTATTTTAATTAATTTATTATTATAGTAGTTGTAACTCCTCATTACATTCATAATTCCGTAAAAGAATATTTGAAGTAAATTATATATACATACAAATGAAAGAGAAAAAAAGAATAGAGGGAGGACTAAGAAATATCACTTGCTCCTGATAAACTATTTTATTATATTTTATATAATAATATTATAAATATTATTTATAAATAATATAAATAAAGATTATATGTATAAGAGCTTTAATGGTACCGACACCTAAAAAATACATGAAAAGCATGAAAGACAATAATTATTATCAATTCAATTTGAACTAATATTTACAAGTAGTACAAGATTAATATAATAAAAAAATATATCAGAAAAAAAATAAGAAAAAGTACTTATGATATTACAACAATAGTAATAATAATTGTTACTATTATGAATAGTTGTAATTAGAGGCCTATAATAATGTTGTCATATAGTAATTTTAATGTCATCAACTAAAATGATGAAATTAATCACTCTAAAATGAAAGGCAATATAACATATGACCATAACAAAACCCACAAGTGGACACCACCATTCTACACATTATTGAAAGATGGTCAATCAAATACTTTATTCATGTTAAACACAAAAAGTAAAGAACAACTGCTTGGATAAGCCCAGCAGTAATTATTATAAGCATAAATTTTCATCATGAAAAAAAAGTGGTTTACTTCTACACGGTCGATCTCACTCTCATTATTTAATTATCCGATCATATTAAGAGTGCAACTCTATAGTTAGAGCTCATTATTCACTTTTTCAGTCTTGGATGATTCATTTGGCTTAAGGAATTTCTTGAACCATAAAACAGAACTTTTGGATATCTTGTCAGCACATTAAAGTCGCATTTAGTGAAGGCCAAACCTACATGTATAGCCAGAATACCATTCGAAATCGTCCAAAATGAACATGCAAAGTATCCTGTCATGTTCACGCCATCCCCGCCAAAGTTCCATTGATATCGTATGCCCAAGTCAATGTCGTTAGAAATATGTCCCACATGACATATGAATTATTGATTTATTGAATTGATTAAATAATTTTGTTAGTTTATATATATAATAAAGAGAAATTTTTTAAAAGATACGCCCATTCAAGACGATTCTTTTCGGGAAGGAAAGGATATATTATTTTTCAATAGATATGTCATTTATGGAAAGATGTATCTTTTGAGATATACCTGAAGCGAATGGATATCACTTCTCAGCGATTATATCTCTTCATGACGCATATCTTGGGCGAAAGGAGTGACATTTTAATAATTTGGGAATGATCCTCTCTCCTCCTCTATAAAAAGAATGTCCTCGCCATCATTTTAGGGACACACAAGATTTGTTAAAATTTTACAAATCATAAAGAGAAGAGAGAAAAATCATCTCCTAGTTCTTTGAGACAAGAACAATTATGGTATTATATGAGGATTAACGCTAATGAATTCAGGTGACGTTAAATTTGTCTATAATTAATTAATTAATGAAAAAATATGATAATGAAGATTGTGAATAAAAATTATATCTCATTAAAGTTTTTCTAACAAATGCATCTTCAATTAATCGTGTTTGTAAGAAATCGATAACAGATGATACATAAATTTATAAATCTTTTAATTAAAAGTTATTATATATATCTATATGTTTATCAATAGTTTATTAATCAAATGGAAGTGTGGAAAGCACTTACTCAATTGATTGGAGAAGGTTGGATAAATGGCTTTCATGGTATCTGATTCTCTGGGTATCCTCTTCAAGTGATAGTGAGCTGTTGTTTGCATCACCCATACCTAAACAGCCAAAATTCGAGTTTATTGAAAATTACTCAGTTCACAATTTCTTATACTATTAGTTTAATATCAAAAAAAAATATGCTTAGTTTTTATGCATGATTCGTGTATTATATTACACACACACATAATGTCATAAAATATTAACTGGCTTATTTCTCTTCTATTGATCTCCACCTATAAAACAAAAACGAAATTTACCATTCTCGGGGATAATGATATTAAGATTGTTGTATTTGTCCTTCACATATGCGAGAAGATCTTGGATGCCCTCGGGATAGATGTAAAGCCAGCTCAAAGCAGTCTATAAAATAACATATTAGAGTATATACTGGCATTAGCACACTGGTTGATTTGCATGTATAATATATTCTTCATTAGTATATTTATATGTGTTCTTAGGGACAAAAGAACTATACGGGGCTTCTCCAATGGGATTCCATTTTGTCGACTGATTACCCCAACAAATTTAAGAAAAATAAAGTCAGTCATAGTAAAATAACTGAAATCAAAGACAACGCAATGTATAAGTTATATAAAACATAGTACAATATACAATACTCTTATACATGCGGATCTAAAAAATTAAATATTACAACTTTACCTCTTATGTTATAGTATGGCCGTTACAATAGAGTAATCTTACCATGATGCTAAGGTATAGTATATAAATTAAATTAAGTTAGGAAAGAAAGTATATAACTATTGAATAGGAGGAGATAGAGGCAAAGTATAGTCCATACAACTGGTAAGATTAGCACGCTTGTTTGGTGGTGTAACTTTGGTTGATATGACTAGAGACTCTTGTATCAACTATGAAATTTGTAGTATAGTAGTTTAGTCCAAGGAAATCAAACTAGTTCTTTAGCATATGGGTTTGTTCCTCTGAGAATTTAGGTAGTCGATTTTCTATTATAGTTCGCAAGGACTTCGGAATGGAGGTGCAGTCCTTGGGTGAGAAGGGTCAAGGATCATGGCATCTTGCCTGTGGACCCCCGCCGGGCAGAGGACTCTCGTAGGTGGACACGACTTCCTCTCATATATTGCTTCAATCCTCTCGACCTCCTCGAAATAGACAAAGATAGAGAAGACTCGCTTTAGCCCCATTGACCAACCCTTCAAGAGGAGTGTGGATGATCGGCCCCTTTGTGCCTTCTCTGTGTGGCAAAGAGGCATCTTGGGGATTTCTTCCTCGCCTTCCTCCTCCCCCTCGCCTCCCACTCAACCCCGACAACCATCAATTTGGCGAGCTGTACTCACCAAGGCACTTCAAGTCGGCGGCATGGTCAGCAGAATAAGCTTCATCAAGCAACGTGTCGACAAATCCCAAAGCTTTGGGACCTTGCCAAAATAGGCATTGTTAATCATGCCTATTGGTTCTAGATACACCGCCTCGGATCGGTTGTTAAATAAAAGTAGCAATCCTTTCATCTCTTCACCGAAGTCGATTTCCTCTCGCTTATCAGAATACACGCATGAGAGGTGAAGGAGATCCAATCAAGCTCCTGATTAAAGTGGGAAGAAGGTCTCCACACTCCAAGCATCCAAAGAAAATCCTTTGGTGTGACAAAAGTTGCATGAGACGCAATGTATTGCACAACATTAGAATGGAGGAGAGCCGCAGTGGAACTCTAGAGCTCTCAAGATCCCATTCAAGGCTCGTTCGCAAAAGGAATGTGATGGCTAACCTTCAAATGCTCCTCGTAAATGGTTAGTGAACCCGAGAGGAGGGTCACAAGTCGTATTACTAACCTCAAAGAGCAATGTACAGGTGATATTGTATTTCTTGTACAAGGACGATATATCCCGACTAGCGAGAATAGAAAGAATCACGGTGACACCCCCGAGATGCCATGAAAGCGAGGAGCGAGAGGAAAGTGAAATAGGCAGAGCAATTCGAAAATAGAAATGTTCAAAATGGTAGAGGGCTAGTGCTTAAATAACCAAAGCCTTGAAACGATGTCGCTGGGGGATACCGGAAAGGCACGCTCCATAATGACTATGACATGTGCCCACGCTTACAAGGCATCGTGGCACATTAGCCGCCTCGCTGCTAGTAATGATGGCTTGATGCCGCACCTTCCTACGTGGACTGCTGTCCCTCGCAAACTTGGATAAGCCCCCGATAGGACAGGTGCGCAGTTCTAACACCACGATGCCCATTCCCGAAGTGGCAAAATCAGAGTCCCACATCGGATGGGAGGTGAACGAAGCACGCCCGATAAAGGGTGTGGATACCTCTTCCATCGGGCGACGCGTTTTGGGGGCCCGTGAGGGTCTGCCAGAACAAACCGTGAGGCGCCACTGTGACGGCCTTAGCGCGAGGGACGGTCCAAAGGACAATATCGCTGGTCACGGATGCTCCGGACGTTACAGATGGTATCAGAGCCGGGATCCGGCCTGGTGTGCCAGCGAGGACGCTGGTCCCTGTGGGGGTGGATCAGAGTCCTATATCGGATGAGGAGGTGAACGAAGCACGCCCGAGCAAAGGGTGGATACCTCTTCCATGGCGACAAGGCTTGGGGGCCCGTGAGGGTCTCACAGAACAAAACCGTGAGGCGCCCGTGACGGCCTTGGCGGCGGGGGCCCAAAGCGGACAATATCGTCGAATACGGATGCTCCGGACGTTACAAAAATGGTGGCACACAATCGACAGAGCTTGAGGCTCGGGTTCGACGGCCCATGACCCAACTTGATGCCCAAGAAAATCGTTGACTCAAAACCACCACAAGGTCAGCCGCTGGGTCTACAATCTGTTTGATAGTCATCAGCAACGAAGAGAGCAACATTTGAACGCTTCACCTACTCACATCATGAAACAAGGAAAAGGGTTTGGTAGTTCTATTCACTAATTTCTTTTACAAAGTACAAAGTTGGAAACAGCAGTGGTACAATTCAAAAAAAGAGAAAAATATATGGAACAACAATCCGACTACTAATACCTTGCTTTACTAGAACAAACACCCAAAGGGCAAGCAAGCACTTGTCCTGAAACGAGGCTTTCGATCGAGTGGCCGATGCGCCTTAAAGGTCAACAAGGCGAGGCTCCATGCACGACCGATTTGTCTTGAAAATAGGCCACCACCCAAAGCGTGGGCCATAGTGAAAGGAAAGCTTTACCTTGCCATAGCCAAGAGACGAGCTCGGCCCAAGACGGATGTGAAAAAGGAATTACCAAAGCGATTCTCCATATGAAAAGAAGTAACCAAAACAGCTCCCCGTGCACCTCAAGATGTCCTTCAAATATTGAGAGACAAGCTTTCTTTCGATCTTAGCTAATGGTAGAGCAAGACGCATGCTAGCTCCGAACCCTCATTCCCCTTAGCCAGTGTAGATGAGTCATGATGCGAGGGGTCGGGGGCCCTCCACAAATTTTAGTCCGGAGACTAAACCCAAAGATAAAATGAAGGGCCAGAGAGGACAACGACCCACGCCAGACAACCACACACCAAGGCGTGAGACTAGGTAGATCGACTCAAGTCTGTCTAGCCAAGAACGGGTAACTAGGCTTGTCCAACGGAAACCTCTAGCTCACTAACCAAGAGGGTGGCGCAAGAGGACTTGTCAGAATCGGCCATAGACAGCCTTAGCAAAGATATCTCCAAAATATCGCTCAAGATTGCATATCTTCCTAGGACGGCAGCTTACTTTTTAAAAAATATTCGTCTAAGATTACATGATACCCTGACGACAATTTTGACTCAACAAATCGCTTCCCTAAGAAGGCCCTCGAGCGGAGATCTCCGTAATCATCCTAATATAGGAAGGAGTAATCAACAGACAAGAACGACCACAGTGAGCGCCGCGATCGTGGGACAACTCAACGATTTCAGGTAAGCAAACGGTATCACTAGCCGTGAAGTCCAAGGGAGATTGAACCGCCTCCATTAACTGTAAATACCCCTTCACCCTTCTCGAAACGGGCAAGCAACCCTACCTCCCCAAGTCCTCCTAAGAAAGTGAACTTAAGCACTTGAGCGCCCCTCAAAGAGTAAATGAGTCCCTCTTTCCAAAGCTACTCAAGCTCGTGAGCACATGTCTCACTCACCACTTCGCTCCTCAACGGCCAGATCTCTCCCTCTCTCTAAGCAACACCTAGTAGTGCACACCATCTCACCTTCTAAGTCACTCCCAATTGAGTGCATCTCCATCTTTAAGCCGCTCTCAGTCGAGCGCACCTCCAAATCATTCCATGCCGAACGCAACCATCGTAGTTTAATCCTCCAGGTTACGTTCAATCCTCTTCTTTGTGCATTCACGATTGTCAATATCCTTGCATCTTTCCTTCCTTTGAAGGGACCAACATCGAATGACATATTGAACAATCCCGACAATCCTCCGACCTATTATTTTAACAGAAGGCAGTGATCACAGATTTACAATGACGGAGATCGAACTCGCTTCAATTTGACCCGCTGAAAAAGACCAAGTGGCTTTCTAATCCATTCAATAATCTAAATTGAAGGACGCATTAGATATAATTAATTTTAATCAATTTTATTTTAAAAAACAAATTATAACAGTTTATCTTATGATATATAATTAAATAAAAACATGGATGATACTCTTTCTTTTATAAAACAGCCTCTTGCATCCTTCCTTTGACTTGATGAGTAGGTTAGATGTTTGTGGTTGATGTAGACGCGTGATTTTCTTGTTCATTTTGAAGGTTTGGTAACTTAGGGATAATACGCAATTAATATTGATTTAATTTATTGTTATTCTAATAAGTGTCGTGAGTACCCTTATGCCTCTATATTTTTAGATAAAAATTCTATATATTAAATATTTTTAATAATTATATCATAATCCTAGTACTAATATCACCTAAACATTATTAATTAGCTATGAATTTTTTATGGAATCCGCTTCATTAATGTTGTATGGCCACGCCCATAGGACTCAGGGGACTGCGACGCGTATATATAAAAAAAAAGTTTTTTAGTTATTTTTTTTATTTTGATATTTTTTTTTACATTTGATTTTAAAAAATAATGATTTGATATATTTTTTTTTTTTATAATTTTTTTAAAAAAGGAGCCGTCGTATCTTAACTGACACGGCCCCAAACTCATCAGAGGGAGCCGCGACGCCCAACCCGTCGCAGCCCCCGATCCACACCCGTATACTAAAGTTGTATTATCTGCCATTTGCATTAATTATTGTCTATTTTAAAATGAGAAAAATGCTTCCTTTAAGCTAGAGAGTATTAAAATAAGATTGGTGTATTAATCGGAAGATTATCTAAATCTAACTATCAGTAGTAAATTAAACAGTCTTTCAATTTGATTTGTATGTATAAATTATAATATAACCAAGATCTGATAAGTCTAATTATCTTATATTAATCGACTGAAGAGTTAATCCTACATTTATAGTGAGAATACTTTCTCTTTTTAATGTGCCATTTTTATAACAGAATCGTACGTGATTGAAATAGTTATTAAATCTGTCCCACAAATTTTTCTACATATTAAAATTTCTACATATCCATAATTTTTCTATCTGTTATACATTCAAATATCTGTGAAAAAAATTAAAATAAATTTTGATGAAGAAAATACTTTATTTATTATAAAAATATAAAATATTTATATTTGAATAGAGTCTTTAATCTGACTAAATAAAACAATACCTAAAACAAAATAGATCCAACATCAAAGTCAAAGCTATACATTTTTAAAAATTGATTATTTTTATAAAATTAAATAAAATTTTATCATACTGTATAATTTTTTAATTACCTATCTGGCCTCGTCATATGCATGATCGAGCTTATAGTATTAATTAATCATTCAAATTAATAATAAAATAAGATCATTTGGTCTTCTCTTTTATGAATTCTATGGGAAGTGGCCCATTGGTGATGCATTAATTTTGTCCTCAGAGTCTTATGCCTAATCAATATACTTGAGCCCTTCCATATCTATTCAATAATCATTTGTGCTTGAAAATGACCAATGATAAAACAATAATCAGATTTAAAAATTAAATTAAATTAAATTAAATTGTGAAATTATACAAAAAAAAATTGTTAAATGTGATTAGATGTGATTTACTGATTAATCACTATACATTCATTTTGTGTACGAATATGAAATTAAATTTTTCAGTGAAAATTTTTTAAAAATATATTTTTTTATTTTCAATATTTTGGAATTTTTTCTATTATTTTTCAAAATAGAAAATAAATAAATTAGAATATATATTTTTAAATTTTTTTATTTTTATAAAAAATATTAAGAATTGATGTTAATTATCTGGGGTTGAATTCAGCGGGAGATCGGTCCTTTCCATGTGCGTTGCGGCGTGCTTTAGAATTCCGTGGGTGTTATTTTGCATTTAATGAAATTAGATTTCCACCTGTGTAATTTTTTTTCCCTTAAAATACATTGAGACTTTTTTTTTTTTTTCTGGTAAATTCCATAAAAAAGTATAAATTGAAATCCTTACGGTTCTCAACCTCATCCCAACCACAAATATAAAGTATGGATAATAAAATATTTCTTTAATAATAATTAATTTAATTTAATTAATAAATTTTAATAATTAATTAAGATATTAGATCAAAAATTAAATTTTGAATCAGAATAAATTAGGTCGAGTGGTACCTGATTTGCACTCGACCCATATTCATACATATTTTAGATAATATATGTGTGTCTGATTAGTATTTTTGAGATGCTCATACGCATTTTAGATAAATTGATCGTACCAAATGTGGGCTCGATCGATACACATAAGTTTTTGGGGTAAAATGTTGATGCCTAATGCTTATTTGATGAACGCTCGTGCATAGTATAAATTGTGCCTCGGTGCTTAATAGGTACATAATGGCTAATTTTTTTTTTATAAATAAATCCCTTAATTAATTTTGGATCATTTTTATTGGAGTTCTAAAAGAAGTGAGAGAAAGCAAAGAAAGAAAGAGAGAGCAAAAGATACAAAGAAGGAGAAGAAAGAATTAAGGTTAAATCAAAGATATTTTGTCATATTCTAACTTTTGATCCCATAATTAACTCTTAATTAAATAATTATTAAATTAACCAAATTAACCTCTAATTAAATTTTAGATGTGAATTCCACGTCGATACCTCGATCAACCATAGTAAATTTAAATAACATTATACACAGGACTCAAAGTACGCGACACGTCTCATGTGACTTCGACACCGACCCAAAGATTACTTTAGATCTTACATAATGAGTAATATCTGTCAAATGCAAATATCAGAGTATACAAATTGTTGAATTAAATTATAGACCATAATCTGACAACCAACGGCCAATCATTGGACAATCCAAAATAATTATAAAACTACAATGACATTAACCTATAATATGCTGTCCGACATTTAACATTTTGTCATTTTAGCCATCTAAAAAATTATCCTAAAAATCGATATAACATATTAGATGTTCTTAAACTGTCCAAAAACTGAATTATAACAATCCGATTTGTCAGGTCCCAAATTTCGATCATAAAATTAATACTAAATTAATATTAATTTACCAATAAATAACCTTTGGATATAAATTTCATATCGATATAATGACTGATCACAAATAGGATAATACATTATTATACACAGGATCCAAATACGTCTCACGTTATTATATGGCACCAACACCGATTCAATCACCACGATGTCGAACCTTAAATAAGAAATGATAGGTATATAATACAATAATCAATATATATTGATCTGCATAAGTAATTAAACACCATAAATTTGACCCAAATTAAACTAAAATTATCGACACCTGATTAAGGAAATACAATACTCAATAGTAATACAAAGCCCTAGCAAATTTCAAACTGATACAACTTACTATTCATACTTAAATATCTATAAAAATACCAAATTATATCATTTAATACATTCTAAAATTGTATCAAAATATAAACTAATATTATCTGAAAGTGTCTAAACATAACATAATGCAACAACTATTATCCGGAATCATGAAACAGCAAGAATCATCATCAATTCATTAATCTTAACACCTCCTATCGGTTCGATCATCCAATCTCGAATACCTGGCAATAACCTATATGACTCATCTGAGAAAATTAGTAAAACAGTAAGGAATGAGACAGATATCCAATAAGGCACAGTATATATTAATGAGTATGCATACTTTATACTTAAAATATAATAGAAGTAGGGATCATAATAAAATGTAATGGCATGAATCATAAGTAGAAAAACTTATATGATGTATTTTTAAATTTTCTATCTTATCCTTTTATTAATCTTAGCTATCAAAATTTATGTAAATCAATCATTAGTAGATACAATGACATAAACTTATACAAAAAAACTCATATGATATAAATTTAGATTTTTTTATCTTATTTTTTCTTAATCTTATTTATCAAAACATACTTAAAATTTATTCTTCTTTAGGATCAAGGTTAGTAAACCTTATCAACTAAATGAGTTATCAATCGAAACCTGGATTATATTTATTTTCACGCAATCAAAGATCATAAGTTGTTATTCAAGACCTGAAGGTGGGTCATCTACATATCACCATATAAATGGAGATGGATGCCACTTCTTAACTTACAGTTTCATAGGTTTAGATATCAATTTTTCATTATAATATATTAAAGTATGTTAAAATATACTACTTGCTAAATCATAACATTGATCCAATCTTTAATTTAGAAAAACTCTATACTTTACTTTATAATTTTTAGTTCTCACTCTTCTAAAGAACACTTCATTATTTCTTAATATTTTATAGAGTTTTCTTTCCATTCTTTTTCATGATACTTCACATTTTAATCATAGTAAATTCATAAAATATGAAATTTAACAAAAACTCTTATAGAAGAAAATTTAGGAAACTTAATACAGACTTAATAAGCAGGTAGTATACAATTAAACATGCAGTATATAATTAAATATGTAAAATTAAACATGTAATAACTAAAAAATTAACAATTTCGGAGTTTAGACATATAGGAACAATTGTCGTTTTTTCAAACATGAGAAGAGTTATAACTATAAAAAATATTACATACTGCAAATATTTAAACATGAGTTCTTGAGAAATTTTGTCGTAAAATTATGAAAAATCAACATACATGCATGATTTATATATTTTAACTATGAAATCTTAGTTAGGACGAGTATTAAAATAAGAACAGTCGAAAGAAACATCAATAAATAACAACAATGAAAAAGAGAGCTTAAAGCGCACTTGTCTCGACTTAATTTATCCAAATCTTTACTCTGATCGTCCTAATTTGAGCTACCAAAAACCATCTTTATCTTCTTTCTCTTTTCTTCTCTATTCTGCTCACTTTTCTCTCTCTCTCTTGCACCAATAAAAAATGGTGGTCACCAAATGCTCGACGTTATTTATATTCGACTCGTGTTTGAGTGGCGCTCGAGCGCGAGTCAAGCGCCACTGTAACATTTCTCGATTCTAGAATTTGCACCAAGGGTGCCTCAAGGGGAGCGTTAAGCACAGGTCTAAAATATGGCTATTCTAAGTTTCATGTCTCTTAGGCGTTCGAGCTATAGTCGAGCGCGCTCCCTGTAAAATACATACACATTTTTGCACCAAGGGACCGCCAAGGCGCGCGTTGAACGGTCTGCAGTGCCATTAACTTTTGGTTTTTGGGCTGAAGGCAGGCCTCGGAATCCATCAGGTCCAAATCGCCCGATCCAAAAATTTGACTCTTTTGACCCAATTTTCACCTCATTTGATTTTAATTTTAATTATATTATTTTAAATAATTATGATTAATATAATTTAGAGATTTGATCCTTACACAATTAACATAACATCATTTGAAACTAAAATTAAAGCTAAATTACAATATTAAACGCATTAACTATTATTTAAAAATATAAAACAACATTAAACATTAATAGAACTTTGAACTAAACTCTTCGAACGTCATCGAATTTCACTCTTGATCATTTGGTAAGAACTCATATATCTTATTTAAGGGAGTTAGTGAAAATAACAATGAATGAGCCAACTGTTTAATAAGACACATAATACATCAATAATCATATATATATTGTATTAATAATATAATGGAAAGATTAAAAATCATGATCAGATACAATGACATGTGATTTTCATAATTTTTATGTAGGAAATTCAGTTTATACAATTTCAGAATTCTTATCACGTTCTTTCTCAATTTAATCATTAAATTATGCTAAAATTTGATTTTTCTTGGAAACCAGGGTCAGTGAATCTTATCGATTAAATGAGTAGATAATTAAAATTCAAATTGTATATACTCTCACACAATTAAAGGCCATACACTACTATTTATTACTCATAGGTGGGCCTTCTATATATCACCCCACAGATGGAGTCGAAAGTCACTTCTCACCTATGGATAATAAGTTTGGATATCGATATGCTACTGTAATATGTTAAGACATGTCATAATATACTATCCGCTGAACAATAACATTGATCCAATACAATTCTTAAGAAAATTTTATACTTTTTATCATAATCCATAATTTTCTCACTCTTAGAGAAAATTTTCATAGTTCATATTATAATTGTGGAATTTTCTTTCATAATTCCATAAATTTATATTTATATTTTTGTATAAATATAGTCATATTAAAATTAAAAATATGGGATGCTGAATTGTTAGTTAAATATAGAAAATTTAGCAAGATACATAAATCAACAAGTATATCCAAGTTTCAGACTATTTTTCTGTCTATATAAGACGTACATTTAATAGTTAAAGTATGTATAAATTTCTGCACGAATTTAAGACTTGTAGAAACCTAAACTTAGCAAAAGTTAAGCAAAAATTAATAATTTGGAAGAAATTCTACAATTCAAGTTTACTAGCATACTTACAAAGTAATATTTTTTGAAATTATAAACATGTGAGCTTATAATTTTAAGTCCAAAACATGTAGTGGTAAAGTGTATGAAATTTATCATATATAAGGCCATTAAACCATAAATTTAAGACATGTATGTAGTCAAATTATAGTATTCAAAATATATATACATTTATATGAACTTAGACATGAGTTCTTGTGAAATTTTGCTATAAAGTCATGAAAAACTAAATGTATACTCAATACAATTATTAATACTTCAAAAATCATGACATGTAAGAGTAATGGAACAAAAATTACTCAAGAAAGTTAAAAAAGATCAACAATAATAGAAAAAAAATTTAGAGTGCACTTACTTTATCTTCAAATTACCAAAATTCAAGTCTTAGATTCACTTAATTTAAACTTCCTCAAGCTCTCTCTCTTTTACTCTCTCTTCTCCTTATTTCTCTCTCTCTTCTCTAAAATTTTCTAAAAAAAAATAACAGAATTTAACTCAGGTACTGTATTCATACATCGATGGCATTCGAGCATCAATTCAAGCACATGTTGGGTGCCACTCTACTTGTTTGCCACGCTTGATCACAGTTCAAGAATGCCGCAGAGACTGATACCATTGGTTTTGGTGCTCAAGCACAGGTTGGGTTTTTATCAGGCGTAAGCTAATATACTTTTCACGCACGAGTACGTATTGATCGCCAATTAAGCGTCCCTTATTTGATATGACCCAACCCAATTTTAACAATATTATCCAATTTTTTATAATTTTTGACCTCAATTTTAATTATATTAATTTAATCAATCAAGATTATCGTAATTTAAAAACTCAAGCCTTACATATTTTTGTTAGAAATCAAGAAAATGTAAGTATGTTCAAATCTTTTATTCTCTTGTTGGTGATCTTTTTTTATAATTTTTGAATATTTTTTATTCTAAATATTCATGTGTTTATTAATTTCATACTTGAGATTATTTTAAACTTTGTATGTATCGAAACCTATCCTCATTTCATAAAATTTTATAAAATACATATTTTAAATCTATATAAATTATTTTAAGTACTAAACTTTTATTTAATATTCTTCTATGTCTTTAAATCATTTGTATATGCTCCTTCTTATTCTTACATTCTATATAAATATCTTTTCATATCGTTTATTTGTAAAAAAAATGTTAAAAATTGATATAAACCATGTTAATTTTTTATAATTTATATAATATTATTTCTACATGACTTTAAATTACATATCAATATTTCTATATATTTCTAAATAACACGTTAGAGCTTTTATATGTCAATAATTTTACAGAATATTATATATTTAAAAAAATATGAAAAAAACTCCACATAAAGTTTGATAAAAAAAATATTTTTTTATTATAAGTGTTGCGTTCTGGTTCCACGGACTTGCTATGGCCGAGAGATGCAGTGGCTGGGTTGAGGACGCCCCCCATCGGATTCTCAGGAAGGATCGTAACGATCGGGGTGCGGCCCCAGTCCGATCCGTGATTAACCGGCAACACAAGGGGTGATGTTTTGGACACGAGATGAGTGATTGAGACTGACATGTTTTACGGGAAAACCTCCTCTTGAATGGGGGAGAAAAACCACGAGGCATTGTGGCCTGTAAAGAGCTTCACTATATGGGCTGGAGATTTTGCTGAGACACAGCTGTGAGGGTTAATCCCTTCCCTATCTCACGTTTTGTGTTTATCTCCTAAGGAAGCTATGCTCACCGGGAGCCTTTTTACACTTCTTTGAGAAGTTGAGCGTGGAGAAGGGGAGCGCCTGGCTGGAGCTTTAGGGCTCAGAGTTGCGTGTCTGGAAAGGCTCCCTCCCTTGAAAGGAGGTCTTGTTGTGTATTTATAGTGGAAGTCGGGCCGTTGGGGAGCGGGACACGGCGTCTATCCTGCGGTTGAGGAGTCTGGTCCATCGGGCCTCCTTTAATGCAACGGTGGAGTGGAGAGTATGACTGACCGGCGCCGCCGCAGCCTTTGAGTGTGTTAGGTGTGCAGTGGTCTGATATCTCGCCTGATTCGACCAGAGCGCCTCGTTGATACGGCTGACCGGCAGAGCTGCGTGCTTTCTTGAAACCGCGGAAGTAGGCTAGGGGCATTCTCGGACGGACGGTTGCTCGTCCGGTCATGAGACCCTTGTAAGCTTACTGGGCTTGTGAGGAGATAACAGCTCTGTGGGGTCCTCGGAAAAAGTCCGAGAGATTCTCCCGGCCGCTGGGACTGCGCGAAACCTCTGGGCTCTCGGCCCTCGGGCCTCACTGGGCCATCCGGGTCTCTTCTCGGCCAGGGGAGTGTTTCCGGCTTTACTTGGGCCGCACTTTTATGGGCCTTCACTGGGCCCAACATAGCCCCCCATGCCAAAGGATCCGAGGTTCTCGGTCGCTTCGCATGAAGTCGCTTGGCCTCGCTCGGAGATGTCGCCGCCCGAGAGCTGTGGTCCTAGTGGCGAGCTCGTGGCCGACCTCGACAGTGGTTGCCCTGACCTCTTCGGGCCGCCCTTCACTTTCCCGCCGGAGCATTAAATGCCGTATCCCGATGATGACGCGTAATCATGCGCGCCTTGGGAAGGAAAGATCGCGTACTTCGAGGCGAATGGCCTCGTCGACGCGCGGGTAAGGGTAATGACGCTTTTTCCGTACTTCAGAGTTTATTTAAACCTCCTCCGCCTTGGTCTTTTCATCTTCGCTACTGCTTTTCGCTTTCCTTCTTCGTTCGAGCTTCGCTTTCCTTTCTTCCTTTCGTTTACATGGCGCCCGGAGTGAGAAACATCGCCTCCACGGTGACGCTTGGATAAGCTCACGAGATCCGAGCTCGCACTGCATCCTCGAGTCCATGGCTAGATGACCCGGCCGCATAATAGGGCGCTGCACTCCAGATGGCTTTATCACTGTTTATGAGGCCCATCTTAAAGGCGGGTTACGGTTTTTCATTCCTATGGATCTTTATGACATTGGCGAGGCGTTTGGCATGCCTCTCACAAAGCCACTCGAATGCGATGAGGTATCTCGGTATCCTTGTGCGTCTCTCTTCCGATGTCATGAGAGGCTAATCGCTTCTTACTGGGTTAAGGTGCTGCTCCGCTTTACTTAACTCGATTGATCGTGATTTGACTCTCGTCCGAAATTTTCTTCGCTATGTGGTGGCAACCCCCGATTCCACGAGGTCAAGGACAAGTTCTTCTTCTGGCGCGCTACGAGCACGGCCATTCCAATACATGGGGGAAGGTGGCTAGCCAAGATCGGCTCGATCTCTCCGCAGGGGAGCGAAGGAAATGAAGGCGCATACTTGACCTGGTGCCGCTAACTGGTGGACCTTCCATTCAACAAGCGCAACATCCGGGCCGGGCCGACAAATTCGTGGAGGCTATGGAACCGCTGGACGTGGGCTCCCCGCCCGCTCCTCCGCGGACCGGCGACACGCCGCGAGCTTTCGAGTGATGATGAGGATTTTGATATCGAGGACATGAGCGATGATGACGTGGTCGCTTTCCGTCTACGAGACGGGGCGGTGCTCTTTTTTCCGAGTCCTCGAGGCCCGGAGGTCTCGCCTTCACTTCCACCGCTAATATCTCTACTGAGCCTCCAAGAGCAGCGAGCGGAACAGAGCTTCCTCGAATCCTGCACTTCTTGGATGATGATGATGATGACGTTCCTCCGATCAAGAGGGTAAGGACTGGGGCCTCTTCCGAGGCTCCTCGATCTGGGCGGTCTCGCCTTCACTTCCACCGCTAATCCTCCTATTACGCCCAAGAGAGACTCTTCCTCGTAGGAGTGCGCGGTCCTCGACATTCAAATTTCCCCAAAGGATGACTTTGTTCCTGCGCTCCCGCTACTTTGCCGGGTGACGCCTTGGGCAGATTGATCATCCTCCCGAGGACATAGGAGGCGGGAGGCCGAGGGATTCCGAGAGGGGAATGTCGGCCGAAATGGTCCCGGAGATGGTGGAGGTCAGATTTGAGTGTCAGACAGCCCGCGCCTTCCGACCCTTCCGAGCGTCCCGCGTTGCCGAGGTCGGCGGCCGCTCGAGGCTCTTAGGGGCGCTGACTTCGAGGCGACTCGTGGCTTTGTTAGCCGAGGAGTCTCAGTGTTCGAGGCGGCGCCCGCAGTGGCTTAGAGCGGCCCGCAAGAGTCCGAGTCCCACGTGAATGTGGCCTGTGGATGACCTCTCCTGCTTCTAAGGTAGCCCTGCTTTCTTCCTTTATTTACCTTTTATTGTTCATGCCCCGATGAACTTTCCGTGGCAGCTCCAGAGCTTGATAGCCGGTCTCAACGGGCCAGGTGGGGAGTGATTGCTCAATCCCGCCTCGGGAAGTGAGGTCTCGAATGCCGCTCGTGAAGCCGCACACGGGGCGAGGCGAGCTAGCCGGAGCAATGGAGAAGATCGTTTCTTCGAGGCTACAAACAAGGATCTCGCTTTAGCGTGCAGCCTCCTTCAGAACGGATCTCTTTCCTCAGAGGAGAAGTTGAGGACGCCCGTGCATTGCCGAGATGGCCGGCTATGTCGACGGCAAGTTCGGACGGTGTTCGGTGTGCCGGGCAGAGTGGAGCGATTGATCCGCCCGCCTCCTTCGTGGCCGCCCCCGATCCTGCAGAATGCCGGTGCCTTGAGTACGGAAGACTTGTACGCGCCGATGGCGCCTCCTCGTCCTCCTCGGGCAGTGGCCCCGACAGCCGAACCTCTTACGCCCGAGGAGGCGGTTCGGTGGAGCAGACGGATCTTCCTGAGCTCACGAGGCTCGAGAGGAAGAGGCCGAGCAGACTCCCTTGACATGCCGCTCCTTACTCTTTATTTCGCTGCTTTGTCACACTTGTACGTAAAATCCTCTTTTTGTGAATAAGACTTAACTTTCGCTTTAAAGCTTCTGGACGCCTTTGTGTCTTGTTCGCTCGTGTTTTTTTTTTACAAGGCTGTCCGCTTAACTTTTGTTCCAAGTCGGCGACTTCCCTTCGACGTTCTCACCCTTCACCCTTTTCGACTCGGGCGCGCAAACTTTTCAGGACTTCTAGCTCTAGCCTCCCGGGTGTTCTTGCCTCCTGCCTCTAGGACCGTTTAGTCGCGGATGAGTTCCTGGAGTTCCGACCCAAGGGCCCTACGGGACCGCCTTGGCCACGCCCGGTTTTTGTAATGACTCTCAAGGGCCCGGGCTGACCGCTTTCACACACTCGAGCTTTTGTAATGACCTCAAGGGGCCCTACTGGGACCGCTTTGCCATAATGAAGTTTTTGTAGTGACCTCAAGGGCCCGGCTGGGACCGCCTGGCCACACCTGAAGTTTTTGTAGTGACTCAAGGGCCCTGGCCTGGGACCGCTGGCCACAATCGAAGCCAGTAGTGACTCAAGGCTCCGGCTCGGGACCGCCTGGCCACACTCGACTTTTTTTGTATCGACTTCAAGGGCCCGGACTGGGACCGCCTTGGCCACGCTCGAAGCTTTTTGCTTGCTGAATGCAGCAGTCAGTCGGCCGCTTCCCACAAGCCCTGGGCCGGGCTCGGTCTTCGCAGAAGTGGTCGAGGAGAGAGTACGAAACACTTCCGTAAGGGCAAAAATGCACGCTTTATTAATGCGTATTTTTCTTATATCGAGTGGCCTCCAAGGCTTTTGTCCTTTTTCTCTCGCTTTTCTTCCTCTCTTCCTTTTTTTTTTTTTTAGTCCGCGCCTATTATGGCCTTGCCCTTCGAGCGGCGTGATCTGGCCGCTCCTCGCCGGGCCCGGCCGCGCCCGGGTCTCGGGCAGAAGTGGTCGAGATATCCTTCCGTCGCCGCCCGAGCTCCGCCGAGCTCCGCCTGAGGCCAGCTGCCATGGTAATGGCAATTCTATCGTCACTTCCTCCGTTCTTCTTCAACGCCTTGGGACATCTAGAACTCTTCGTCCGGATGTGCCTCAAGATGTTGGCGGAGGAGTCAAGTGAAGGCCAATGGGCTCGAGTGTCTTTCTTCCCTGTGGACCATCCGCTCGGTTTATCGTGCCCGACGGTCGCTGGGTCTTCCGGTGGGCACTCGCCCCTTCTCCTTCCTTCCTCTCGCCCTCAGGGGCAAGGGTCTTCCCGTGCCGCCGGGCCGAGTCGCTTCACCGCCTTGGATCCAAAGACAGCCTTCCGCAGCCTGAGCCCCCTTCTGATGGGTCGACTCACGGACTTCTTTTGTCAAGTAATCCTCAACTCACAGAGCCCGCGCCGACCGGCCGCCTTCCGAGCGCCGTATGGCGCCAAGCTGAGCGTGGGCTCTAGAGTGTTCCGCCCCGCTTCGTCGGGAGGCTTTGACGGCCCCTTGTGAGGTCAGGCCCACCTCGCGCCCGCCATGCACGCCGGTGCTGACCGCTATCCTACCGCCCGACGGGAGACATACGCGTGGCGTCCTCTCTCCGGTGGACGTGCCGCCTTGTCAGCCAATATTCGGGGCGTTGCTATTGTCAGGGAAGCCGCTTAGTTTTTTGTTCTTCCTTTCCCAGCAGACAGCCGCTAACAAGGCGTCTCCGGTTCCACTGATTTCGCTATGGCCGGGAGATGCAGGGGCGGCTGAGGACGCCCTCACGGGATCTCTCAGAAGGATCGCACATCGTGGGTGCGCCCAAATTCCATCCGTGGTTAACCAGAACACAAGTGGGTGATGTTGGACACTTAGATGAGGATTGAGACCGGATGTTTTACGTGGAAAACCTCCTCTTGAATGGGGAGGAAAACCACGAGGCTCGGGTGGCCTCAGAAAAGAGCTTCACTATATAGGTTGAGATTTTACAGAGTACATTGTAAGGGTTAATCCCTTCCCTATCTCACGTTTTGTGTTTATCTCCTAAGGAAGCTATGCTCACTGGGGAGCCTTTTACACTTCTTTGAGAAGTTGAGCGTGGAGAGGGGGAGCTCCCGGCCGGAGCTTTAGGGCCTGAGTTGCGTTGTCTGGGAAAGGCTCCTCCTGAAAGGAGGTCTATGGTGTATTTATAGTGAAAGTCGGGCTGCTGGGAGTGGACACGTGGCGTCCATCCGGCGGTTGAGCTGGTCCA